>CAOKZL010001912.1:0-458191 GCA_948472985.1 Iguana delicatissima
CTCCATGCAAGCAAAGCAGCCCTGGAGGTAGGGGTTGAAACCTCCACACTTGCCCTATACACCGCTTATGCTCGATATGCCTCTGCCTGGAGACCAGGGTTGGATTCCCCACCCTTGGGCGCATCACACACTCTTAGCCCCAGAAAACCCCGTGATAGGATTGCCGTTAAATGCAGGGGGGCATGCAGTAATTCCTAGCACGACCCACAGTTTAGCTGTCCTTAAAAGCAAGACAAAAACTTGTTAAGTCCCCTAAAGCTGCCAGTGAATGAGGCCACTCGGTTTTGACGTCTTGGGCTGTGAATGTCACCAAGGATCACCTTAGCGTCGCCTTAAGTCAGAAAGGACTTGGAGACACACAACCACAATGGCAGGAGGCAGCAGAAAAAGGAGCATTATAGAGGGATAGACTCGAGTCAGGGAGCTGGGGCTGCCCTGAGTCCGCCAGACCGGAGCAAGACCATGGTGCAAGCCTCATTCACAGGATCGCCGTAAAATGAAGTCAACTCAGGCCATTTCCACACTGGACTGTTATAGCTCTATTATTCCACTTTCAACCTCCTGTGGAATTCTGGAGTTTGCAGTTTCCTGAGGCCCAAGAGCTCTCTGGCTGAGAAGGCCCCTCTCTAAACTGCAAAGCCCAGGATTCCATAGGAGGTTGAAAGTGGAATGATAGCGCTATAACCGTATAGTGTGGAAACGGCCAACCGTGCTTTAAACTGTTGATTAACTGCCTTGAGTCCCAGACTGGGAAAAGATACGTAACAAGAACAGGAACAACGGAAAAATGTCAATGTAGTTTATTCGAATTTGTATGATGACAGCATGAGGGGACATGTAGACACAGCGGGAAAAATGGAGCCCGAGGCGGGCCGCTGAGGGGGGAAGGGACTCACTCTCTCGCCCCGCCGGCCAACGGCTCCCCAAGCCCGCCGACCAATCAGCGCCGCGGATTCCCTTCCCTTCCCCCCTCAGTTTCTCTCCGGGAGGAGACGCACGTTTCGTCATCGAAGTGGCGGGAGGGGAAAACTGGTGAGAGCAAGGGCGGGGCGCTACGGCAGCCCTTTCCTCGGCCAATCAGAAGAGCGGGGGTCGCTCGCGCGTCTAGGCAGCTGTAATATGGAGATAGCTTTTTATGAAAACCGTTGAGGCGCTGTTGACGTTAAAAGGAGGAGCTAGGGCTGGGAACCAGTAGGAACCGGCCAGGCTGGGCGACAGGAGAACAGCCAGACACGGCGGCCAATGGAGTTTGGAGGTAAGGCAGGCCAATAGGGATGGGACCTTTGCGCGTGCGTAGCTGGAGAATGTGGGGGGGGGATTGATGCGCGCGCGCGAAGGAAGGCCGGGTGGCGCGCGCGGGAAGCGAGCGGTGCTGGTGGTGCGCGCATGCTCCGCCCCCTTCCTTCCTTCCTCCCCCCTCCCCCCTCTGCAGCAGCGGCGGAGGGAGCGCGGGCGGCCATTTTGTGATACTGGGTAGGGGCGCGGGTGGGGGAGGGGAAGAGAGAGGGAGAGGAAGGCTTCTCTCTCTCTCTCTCTCTCTCTCTCAGAGACGATGAAGACGGGCAGAGGCTTCCCTTCCCTCACGCGCACAGACCGCGCAAGATGGCCGGGGAGGCAGCAGCTGCGGCCGGTCGCTGCGGCGGCGGCTCCTCTCCTCCCGGCTGCCTCGCTCCCTCCGACCCTCCCCAGCCTGAGGCGGGCGCCTCTGAGGGGCTCTCCCCGGCCCAGGCCCCCCGAGCCGAGGGGCTGGCGGTGGGGCCCCCCTCCTTCGGAAGAGGCGCCGCCACGAAACGAAGGCGGGGAGCCGCTCGGGCTGCGGCAGGGCTGCCTCGGCTCTCCCGCGCCGCCTCGCCCGCCGCCGCCGTCGTCTCCGGCCAGGGGTCGGCCGAGATGGGTCGCCCCTCGTTGCGGCGGTGAGTAGCTCCCTCCATGTTCGCCCTCCGTCCTTTTCCTCTGCCCTCCTCCGCCCGCCATTGTCTCTTTGTCCTTGAAGAGGGAGAACGAGATGTCCTTGGAGCCGCCTGGGGAGCGAGGCGGGCGGGGAGGCGGCGGGAGAGGGGGGAACAGGGTCTCCGGACCCCTTTTCCTCCCCTTTCCCCTCGGGGAGGAGAGGAGGGTCCGCCGAGCCTCCCCAGTCCCATCGGGGACCCTTCCTTCCACCCCCCGCCCCAAATTCAGATTCGGGGTGGCGGAAGAGGACTCGAGGTGGGAGGAAGCCCCAGCACCCCAACATTTTAACTTTAATATTCTGGAGAGAAAGAGAGCCGCCTCCCCAATTTAGGATGACTCCCCTGTTCGACTTTGGGGTGTCATTTAAGAGCAGGGCTTGATTTTGGCAGGGGGAGGAAATGGGAAGACGTCTCAAAACACCACCCTGTTTTTCCTTTGGTTGTTTTCAGTATTCTAAAACCTCCGCATTTGTCAAGCCTAATACGAATTGGGGGGAACTTCCAAATCTAAGGTGGGAGCCTCTTCTAGGGCAGTTGTAGAAAAAGAAATTCAAGGTTGGAGAATGCGGGGGGGTGTTGGTCGCGCCTTACTTTGCTGCATTTGATAATTGGAGTTGGCTTTAAAAAATTCGTTATTCCTCGGTTTTTAGAGGAGTTCCTCAGTTCTAATTAAGGGGTTCTAACTGTGGGCTCCGACCTGGGCGCAGAACCTGACATTCAACGAGGTTTGTGTCATTCCACAGCCGCCATTGGAACTGCAGATTTCTCCTCTCCCCTCCAGCTCTCCCTCCCCTCTGGGTCTTCTGCAGCAGAAATTTAGGGGGCCCTGCACCCCAACCTCAGGGGCTGATCTACCTCCCTGTAATGTGTATGGAAAGTTCTCTCCCTTTGTGAGTGTGGGTTGTCTCTGTAAATTATCTTTTTTTCCCCATAGAGTAGATCCTGAAGAGGAGAGAGAGAAAGATCTTTGAGGACAGTTGGTTACCCCAATGCAGCATTTGTGCGGGGTGGGGTGAGGGTCTGCAGCAAACTGAGGCAACACCCCTCCTAAAATATTTGGGGAAGGGAGAGGAAAACTGCATTCTGGTTCCTGGTATGTCCTAAGTACTTTAAAGGGTGGCTCTTGTTCTTCGCCCATGGCTGAAAAGGAGAAACAAATCTGTCTCGATTCCGTAAGAACAAAAGACGCCATGTCTGTCTCTTTCTCGCAAATATGTAAAAAAAATTGTTTTTCTGTACGTGGGGTGTTGGCTTTTAACTCTTTCTAAACTAGTGCTAAGGAAACAAGCTGAGAAAAAAAGAAAAGATTGATCACATTTTTGGTTTGTAGATTCTGTGAAAAATACCTTGAGCCCAAAAAAGAGATTATTTGTGAGTGAATTTTAACCAGGAAGCTGCAGTCACGAGTTTTCATCCTTTGAGTTTGTGATGGCATACGTAAGTTCTTGAAATACATACACCTTTTGCATCTGTTCCAGCTGTATAATTAAGTATACTTCTAAATTAGAGCTGGTATCCATGGCATTCAGCCAGATAAATATAAAAAAAGAGTAATTAGAAAGTTATAGAAGGCGTTTCTCTTGACGTTGTCTGTTCTTATTAGGTTTGAATTCTCTGGCATTGTTGTTAGAGTAAATTTAATTTAAAAAAAAACTCCTTTTGCTTAATTGGTAGTAAACATTTAGTTGGTTTATTTAGCAGTTACTTTCCTTGCAGTCTTGAAGTCTTCAAATCTTGGGTGTTATGATCAGTTGTTGTGTTAACTAATCAGCCCTTACCCTAGAATGTTCATTCTTCACTGAGTGTCCCATTTGGGGTGTCTTAGACCTTGAGTGACTTAAGAAGTTTATATGTATATCTGCCTTCATTTTGCTTGTTGACTTATGGCGATCATGAATTTCATAGGGTTTTCTTAGACAAGGAATACTTAGATGTGGTTTTGCCAGCTTACCAGAGAAGAAAATTCTAGCAGGGAGTGATTGCTTATTATATTTTTAGCATGTTAGTAGATTTATTTTTAAAAGTGGTTGGAGGTTTATTGGTTTTAGCTTATTACAGAATCAGTAGCAGTCTTGCAGCAAATTGGGATTTATTCTTGAGATACACATACTTTTAAGGATCAGAATCTTTTACTGTTGGTTGAATTGTGAACTTGGCATTATGATTTACGGAATTACTGAAAAGTTGTAGGCTGCTTTATTGTGAATAAATTAACCATGACCAGAGTTTATAAAGACTTTTATATTAATGCAAGTAAATAGAATTGAAGTCAAATATCAAGACAGTGGCGTTCAAATACTTAAAGGTGAGAAATTCAGAGCCCCCAACCAGATATTAAACAATTATACAGTGGTGTAATCTATGACTTCAAAATAGGCAGTAGAAATCTTCTAAATGTGTGTTGAGTTATTGTGATGCAGGTTACCTGGTTGTTGGGTGTAATTCAGAAGTATAAGCATATTTGACTTTGCCTTCCATTAGACATGCAGCTGGCTCAAACACTGGTTTGGGAATAAACGTCGATAGTAGTATCTCCCTCATGTTTTGTCTTTTGAGATAGGAAAAATAACACAGATCCTTTTCTGCTTTCTTTGAATACTGTGGGAAACAGTTTAAAAACGTTGTCTAACTTTAGAACAACAACCAACATTGATATAATGCTCTGTATTTTGTTCTAAAATACATCGTATTGGCAAATGTTAAACATTTTTCAATAAATCAAACATTTCTTTCTTTGTTTAGGTGTTCTTTGAATGTTTACCAGTTGCATAACTAATGACTTTCAAGAACTATGGAAAATTATTTCTTAAGGTAAGAATTGTTTGGAATAGTTTTTAATAACTGTTTTTCCATTTTGAGTATATGTCTCTCTGTTCTATTTAATTTGTCGTAACAAAACATTACCCATTTAAACCCGAATTCAGTGTGGCTATTTATTTAATTTATTTGTAATAGAATAAAAACATGATGAATTTTAGATTCCTGTTCAACAAAACAATTGTAGAAGTACTTACCTGAAAGAAGCCCTGCTGATTTCATTTGAGCATATTTCTAAATAAGTGGCTGTGGGGGGATCACAGTCTGAGGGAGTGATTCAACCTGTCCAAGGGAGCTAACCTTTGGAATTATTTTATTACTTCCAAATAAAAAGGCTTAGGATTAGATTGCATCTTCAGAAGTAAATATACGCAGTAAGTGGCTTGAGCAAAGGGAAACCTTAAATCCCAAATGCACCTTTAAAGAAGCCAGCATTATGCGTACTTGAAATGTACTGTGACATAATAAACTTCAGTACAGTTTTTGGAGATGTAGGACCTATCCATAGCTTTTCTTTCTTCATGAAAAATGTTTTGGTGTTCTTGAGAAGTAGTTGCTGCTGGATCTAGGGTGTTCCAAATGTTGCAGTTGTTGCTTCTCTGTCAGACACCATTCTTTAACATAGATTTACATGTCTCTTTAAAGACTGCATCAGGTTCTGATGACTGAGAAGACTCAGATGGACCTAGGAGAGAACAAGTTAATTTTTAAGGTATGTTTACTTACACCTAATTTATTTGAGCAACACAGGGATTTTCGTATCTTCATTTCTCTGCAGCCTTCAAACTTTTAACAGAGTCTTCACTTTTCATTTAAAAAAAGAAACTACTGTGGTTTGTAACTGTAGCAGTGCTGCCTATTATTTCCAGTGTTGTCTTTTAAACATATTGTCACCTATACAAATTTAATATTAAAAGAAAATTAGGCACTCAAAAATACCAGGGCTTTTTTAGTTTTAAAAATAAGGATAGTTGAACATAGCCTTGAAAGTATGCTTTTTTAATGCAGAATTTCAGTGTTCAAACCGACATGCATACATTAGCCAGGTAATATCTACAGCGTGGCAGAAGGCAGATAATAAAAGCCTATGGTGACTCTAAAGTTTTCATGGCTGAGCTGCAGTGTTCGACAGACGCGTTCAATTTAAAGCTCATACTCCAAAACACTGTCTGTCCTGGCTGATAGTTCTCTTCAGTACTCTTAAATTTCTCGATGTAGTGCATCAATTTACATGTACATATCTGAAGCCCGTAACAGATATGTTCTACTTTACTTTTGTTAGTTAAACAAGAAATATGCTCTATAATAATCTTAACTCTGCCTCGCGTGATACAGTGTTGGTTAATGTATTGTTTTAAGGTACTTCTGTGGGATATATTAAATGAGGGGTTGTATCAAATGCCATATAGAATTGGACTCCCAAGTCAATCAGTGTTAAGTTTCTGAGTATATTAAATACATTTAAATCCTTTAGCATTTGCTAGAACAGTAACCAAAAGCAATGTTGTTTTGCTCAGAAATGAGTAAAGTCTGACACTTCTGTTTCAGAATGTGTCCATACTTGTTTTTAATACAGGTTAACTCACTGATGTGACTGGTCAGTTAAATTAAACGTGCTTTGGTCCGTGTAGAGTACACATTATAAGCTGTGTGTGTTTGGCTTTATCCATGTAATTTGCAAACACAAGCTAACTGGTTTAAAAGTATTGTAATTTATTAAATCTGCTAATAAAGGACACATGGTAAAATTTTAATAATGTTCATTCCTAAGAATTCAACCAGACTTTTTCCCGGAGTGAACGCTCATAGAATTGCAGCTGTTGCTCAGTGAAGAACGTTTTGAGAGTTGGGAATTCTTAGGAGAAATTCAGATCACTTTCTTGAGAAGAGTTGTCCCCATTATATGACTTTAGAACAAACGTTATAGTCCATTCATAAGCACTTTGTTTCCTTAGAAGAAGCCCACATTTTTATGATGTTCTTACTCCTTAGAGCTCAGAATAGTGCATTTTTCCATCCTGCATCCTGCCAGGAATCATTACCTAGGTTATGTTAAGCTGGGATTTGACTCTGCCCTCATCCATAACTGTCAGGCAACCAAACTGAAATGAGACAATTTAAGCTTTAAGTCAAGTAATTTTACTCATAATTCATTCTTCTTTATTGTTAAAATTTCAGTCTCAGATTACCTTTAATTTTTTTTTAAAAATGCCTCCTATATTTTCTCTACCATTGTAGTGAATATCAGAATGTAGAGTATGGGATTTCACTGTTGAAAGTTAAGAGGAAGTTGTTGTGTGAAGGTGCATTAGGATTGCACTATTACAAGAGTCAGGAAAATCACAGACAACAACAACCTTAGTTTGTGTAAATCCCTTTAGAATAGCAGAATAATTGTAGGTTAATTCCCATAAGGTGACAATGTGCTGGAAAACACCTGAGTGCAGAGCATGTGTGTGGCAACTGGAAAATAAATGCTAGTCCAAAGATTTCAGACATTTGTGGCATCCAATAGCTTGGCTGAACAGCCATTAAGTGGCTCTTCAGCAATGTTAAAGAGCCACTTTAGCATGCTAAAGAACCACTTTAGCAAGCCACTCTTTAGCCATTAAGTTTACTATTTAGGAGAGATATAGCCATAAACAGCCTCAGGTTGCTTTGAAGCTTTGATTACTAAGTTCAGCTCATCAGGAAACCTCTAGTCTCTGTCTTTGCTGATTAGTGAAAAGTTTTGAGGCAAAAATAAGCTATAATCAGCTTATGAAAAATCATTAAGGTCAGGATCCAGTTATGTTTACCAGATCCTGTTCCCTCCAGCAGAATCTGTGATTCCCTTCTTTGATCCAGGAGTTGCCCTTGTACCCTAAAATCTTGTTTTGGGGGACTGGGAAGACCTTTGGAGCAGTTTTGGTGTAAGGCTGCTGGAAGAAGAAAGTTGCTTATGTGGGATCCCAGAATACATTATTTGCATCATGGCCATTGTGCTGTGCCAATAAAGCTTATTATTATCATTTATTTATATAGCAGCATCACAATACGCAGTACATGGCACTTTACAAGTAACAGAACAACAAAACAGTCCCCTGTTCAGGCTTACATCCTAACTTGCCACTCTGTTTAGACCCAAGTGTACCACACCCTGCTTTTTTTTTTTTACATATTATCAGATGTCTTGAAGTTAGCTGCTCATTCCCTAACCAACACTGCTATAACAATTACCTTTCCCCACAGAAATAAATATGTAAAATTTCCATTTTAAACAGTTCCAATAATACACATTTTTAAAAATGCTCTTATATGACTGTCTATTGAAATTATGATTCCTGAGGGTCCTATTGAGGTCTGATACTTGGTAACCTTGTAACTATTGATGTGTGTATCAGTAATTCGGATATCCTGTTTAGTCTTTTTCCTCCTTTGATCTCTAAAGCCTTTTTAAAGCAATGAAATACAGAGAGAGAGAGAGAAAAAATACATAAGCAAATCATCGAGTTAATGGATCTGCCAAGAATGTAGTTCTGAGGACAATTACCTGAAAATTAGTTTGTGGAACTTGATTCAGAAAGGTGCTTCATACTTGAGTTTGGATTGTAGTGGAACCTGTTAAGCAAACCTACTATTGATTTTGGCACATGGTTACAGAGATGAATTGCAATATATCCTTGCCACAAATTGGCAACATGCATCTAGATTTTATACTAGAATACAGTTTTGAGATGTGTATGTTGAAAAAGAGTTTAGCAGTATTGTATGTTGGAAACAGTTTGTGTGAATCAAGTGTTGGCTGAATTTAATCCAGTTTGCGTGTATGAAATTAATTAGATGGTTGAATGAGATTTCATGAAGATAAAGGTTGGGTTAGATGTTATTTAGTTCAATCACTAAGGGCTTCAATTGTTTTATCAGTCTAAAATATATTGACAGGTGACACCTCAAGGTTTTAGAATGATTCATCCACATACTCAAAGAGAGATCTGCTGTGCTGACGTGTTGACAAATACTCTTTTCCAAATAATTGCACGTTCAGCTTTTAGTTCTGAGCTTGGGAAGAAATGAGGGACGAAAGTATCTGGAGTAGTTCAGACTTGGTTGAGATGCCTGAACTTTAGTTTGATGGGTTTCATTTTGCCTTAGAGTTGAGATATGTGGCTCTTCAGGGGTTGGACTGCTTACCTTAGCAGCCCTTACCACAAAAGTCGGTGAGGAGGGAGGGTGGGAGTTGAGTTTTCCCAACTTCGCCCTAGAATAGTGCTACTCAATGTGGTGGTCCCTGGATTTGTTCTGTTCCCTGAGCCATTGGCTGCTGGTCCCTGTTGAGTTTCCAGGAAAGCATGAAACAAATGTAGTCAATGGGCTCAAATATAGGGCTGGTCAGTACTGGTCACATAGGGAAAAATGACTGCTGGCTCCCCACACCAGATAATCTGAGAAACACATCTTAGATATCTCAATTAATTCTCTTCCTCGTGAAGGACCTAGTTTTCACCCCACTTAATATGAACCCTATTCAATGTATCAAATATGGAACCTTTTACTCATTGGGATGGATTTCCAACACAAGCACAGATTGTCCCAGTATTGGCACATTCATGCTAGCAGTGGTGAAGATGTATTTGCATCTTGCTTGAGTGCAAAAAAATAATTGCTTCTAAAAGAGTGGTAACGAATGCAGTGCTAGTACAACACAACTTTGAATATTAGCCAGCTTTGTGATTTGCTGGTGGTCTGGTGATACTTCTTCTAGTTAGCTTCCAGATACATTTGGACTTGATCCTGCTAAAATACTGTTTTCTGATTTACTGTTAAAGAGTAGAACAGGAAGCAGGTTTATGTAATAAGAAGGTTCTAAATTTTGCTGGTGTAAGCTTTAGTGGAGCAAAGCCGCTCAAGAGGCTTGAAAATTCTGAGGCACAATTTATGTAGGTTTGTGTTGGTGCCCGTTGGAGCATAAAATTTTGGAACAGATAATAAAATGATTACATCTGAGTTATCATTTCAAAATTAGGTGGAAGCAGCATCAGTTGAAACCAGCAGGCTAACCTATGAGTAAATGTAGACAAGAATTCAGTTTTTGCTATATAAAATTACTCATTGAATCTAAACAGAATCTACAGTTTGACAATACCTGTATCAAGACTAACCAGAATGCTACAAAAGTGTGCATTTAGGTTAGTTGTAGCACTTATTTTGCTTAACTGTGGATTTTGTTTTTACTCATTGACAGGCGTTGTTACTGTTGTCTTTGATTGAATCTAGTATGTTAAAACCTTTCTCACCAGATGTGTTGAAGAATGGATGTGCTGAAAAATGTGTGTGTGAGATACATTCGCTGAAGCGTTGGTAAGTTAATTTAAATCATATATAAACATATTAAGGAAGTATTTCTATAGTTCTGTGTTTTGGATTAAAATTGTTTTTAGTTATGAAACTTTAAATTAAGTTAGCCATTCATCAAAGATAATTGCAGTAGAATCAAGCAGTGAAACAAACGTCCTGGGGTGAGTTTTTGTAAGCTAAATGTAGGGAAGCTGCATTTTTTAATTCACACATGTTTTGCAGAATCCCAGTGCCAAAAAAAAATAGCATATTGGGGAGAAAAGTTTAGGCTAGGCTTCTCAACGTACTATTTTTAACTATGCAGGGTTTCTTAGTGGAAGGTAATCATTGAGGTTCCCCAATTTATAGCCAAAATGGTTCACTTCAGCAAAGGCTTCGTATATTTATATGCGTAAAGTAGCAGTTGTACAAAACACAAAGTCTGATTTATATAAGTTATGCTTTAAGTAGACATAAGTTGTACTGTGTTGCTCACTTAGATTGACTGCTGAAGTTGTTGGGTGTTGATATGTCTTCTGCAGGCCACTCTGGCTTGCATGGCTAAACCACGCAGCAGCCAGTCTCCCTTATTTTAAGAGAACTGGAAGTTGGTCTTAACACATGCACTGAGCTAATCCAAAGATGATAATTTTCACATGTATATAGTTGCCATCATGTTAAAAAAAAAGAAAAAAAACCCTAGGATGTCATCAGTTCTGTCACTGTTTTATTTGCAAAATTAGGCTTGTATATGTCTGAGAACAGTCTAGTAGACTTTGTGCAGTGGTTCACCTCCTTCATCTGGCTACAAAGGCTTGATTTAAAAAAATACTATGTGTTCCAGTGTACACCTTTTCAAATTAATTTAGCAATAATGCTCTCTGGGTATGAGGAGCTATTCATATTCCGCTTCTTCAGTATAGCACTTCAGTGGGGCTGCACCTTTAAACATTATGCCACATACATTGTTTCCATGTCATGATAATCTCTTGGAATGATCCGCTGCTCGGAAAAAGTGAATGATGTACCTCCATAATCAAACATATGGATCAGTGTGGGGAGGCCCAGTACAGTGTCTGATGGGTTTTGTTCTAGATCAAGTTCCCCAACATGGTGTCTCCATATGTGTTGGACTCAGCTCCTGTGATCCCCAACCAGTACGGGAGTGGTGGTGAAGGAGGATTGTAGTCCAGCACACCTGAAGGCTGCAGTTTGCGGGCAGTTGCTCCAGGATGAGAAGCACTTTGGAGGTGCAGTTTAAAGTAGCTTTTCCTGAGAAGCTTTTGAGGTACAGTTCAAAGTAGCTGTACCTCAGTATGGTTGTCTCCTCATTTCGTTTGCTTAATAGCCTCATGCTACTTCAAGCACCTTTAAACTTGTTTTGTATGGCACATTTTTCTTGACTTTTTGCTCATTAGTAATGACCCTAATTCCTGAACATAACATCTGTTATAGGGTATCACAATAACCTTAATAGGTTTTTTGAGAAATCCTACTTTAAAAAAAAATCTTGCCAACTTCAGTTCCGATTTTCTCAGTAATAGATCTAGATTTATAACAGGTGTATAATTGATAATGCAAAAATGTTTCCAATATTTTATTCAGCAGTGGAATCATATTTTTTTTTAAAAAGGTAGGCCCCCACATGAGACCACTACTGTCAATCCAGTGAATGCAGTGTACCACAAGCTCATTGGACAAAGAGATAACATGCACAGCCAGCAAGTCAAGCATGTGGTTGTTCATGACATAAAACATGAAATGTGTGTGTATCTATTGATTGAAGTAACATTAGTCTACTAAGGTAACATAAACAAAAGGATAAATATTCTGATCTCACTTTAATAGCCAGCTGGGTTTGCCCAGGCTTCCTTGAATTCCACCTCTGGTTTCATTTGAATGCTTGAAGGTTGTGTCATGAAGCCTTCTTTATGCTGCTGAACCTGTACTCCAGAACCAGAGCTTTTATCCAGAGTTGATGGCTAAGTGCCATATTGCAGTTGGGTTCTAGGCAAGTGGTCTCTGAATGTTCTCTCTTCAGGATTTCTTTTTCCACATCATATCTGCTAAGCAATCCACATATAGCTGTAGATTCTGATGCAGGTTCTAGGGTACACAGCTGGAAAACATACAACAATGGCTTAACCTTTTGGATCGCCTCGCTGCTCACATATATTGTCTATATGTCTTAGAACTTGCTCAACATTCTTTTGTAGCTGTCTAATGAAGGCAAGTTTGGTGCATAGATGCAGGATCCTGCAGTTTTTTCCTGCCCTAGCCAGAAATTCAGAATGGGGCATACCTGTGCGCACACATATTACTGGTGATAAAAATATATAATCTCACTGGTTAATTTTTCTTGGAAAAGGAGTTGAAAACTACTGCTCTAAACATAGTTTCTCTTTGACCTTTTCCTCCAGCTCTTTCTTCGTTCGTAAAAATATGTTAGCTCCAAGAGTCGCCCTGTTTCTAACAAGTTCAGGGTTTTATTTCCTTGAGCATCTTGATTTTGCTACTAGATCCCTGGGGGTTCTCCAGTTCCATGTTATATATCTAAGAAAGTTCTACAGGGGCCATAGTTTTCTAGCATCTAGCACTCTAGTAATACTGAAGTCTGTTTATAATATTCAGAGACACCAGCTTAGTGATAGGAGTAAAACACAGAACTTAATTTCCTTTGAAGAAAGATTTGCGTATCTACTGAACTGTGCAAATCTGAACACTCAAACCCCAGACCTAATTTTAAACAGTTAATTGTCTTAATAGAAAGTAAAGAACTGGTGTTCATATAGTATCCTTTTTAGGAAAACAGAACATATGACATATCTTCCTAAAATACTTGGTCACATGAATTTCTAGTGCCGCTGAGTTTGTTTATGAAATCCCTTGTCCTTGCTTCATAATGTTGTCCACTGTAAAATCAACTTTCCTGAAGAACATTTAATCTAGATGTAGCATTTAGTCATTCTTAAAGTACTAAATAGAAACAGATGTAGAACATGCTCATTGTTGAAAATCAGGGCACCTTGAAGGGCTATTAAAAATAGTTTTTTTTTTCTGAGAACTTATTTTGTAAAAGAAACCTCATTTTTTTTTAAACAAAATCTTGTGGAGATAAGCAGAAATGAACCAAGATCTGTTTGAGACACCATTTGAAGCTTATCTCTTCTATTTGTTATAGGATTTGCTGAACCACAGTAAAGTATTTCAGAACAAAGTGGGAAAATCCACTTTGAAGAGTGGTTTGTCGCCCTATTGGGCAGCTGGCACTGAATCATGAGAAAGAAAGCTCTTATTTTTCTGAAAAGAAGAATGACATATGTTGAAAGCCTTATTATATTTATACCTAGGCCTTGAAAGCTTTATTATATTTGACAATTTGTATCTTTAATGGGCCAATCTAAAGCCATTATTTGCACACGTATTTGGCTTCTGCTGTTCTTGACAGAAAAGGGTGGAATAGAGTACATATTTCTTTTTTTTTTCTGAATGAAGTTTAATTTGCTTTAAAGCACATTTGAAAGCCCGCTTCTTAGGTCAGAGCAACTCATAGCATAGTATGGATAAGATAAGTACCAATAAGTGCTTCAGCACAAGCTAAAATGCTTCAGTATCCTGTTCAGTCTTTGAAATAACCAAATGGTAGGTTTTCAAAAATGTTCCTGACTTCAGAGTCTGTTGGTGATCTGTCCTATTAGCATAAAGTTTTGGTATCACCAAACTAATTCATTTAATTTGGCTGAATTTCTAGTGGGTGGAATTACCCTAAGCTTGAAGATGACTTGGGTGGATTTTCGTTTTGAGTAATATTCTTGTCAGCAAAAACTTTTTTTGAAATTGCCTCAGATAGCTTTTTTGAAAACTTGTATTTTTGGAAGAGAGGTTTGAAACTGATACAGAGAGTGCAGATTTCTTATGAACTGTTCCTAGGAAAGCTCCACCACAGCTTCTTTGACATGCTGATTAGAAACAGTAATGGTGTAGTTAGCTGTTAACACTGTGGTCTCATTTAGGTAATCTTGTTGAGTCTACAAGACAGTGTGACGGTCGGTAGATCTAAACAGGGAAGATTTTCAGAAGGACTATTCCAAAGGTTCCTATTTCATGTCCCTGGGTGGTCATCACTTGGGGTGCTCCAGACCTATTGTCAAATAATTGTTTGCTTGTGGTATCTTGGGTGCTTCCATGTTCTGAGGAACTTCCTGACTTTGAAACTGACCAGTTATTCTTCAGCATTTATGAGGTTGATAAATAGTATTGTGACAATGTCTCTGGGAAGAATATTCTGTGCCAACATGATTTTATAGATTAGATTTGAAATTTCTTGAATTTGCAATTTCAAGAAAATGTGATGGCTGAGAGCACAACCACTTAAAAAAAAAGTATTGTTGGACTAGCAAAACTGTTTCTGGGTATTCTTATGGAATTCCTAGAGATGTCTCCATTGTGTCTGGTGCTCATCTGTTGAATAATATCGCTTGGGACTTTGTTACACCCTGAAGAAATGAACCTAAAATAATGTTCAAATGGTAAGATATTATTCTAAGAGAGTAAATTGAAAGGGAACATTTGTTTTTCGTAGGAATCCTGCCTAGTCATAAAAGTTTGTCAATTTGCTGTCAGAGATCAAAATCAAACTAAAGAATGTATTTTGTATATCTATTCTGTAGGTGTTATGTCTTTAAATGGTTTGTATATCTCTGTATGTAGCCAAAGACCAATCCAAGTTAAAATTTGTATACAAAACCAGTGGTGAAAGTATCTACATAGTATTTCTCAGATTCTGCTAAGATTCCTGTTAAGTACTTGACATGGTTCCCTAGCAGTACTTTATTGCTTCCTGAAGTTTCAGTGTGCCTTTTGTTGTTCTTTGAAAACCTCAGTTTGCTATATCTGTTACTGGCTGTGTAGCTTGCAGAAGGTAGAACCATTAGTGTTGAAGTTCTCCTAAAATCATATTGCCAATCCTAAGTCATTGTGAAGAGACATATTCTTCTGCCATGAAGCTTGCAGAGTACACAGAAAAATAAGAAGCTCCCTATTACTGACTATTGGTCCACCTAGCCCAGTATTGTCAACTGACTAGTGGCTCAGCGGGATTTCAGACAGGTTTCTTTTCTTACTCTACTGGAGATCTCTCTTCTTCCCTGTTGGGTTCTCATACCAGTTTTAGCGCTGCTTAGCTTCCAAAATTAGACAGGATTGGGTTTGTTCAAGGTGATGTGGTGGCAGTAGCTACCTTGATACTTTCAAATGGCCATAGAGAAAATGAAAATAAGGTTTCTTTGAATAGACTTTGAAATGGTGTGTTCCTTACATTGTTTTGTAGTCCTTAAACTTCTTTTCAGAGTTTATATCTTTATTTCTCATTGTAGAGTTGGCACAACGTAGAGTTTTGAATTATATGAAGGCATATGTTCTTTTTCTTTGTTAGAAAACAGTGAATGAATTATTCATTAATTCTTTAAAATAGTACTTATCTGGTGTGACTAATTTTGACATTGCTTCAGTTCTTCTAAAACATACTGAAAATGTGTTCAGATATGACAGTTCAATGTTGGTTGTTTAGATTAAGGATGAAATAAACTGTATTCCAACAGAATTTTTCTTTTAATTTTTTATAAAGAGTCCAGACAAAGGAAGAATCCCAAAGGGAGACCACGAGTTCCAATTCAAGATGGCAGTTCAGCTGATTGAGTGGTTGAGGAAATGGACTTAAAGAATGATTGCTGAATATGTCTATCCAAGACAGGGACACTTTAGCATGGACTACAATGTTATCTAAACCAGAGAAGATCTGGGCCAAAGATGATTTGATAAGAGATTTTTTTTCAATTAAATTATTCCAAACTCTTGTATCAGAACTCAAGTGGGGTGGGTGGAGGGATGGAGAGGGATGGCTGAATTTTAAAACCCAGGAATGTATGGATTTATTTGTCCCTAATTTACTGGGCAGAAGTGCAATACTGTTTAAAATGGCTTAAATAAAAATGCTTTTACATTTTTATGCTTGTTTGTCGTCTTTCAGCCAAAAGTTTCTTGATTTATTATCTTTTTATTGCTTATGGTATTGATAAGGACTGTGTGATTTACTGAGGAAATTTTAAATTTCACAGGATGATATGTTGAATTGTTATGTTCTAATGAATTCACTTTGCCTTTAAATTCCCAATAGGATTATATTTTTAGTTGGGGTTTTATTTATATTCATTTAAAACCACCTTATCTCAACATCAGATTGACTTCCTGTTGGGTCTGGTAATCCTGGTCTTAAAAGTGTATTAAATGGGCTATTGTCTGAATAAATGTCTATTTATGGTCCTCCTCTGTTGGGATGCTGGTTATTACCCTCACTACCTGGATAAAAGCATTAATCTGAGTCTATGTCTTATTTGTAGTTAACTTTAATTTCTTTGTCACTAAATATCTTCTGCCACTTCATCCCAAATAACCTGTATTAATGGTACTTGAGGAGCTAAGTGATAAAATTTTGGGGTACCATGTGCATCTCTTTCCAGTATATTGAAAATAGAGGATTACTAAATGGGAACTAAGCCTAAAATGCCATATTATTGTGGTATAATGACTTTTAATTGGGAACTGTGTTTATGTTTCTAAAATGAATGTTGCCCATTTACCCTTCTTAATGTGTACTTTGGTCCTGTGTCACTAGCTTAAAGGATAGTTTAGGTCTATACAGAAGATCTGAGATAGAGGCTAGTGGAATTGCTTGGATGTTGGATGTTGCTTGAGCTAGTAACATTGTAATTCTAATAATGTAGACCTTGTATGTTGATGAGTTTGGAGACTTGAAGCTTATCTTCAAGAATAGCTTGTTACCACTGTAGGGTTTTCAAACTAAACCCTTAGATTGATCTCTTGGACATGTGGCTATGGACTGTGGGTTGAAATGATGCTTTTGGGAAACTTCCAACTGATGGTTGGTTCTAGCGGTAGAGCTTACAACTTGTTTGGACCTTTTGTTGTGTGACATTAGGTCAAGGTTCTTGCTTGAATAAAGGGGGTCATTCTAAATGCACAAGACTTCCCTCAGTGAGGAAGTAGTCACTGTACAGAGGTACCCCTCTGATGCCCCAGGTTCAAATGATTTCAGATGGTTCTGTTACTCTTTGACCATTGATGCACAGAAGGTATTTGGTCCTGGAATGTGGCTAAACTACTGACCTTTTGAAGAAATGAGTCACAAAACAGTCAATGAGTCTTGAAGTATTTTAACACTCCTAATAACCAGTGAGTTGGAACACTATGGTTGCATTTTTGTTCTTGCCAAACAGAGCCACTAGGGAGGCGCTCTTGAGTCAGAAGGGCTAATAAGCTACTTTCTTCAATCTCCATTGGAATTCCTTTCCAAGTTGATGGCTTACAGCCATCTGGACTCCCATGGCTTCTCAAAATGGCTGGATCACTGCATTTCTTCTAAAGTTACCCCTCTGGGGTATTTACCAACCCATGTAGACTACAGCCAGTTGCCCAATGGCCAGATGTCCCAGCTTTATCCCTTCAAAATGGCTCCCTGTGCCACCACTTCCTGTCCAGGGAGGAAGTAAATTTTAGCCCAAGGAGAGGAATTGAAGCCAATCCTCTCCCACAAATGCAACCAATAAAACTCTCCTTTTGGCTGAGAAAGGGTGTCTGAGCCAGATGGGGTTAAGTGGCCCCCCTTCCACCCCTGGAAGAGGCTGGTGATGGGGGGCACAGCTCCCTTTAGGTGGAGGCTCCCTCTCTTTTTTTGGGTGGAAATGAAGGGGTGGGTCTATGGTACATCACCTGAGTTGTGGGGTAAATGTAGAGAGTGTCAATCAAAGGCAGAGAGCTCAGAGCTGGGAAGAAAGCTCTAGATGGCGGCTGTGCCTTGGAGAGCGCGCTCAGCCGCTCTGCCTTTTCTCTCCCCGCCTCGGCCACTTTGGCGCAACTTTCCCTAACTTTTGGGCTTCTTCCCGGGGGTCCTGCGGCCCCTCGGCTCTGGCGGGGACCGGCGTGGGGGAGATCGGGCGTTTTTCGGGCGAAAAAGGAGCTTTTGGGGGCTCTTTTCCTCCGTCTTGTTGGAAAGAAGCAGCCGGGGAGGCAGCCCAGGTCGTTGTTTTTCCCAGCTTGGAAGCCATGGCGTACCTCCATTTTTGTGCGCTCTCCTAATGAGCCTTTTTTTCCCCCTACCGGATCTTTTTTTTTCTTCTTTCTGCTTTTAATTATCGCCTTTGGCGATTAAAGGAACGCGGATTGCTTGGGATTGAACTCTTATTTTTCTATATTTTACGAAGAAATCCGTCTTCCCCCCCCCCTTCGTCTGGGCGATCTTTGAAATAATTTTGGAGCTCATGTTTTCCCACGACCCGAAACTGAGATCGGGTTAGACTTGGGGCTTAGATCAGGTAGGTGGGCGACGATTCACGATCCTTTTGAGGGGTTTTGGGGGACCTTTTTTTTTTAAGACTTTAGATTTTTTTTTTAACGACCCTGGAATGACGCAATAAAATACCGAGAATAACTTGCTTCCAGGGTTACTTCAGGAAAGTTTATAGGGATGCTCCCCAGGGCTGTGTGCCCTTGTTTCCTTTTCTTTTTTTCCAAAAAGAATCTTTAAATATTCTTCGTTTTTCACGTACTGATGAGCCTTTTATATTATCGTAAGAAATACCATCGCAGCGTCAGGACTTTTTGTTGTTCTTCGCATTGCAAGCCAAAGGGTATAGCTGGGACCTTACCTTTCTTTCAACTTTTGACAGTAAATACCTGTGCACAGGACTTCAAAGCAATCACAGCTACCCCTCTACCTTTCCTTATTATTTAAGAATTAAAAGATGATAAGAAGTACGGACAAATGCCAAGGCGAAGAGGCTTCAGTCCACAGCAATGCATCGAGGTATGATCTATTAACTTTAATTTTTTCCCCCGATTAACCTGCTCACAACTGTTTACCTTTTGACAGCCTACCATCCACAGAGAAGCAAAAGAGACATTTTCATGCTATGGATTCTTTTTTCTTAAAGAATGACCTTGAGATTGCTAATATGCCACACCCTAATTTTTTTTTTTTTTGGAGTAGCAATTTCTGAACCTTGTGTGATTTAAAGGCCCCATGCCGTAGTTAAAAGGTAAAGCACCTTTATACGGATACAGCCCTTTCCTATATGTTAATGCATGCCTGGGCTTTTCGATTTTTGCCTTTTTTGAGAGGTTTTGTGTTGTGAAAAATGACCTTGCCTATGTAGCCGCTGCTGCATTGCACCATTTTACATACAAGGGATTTTTTGTTTCCTTTGAAGAATTTGTGGAGCCTAAACTTCAGCCAAAGGCCAGACACAAGCCTGGTACCATTGTAAATAAACTATAGAAAAGTTGTATGAATGAAAAAAATGTTCATTTTCAAATAAAAAACAGAAAGTGTGTTTTTCCAAGAGACCTCTTGCTTCATAATCAATTTGGGCTTAGAAAAATTTTGATACTGTTTATGTGTTTTTGAATATTTTGATACACTTTAACCAAACTTTCCCACTGATGGCAGTTACTTCAGTTTCTGAAATAACCTGAAAAAGCAAATGGATTTCTTGCAATCTTGCGCGTTTTATTGTTAACGCTTGCCATATGCTTGAATGTGTTGGGATTTATATGTTCTGGTTTTTGGGAGGTGGTGGGAAGCCAAGCTGAAGGAGTATTTATCATTTATAATTTCATTGTGATGCTTTTTATTTTAATACAGTATCAAAAGAAAGCGGGCAGTGAGTCCCTCATAAATTGAATGCTACTTTTTGCATAATTCCTGATCTTTCTCTGTTTTGTCATTTAATTTTTTTTACTTATCTTGGATGTTTATAAACCTGAAACTAATGTATGTTGTCTCTTGTTACAAGTCTTTGAATGATACTTAATTACTGACAGATTTTAATCCACCCAAGAATTGGAAATAACATCCCTTACTAGTAAACTAAAGATGCACTGCAATTCCAGCAGTATGCTGAGTATTTGTAAGATACTGAAGGCTTAACAAATATAAATTATTGCAGTGGAGGTGGCTATATTTCAGTGAAATTCTAAACTGATTTAGCAGCAGATGCTGATGGTGGGAATATATGTTTGTTAATAATTATACAGGAACGCTTGGATATTTTAAGTCGTGCCCAATTTTCATCTCTTTGAAACAATTCTGTTTATCCAGTAGTAAAAGTCAAATTGCTGACTTGGTCAAAAAGTTGATTTGAAACTAACAAGCTGATAATCCATGTTGATTGAAAAGAGTGCATTTTTTTAAAAAAACATAATGGCTGCACTGAACAAAGAGGGTCCTGAGCATTTCCCTTTAGAATACAAAGCTCAAGATAAAGGCCGTGTAATGGAGTTGAGTTAGAAGTAAGGTTTGATTAACTATCCCTTTCACTTTTTGTTTTGTTTTGCCCCTTTTCTTTCTCTTGGGTATATCATTTGCATAACCTCCCCACATGAACTTGTACTTTCTTGGTAACGGATTATGTGTTTAGTATCTAGCAAGATGTTAATACCCACTGAATTAAAAATGAAGATGCCCATTCCCCATCCTGTCCTGTTTGTGATCAGAATATTTTTGCTGATGACAGTATTTACTCACGTGTACTGTGGGAAAACAGCTAATCATTATGTAAATAACTACCTTTTGTGGAAGTTGTTTTTTTTTCTCCCCCTGAGCGACAAGTTGTGTTTCATGTTGTAAATAATATGCTTTTATTTCCTTTGGTTAGATTTAGGAAGTATGTGTCTAGGTAGATGACTTTTAGGAAGGAAACCTGAAACTTCTGCACACTTCCTCCTTCTAACTTCCTTTCTAACTTGGGGGCAGGACCGGGAAGCCAATCATCCATCTGACAGCACATCGACTGTTGATTGGAAAGGAAGTGTGTCGTCATGATGATGGATTGGGGGAAGTGGGACAATATCTCAGTAAGAAGAGGATGAGTCTGGTATTGTCTGTCTGATGGCAGTGTGATTTATGCATCCATTGGTTACATTTATATCCCACTTTTGCTTCAGTGAACTTGAGATGGTTCTTCGTGGTTTTTCTCCTTCCCACTTTATCCTCATAATACCCTATGAGGTAGGTTAGGCAGAGAGGAAGAGAGAGAGACTTGCCCAAGGTCATCAAGGGAGTTCTGTGGTAGACTGGGTGGGGGCTAAAACCTGGTACCCCCCCACTCTTGGTGCCCCCACTCTAAGTCCTATTACACTAAACCTGCTGCACCATTCCATTTTCTTAATTTTCTATGTTATCAGTGTCTGGAGAACTGGGAGAACCATCTTTTGAGTATTCCTTGGCTATAAAATTCATGGGGTCAGCATGAGTTGACAGGAAATGTGAAGCCACACCAAGAAACACACAGAACCTGTAGTTCTTCAGTTGCTGAGCCTCAGCTCCCATCATGCTTGATCATTAGCCACATTTGCTGGGACTGTTGGGAGTTGGAAGTCCAACTGTCCTGGGAGGCCCAACAGTTCCCCAGCCTGCTTTAAAATATGAGGGCTTATTCTGTCAAAAACATGTTTTTATTCTCAGAGAAACTGCTCCATTTAACCCCTTCTCTACAGCTTTGAAGTGAGATTGTATCTGGGTAATCAACTTCAGAGTAATTTGCTCTTCAGTTCTTAAGTGTTTGGATGGGGCAAATCTCCAAAATTCTAGACTCCTCTAGGGTGTTTCAGGTACAACTTGGCATTGCGCACCAGTCACATGGTGTAAATCAGTCATAGGTTTCTGTGGTTTTATCCTGCCTGAAGCATTTCCATAATTATGAAGATTCCAACCTCTTTATCTCAAATAGGTGGACACTGTAACAAAACCATGAGTCTTTGACATGGTAATGCTCTTAACTATCAGGGGTGTTGAAAGAAAAGCTGTGTTAACTTACCCTACAACCAAATGTGTCAAGGTTATGGTGCACACACTATATCTTTGAAGTTCATTTTTTAAAAAAAAACCCCATAAAGGCAGAAACTTTATGAGCTTTATACAAGGTACTTATTAAAATCATATTGTTGCTCAGGTACATGTGAATTATTAACTCATTAAATCTCTGTTGCACACCATATTAAAACTTTCTAAGTGGTTTGATGTCTAAATATAAAACCAGAGCACCATATATAATGGGAATTGTGCATCCATTTGGATGAATTTGGACTACAGCTCCCAGCAGTCCTATCTGCATAGCTCGGGGTGAGGAATGCTGGGTGTTGCAGTCCAATAACATCTGACAGGATGCATGATTTCCACTATGATACACATCATTAAAAAATAGAAATTGAATCACAGTCAAAAGCGGAGGAGCAAACCCCATTAAACTAAGTTGGATTCTTTCGTAACATTGTGAGGCTTTCCCTCTTAATAGAAAGGTCTTTGGCATAAAAAGGGTTTTGTCTGTTGTTAAAGCACCCTTCTGGGAAGGGAATTTCATATTGGGAGCTACCACCAAAAAGGCTGTGGATGTTATATCTGCATTTCGTGTTTAAGACAACGGGGACAAACACGAAACAGCTTTGGTGCGATTGGAGATTGGGCTGGGTATCTCTAGTATCCAGGTCTTGTTAGTCTGCTATTCTCATCAACCTTTCCTGGCATAGCCAGTCGTAGAGGAAAATGGTGGTTCAGTGACATATGGAGGGCTACAAGTTGTTCAACTTGGCTGTGGGCCTTGGAAGTGAAAACTTGATAGGCACATAATGATCCAACATGACATTCCTGTTTGGAATCATACAACCCAATCCTCAGCGCTTTACTTCAAAACAAAGAAAGTTTAAAAAATCCAAGTTTAATGAGTTTGTTCCTGTGTCAGCATGGTTGGGGTTGTGCTATTACTTAGAAGCAAGCTCTGTTGTAATCTGTGAGGTGTATTCCAGCTATACTATGTGCAGGATTGGGTCATTCATAACAAGCATCCAAGGAATACAATTTAAAGTCGTTGGTTGCTTTTATGCTTTCTGGAATCTCCAATATATAAATTTTCCATTGTGCTGGTGTTTATATTTATCTCTCTGCACTATATGTTAAAATTTTAGAAAGTGCAGAATTTAAAAAGAGCACTTTTGTCATGCTTTCAAGCTGAGGTCATGTAGCAGTTCTTCCTGAAATGGAGGTGCGGGTGTTGCATGATGCAGATTTTCTCTGAACACGGAGCATTCAGCTAGAGGCAGCCATTTTATGAAGCAGCACTAGTGTAAAGGAAGATTTTAGATGGAGACAATGAACAAGGAAGTCAAAGGCAGAGGGAGGTTGAATTTCCAGCGTGGAGACTGCTTTAGCCTCTCTTACTTTGCAGTGTCTTAGACATGATTTGATTTTTTAGGGAGCTGAAAGAGGGATAGAGTTGGTTGGGAAGAAAATAAGAAAGTGCCAGGCATTTTACTGCAGGTCTGGGTTTGTCACAAAATGGCTGTTCCTTTGTGCCGCATAGCTGACAGACATATACTGCATTGCACTGTGTACCCATTAGGAAAAAAAAAACCTCGGCAGGAAGTTGCTGGTAGGAAGTTCAAAGGCCATCTTGGGCTGGACAATTGCTGTGGTTGGCTGTCGGCTGGCTTGGTAACAGGCGGGGTCAGCGGAGGAGGCTTGTGTGGCAAGCGTGGCCCTCCCTTTGAGATGACATCAGCGGAGCGCACACTCTCGTTTCTCACAGCCTCTCCTCCCCTTGGCAGAGAACAGCTTTTCTGCCTGCTCAGCCAACCAGGGAGGATGAAAGAAAAGAGCTCTTGTGCGAGAGAGAGCAATGCATGCAATGATCGCTTCCATGCTGCTGGGAAAAAAAGGAGCGATGGCAATGCGTAGGCAAATGTGACTTTGTTTTGCTTCCTGTGCATCATTTTTTTTTTAAAGCAACTTTTTTCTGTCTATACAGAAATGGATTGAAATTCCCAAAAGCTCATTCCACAATCTATCAGTTACTCTTAAATGTGCTGCCCCTTTTTGCACTGAAACACAGTGTCCTTTTGCAACACGACTGGCTCTTTGAAAACTTCGGACATGTGCAAACATACACGGATAATGTGATGACGAGAACAAAGGGGTTAAAAGAATCACACCCATCGCTGCCTGAGCCTTCCCACTTTTCTAGTTAGCAGGTGCCTAAGCTTTTCATAGTCAGCACTAAAAGGACGAGCCTATAAATTGGAATACTACTTCTTCACAGGCTTGGCCTTTGCTTTAGTTCCTTGCCATCCCATCTCCCTCGTCTCTGCCCATATACAGAAACCATTTCTGGGTGAACAATAAAAAGAAAAATCTTAGATCACTTTAAAAGGCAGAGGTAGATGGTGAGAGACATGATTTTTAGAAGTTTTGTAGATTATAGGAGTCTTGTTATTTTAATCTTGGGTATATAATTAGGACAGAATTTGGAGAACTTGCTTTCTCGGGCTACAGTTTCTCGAATTCCCTTGCCATTGTGGTTGAAGGATTTTGGAGTTGTGGTCCCAAAAAGCAGTTTTTTCAAGCTCAGATTCAGAGTTGATATATACTGTGGGAAATACACTAAAATGCAGTCTTGTCACTATTCCCTTTCTCCCAGATTGCCTGAAGATATGTTTAGGGGTTTAGTTCCAGCTACACCTGAAGTCTTGGACTTTATTTATACTAGACTTGGTGATGAGAGCCAGCATCATGTAGTCACTGGAGCATTGGACTAAGACGCTGGAGACCCGGGTTCAATTCCATGCTCATTCGTGGAGACACACTGGGTGACTTCGGGTGCATCACGCAGCCCCAGAAAACCCTGTGATAGGTTTGCTTTTGGATCACTTTAAGTTGGAAATGACTTGAAGATACACAGCAGCAAGAAGTCTTGGTGGTGCTTCGTACACCTTTGAAATGGAATACTTGGCATAAGGATTGCATATGTGTGGTTTCTGTGTATTGATTTCTTGCTGGACCCAAACTATTCTGTCTCAGATCCTTCATTGGTGCTCCGGTCACCCTTTTGAACCCGTGTAAAGGAGTTGGTCTAGTGATACAGTCATCTTTTCCTAGGCACACCTTTCAGTCTCCTTACCTCCACCAGACTCCTTCTGCATTAAAAAAGACGGTAGAGGCAGCCCATACAGAGCGCATTTTGTCTGGTGGAGATGTGAGAGCTCAGGAATGCTGTTGGGCTTGTTTTATTTTCCTTGGTCTTCTGACTTGCCCATTGTGAGTGTATGACAGATGGCCCCATTTTATTGTTTGCTCACGGGTCCCGGATGCAAATTATTCTTCCTAATGGTAGGAGCAGTCCTAATGCCAAATCTGGTTTTCCTGGAAAGAGAACTTGACTCATTCTAAACGACTTTAAACACCTAGTTTTGTCCCTTCTATCTGGCAACTTTAGTACACAAAGTTGGCTGTAGTGAACTCAAGCATTCAAGTCATGTGTTTTAAATGTTTATTGCCTAGCGTGAGACTACAACCCTGGAGACTGGAGACTTGCTCGGCTGTGGAAATCCATTGGTTGCATCACACACTCTCAGCCCCAGAAAACCCCATGACAGGTTTGCCTTAGATTCACCCAAGACACACAAAACAACTTCAAATTCTCAGCCAACGAGCTGTCGTGCCTCCCCAAATACAAACTCCGGATTCCATAGGATGTTGCTGTGAAATTAAAGTGGAACCATAGTGCTGTAATTGTGTAGTGTGACAGAACTCCCGTTTTATCTCAGCTTGCAACCTTTTAGTAGCTAACTGCCTTGTTTTTCTGTCACTGAAAAACCCAGTTTTTTAAAAAGGTGAAAATTACCTTTTATGGAGCTGATTGGAAAGAGAACCCCATCTCAATGCTTATGGATACCTTGTTTTTCTGAAAGGGAAAGGCCAGTGGGTTTGTGACTTGTGTGAAATTTCTATTATGATGTCGGATGAAGACTATTCTGAGCCAAAGTTATTCAGCAGTATGTCAATTAAAAAAATAATGGCCAGGGAGAGCACTTTTCATCCTTGCTAGCCTCAGCTCATACTTTAAAAGTGCATAGTACCAAGAATGTGTAAAATACGTAGTGATTCCATGAGTTATGAGAGTTGGCCTTTAAGTATGAGAGTTATGGATCTTTTATTCCATTTTGGATTTATATCCCGCCCTTACCTGAATGAGCACAGGGCAGCTAAGAGCTTCTACTAGAACACTGTTAAAATCACTATTCAGGAGTATCCAGTCCTACAATGTGAGCAGGCAGCAAAACAAACAAATCGTTTGTTTATTTTCTGAAAGCCCATACAAATAAAAATAGCTTTAACTGATGTCTAAATAGCCACAGCCCTGTCGTTCTTTCAACAGTAGTGAGAACTAGGACATAATTCACATTTTAAAATGGCCTGTGTGCCAATTACTCTCTTAAAAATTGTGGGAAGAAGTTTTAGATCCACTGCTGTAATAAGCATGTTCTAAATTAGCTGTACCGCTTCAGAAGTCAAACTGGAATACATTTACACACAACACACAAAATGCACTCCTGCCTTCCACTCCTTTATCAATATACTTTATCCCCTCCATTTCATTGGTTTGTGTGATGACAACTAAAATATCCACATGAACATTTCTATTCTTAAGAAAAGCATACATGAATTAAACATAGGTAACACAGAGGATAAAGCTGGTAGCATTGTTGTCTTTCCCCCTACTCCTAATTTTAGGTCAAAAACCAAGGAATGTATTTAGATTGTAGCCGAGCTACTCTGTTACATCACTTCCATGCCACTTTAATTGGCATGCCTCCATCCTATGCAATCTCTGTAATGTTGGTGTCTTGTAATTTGGTGAAGTACTTAGAAATCTTTGCAGGAAAACTCTGCTGGACTCCTTTGAAAGTACAGTTTCAGCTAACTTGCAGAAGAGAAAGTGATTGAACTTTAAATCAATTTAGTTTTGTAATCAGGTCAGGGCTGTATCAGCACTGCACAGTTCTAATAGTTTGATAACACTTTAACTGCCATAGGTCCATCCTGTGGAATGCTGGGATTTGTAGTTTGTTGAGGGGCTTAGAATTCTCTATCAGAAAACTCTGGCGCCCATCTACAGAGGATTTTAAGTTCTTCTAAACGACATCTCTTGGGATTCTGTAGGAGGAAGTCTTGGCAGTTAAAGTGGTATGAAAGTGGGATAAACGGCATGGTATGGATAATGTGACGTTTCCAGGGAACTGTAGATTGAGGGAGTGCACTAGTGCTCTCTAGCAGAGGAACCTGAATAAACTACATTTCCCATGGCTGCTTAAAGTGGAGCCATGGCAGTTAAAGTACTATAGAACTGATATAAATGTATGGTGCAGACATATCCTAAGTATGCAACAGAATTAGAGTCCTGAGATGGTAGAGTAGATTCAGCCATTTAAGTGGGTAGCATTGAGGTGGAGTGTTTTGGAATGTTTTCCTTTGCAGAAGCCTTTACATTGAAAAACAAAACTATAGTCCTGTCTGTTTTCAGTTAATTCATCGGTATACAACCTCTTGCTGCATCAGGCCGTTGTATTCAGCCTGCTTGGCATCAGTTGTGCAAGAGAGAGGGGGGTATACAAGTGAGGCTTCCCTGTATGCATGCGCAATTTCACTTTTTCTTTTTTTCTTGAAACATTTATGCCTGAAAAAGAATTCTGCCTGACTTCGTGTTATGAACGTCTGTGGGGACCACAACGGGCGAAGGAGGCTTTTGCCTTTGTTAAAACATAGCTTTCTCTGTTGCCTTTCTGAGTGCAACAGCGATTAATTTTCCAGACCTAAAGAGGATTTGGATTTTCCTCTCTTTAGTCAAGGTGAACCAAGAAGCTGCCGCTTGTGGAATTTGTCGGAAGGTACCCTTTAATCACAGTGGGCCAGAAAAATCCTTCTGATTTTGGCTTTCATCCCTATTCCCTCCACTAAACATCAGTATCCCAGGCTATCCTTTTCTTCTGGCAAAGGCCAGATTAACAGAGTTAAGTCCAAGCAGCATCCCCATGGGATGTTGTGGAACTTGGAAGTGTGGTAGAATAACGGAATCCGGTGGCTTTTCAGTGAACTTGAGGGCAGAAACTCAGATGCAACTGAAAGGTAAACCACATTCATTTTGCCACCCGCTTGCTGGGTCATGTGCTTTGGAGGGGACTGTCGAAGTTTGAAGCCAAAAGATTTATTTAGCTAAAAACCCATGCTTTCCACATATCTGGTTGGATTCCTTTGTAATTCTTAGAGTTTTTATTATTGCCCTTCCTTCCATTCTGTTTTTCGTACCAACCGCTTTTGCTCTGAGAGATGGAAAAAGATCCCTTGACCTTGGAAGCAAATGATGCTGCAGGCTAAATTTACACTCTAGCAGCCCTTGGAGCAGTGTCTTTCTTTAAAAAAAAAAAGTGCATTAAACATGCCATATTAGACATACAATGCAGCCAAACCTCTAGTCTATTTCTTACTTCCAGGTGAATTTGACAGGCCTAGTCTAGATTGTATAGGCTGGATTCTGCTTTCCTCCCACAAGGGCTAAAAAGTAAAAAGCAACACCATTGATACTGATGGGCTTTCGTTTCCTTTGTCCTCCACGTGTGTCTGTGTATAGTTTTAAGATTTTAAAAATGAGTGGGTGGTCTTGCTCTGGACCAGGCTGCTTGTTCTTCCTTGGGAATAAGAAAGCACGGGGTCCCAGTGGCACCTGGGGAGGGAGTGCCTCTGAAAAGCGTGCATAAGATATGCAGTCTTGGCATACCGCTGGACCCTGGCCACAGGCAGGGCTCTTGAAGTCCAGGGAGATGAGGGATGGCACTTCTTTTAAGTCTAGGAAGCTGCCTGTCAGTGTCGTCATTGCTCTGGTTAGCCCAGTGTTGTCAGCCCTGACTGGCAGCTTCTTTCCAGGACTTCAGGCAGGATTCTTTCCTAGCCCTACTTGGAAATCCCTGGTACTGTCTCCCATCTGAGTGCTAACCATACCTGTTTTTCTTACAAAATTAGAGAGGTGTTCATGGTGAGATGATGGTATGGATAGGTAACAGCACGTAGAAAGCTACCTTAAACTAGGTCACACCTTTGATTCATCCAGCCCTATAATGTCGGCTCTGACTGGCAGCCATGACTCTCCAGGGTTTCAGGCAGCCCTGCCGAGAGATGCTGGCGGTTGATCCTAGGCTCTTCTACACAGGAAGCTGTCCTATCTTTAGTCCGTGCCTTGGCCCACCTAATCCTCTGTTGTCAACTCTAACTGGCAGCAATACCTCTCTCCCAGTTTTCCGGTAGAATTTATTCTCTAGCCTACCTGGAGATCCCTGATAGTATTCTTGGTAGTATTATAAGTATTATTAGAATTAACCAGCCCTGACTCTGCATAGAATTAGATACTATTGCATGTGTCCAAAGGACTACGGTGGTACAAGAATCAGATAATCCATCCTCCAATTTCTGATTATTTCGAGAGTATAATCTTTTCAGCTGCAGATGCCAGTGGAGACCCTTAGCCAGCTGGTTTCTGCTGCTCCAGGGACTAGAACACGAATGAATTCAAATTAGGAAGAACGTTTTTTTACTGTGAGAGTGATTTGACAGTGGAGGATGGTGGACTTTCTAAGAGGATGGTGGACTTTCTTTCTTTGGAGGTCTTTACACAGAAGTTGGATGGACGTCTTTTACAGGTGCTGTGGTTGTATTTTCCTGCATGGCAAGGGGTTGGACAAGGTACCTTCAAGTCACTTCTGAGTTATCAGCCCTGGAGACCAGTATTTGGTTCCCTGCTTGGCCATGGAAACCCACTGGTGACCTTGGACACATCACATACTCTCAGCTCCCAGAAAATCCCATGATACGTTCACCTTAGGGGCATCTTGAGTCAGAAGTGATTTGAAGGCATCCAACAAAAAAATTTAGTATCACCCACAGTTTCTTTCATGAGAGCCAGCATGGTGTAGTGGTTTGAGTGTTGAACTACCAACCTGGAGACCAGAATTCAAGTCCCTGTTTGACTGTGGAAAATCACTGGATGACCTTGGGTGTGTCACACACTCTCAGCCCCAGAAAACCTGGCAATGCGTTCACCTTAGGGTTGCCATCGATTGGAAACAAAGGCACACCACATAGACAGCAGCAGTTGCTCTTTCTTTCACACACACACACAGAGAACGAGAGAAAGCATATTTTCTTGTTTGGAAACTGGAACAGAAATTTTAGCTAAAGGACTATTCTCAGATTAAGGTGAAATGCGAGGATTATTCCTTCTCACTTATATAGAGAGATGAGATAAGGAAGATTTAATCTAGCCCACTTTTTCCTGTCCAGAAGATGGATACAGAAGAGATTGGAAGGTGAGCTCTTGTGCTGGACATAACTGGGCAGGGAAGGAGGAAACGAAGGAAATTGCACAACATCCCTTTCCCTGGAAAGTGCCTGCAGCAAATCAGTCAAGCGTTGCAAATTGTAATGAGCTGCTGCTTTTCCAGAGATACGAATCTCTCCTTTCCTCCCACCTAGAACTGAGCCCACCAAAACTGGAGAATTTTTATCCTCCTCCCTCACCTGGGAGTGACCCCTCAAAAAGGAGGATCAGGGGCAGGCCTTGAGAACTGGCATCTCTAACATGTAGGGAGCTTAGGAAGGTGTGAATGTTTCGGTGTAATCCATCAAAGGGCGGATAATTAACTAAACATTCAAACCATTGACTGTACTAGTGAGGTCAGGGTGCATATTAATCAGATTCCAGAGAGATCGTGTAGCTGTGCTGTTTGTTGCAGGAGGAAAAAAAAGTAAAGACAGCCTTACTGTGAAATGTGTTGGTCTTCAGTGCAATATGCCACAAAACTCCATGGCAGCAAAAACAGTGAAGACACTGTGGCACACAAAAAGACTGACTAAATCCAGTGTGGCAGGAGCTTTGATAGCTATTGCAGAGAGACCCATAAGATGGTGGAAAGTAGAAAGGGAGGATAATTTTAAAATGGCTTCTGCTCATCTGTGTTTGCAGCTGTTCCTTCTCCACCCATCTCCCTGCTGCCCCCTGCCTGTATCCTGAGAAAATACTTGATATTTCTTGCATCCTGATCTTTTTTTCCCTTTGCAATCATTCACTGTTTCCTTTGATTTTAAAAATGCAGATTGTGTTAAGCATCAGTACATTCCAGCTTGTTGCCACATATTCACAACTTTTGGCATAACCAGAAGCTCGGTGTTTCGCTTTGCATCATTGTAGGGAAATGGAAAATATTCCGTCATTTTCTCCTCTCCTCCAGCTGTAGTTTAGGAGATTAATTTAAAGCAAACAGATGGTTTCGAAACAAGAGCTTATCTTGAAAATGCTAATCTTTCTACTCTGGCTGCTTGAAAGCAGACACAACTGTGCCGATTAATTGGGAAGCAGCCCTTTGTTTGGGAATTTTAGGTGTGGAAAACAAACCGTTGTGCATCATTGATATCAGTGGGTAGATTTACTTCTTCAGCCATGAGGCTGAAGTGGATTCATTCAAGGCAATTTGAAATCACTAGGAGCAAAATGGTTTCTTTAAAAACAGTATTGTTTTCAACCAAAGATTTCGTACTGGTACTTCCTTTATGTCCTTTGACACAACAGTGCATACTGGTTGGCTAGGTTAACCACTAAAACATCTTGATTTTACAAGTACTTAGAGGTGTTTACATTTCTCAGCCAGGGAGTGGGTAATAGCATTTCCTCGTGCTATATGCTTTTGTGTTTGCTTCTGTTCGTAGGAACATAAAACGTATGCTGGAGATAAGACAAAATGCCTGCGAGCTCTAATTGTCTCTTCCCCTAATTGTCAAGCAAATGCCTCCAGACACCTAGTTGGCTGGACATTAAGCAGTTAGATTTAACCTCTAAAACACTTTGATTCTACCAGTAAATGAGCATTTTCATTATGGTCAAATATGGTCCAAGTACTTTGCGGCCACCGTGACTCATAGCTATGGACAGGTCATAATGGCAAACCACAATTTATTCAAGTTGCACCCTCCTAAGCTGCTTTTTCTGCCTCAGTTAATGTGTGAATGTGGCCTGTGTGTTTAGGTGAACAGACTTCTATTCAATTAGGATAAAGATTTATGTCACAAGCCAAGACTGGGCAGGTTAAAACCCTCAGTTTGTAGGTCCCCCTCCCAGGCTGTTTCTGCAGCCCACCAAACTCGCAGAATTGTCCTCTTTTCTGGCCAAAAATAAGTCTGAGCGGCCTCTTCGAAAAGCCTTTAGGAATGTCGGTTTACTTTTTAGGCAGGTTGCAGCGTCCCCTTGCTCTGTTTAACGTGGACAATAGTTATATGGCTTGTGTTCAGGGTATCTGACTGGAAGTACGTCCCTCTATCATGGATTTTAGGTTTCAGGGGAGGTTTTCTCTCGATTCCACCATCATCAACACCAGTTTATCCGGTGAGGACTTGAGAGAGAGCCTTCTCAGTAGTGTCTTGTTCAGTCTAGCAAAAGCTTCCCAGCTCTCCAATAGGATATTTCTCTTACAATAAGGAACACCTGCAGGTCCCATAAGGGGCAAGCCTTCCAACCCTTAAGTCAGGGTGCGTGCACGTTTAGTTGCACGACGTTTCCATGTCCCGGCAAATTGGCATTGCAGAACTGCCAAGTAATTCCATGAACAAGAAGTCATACTCTCTCTTCTCAGTGTAGGAACTTGGCTGAAATTGGGGTGTTTTTTGGCAGCTGGCTGGCCAAGACTGTGGCCATTTTAAACTGAAGTCTCTCCTGAAGTCAGTAGCAGTGAGTTAAACCAATCAAATATTGCCCGAGGGGTGGGTAAGATGTTTAGAAAATTTCATTTATGACTGATTGCTGAGAAGGGACAGTTAGCCTGACTTCGTAATCTCCTAACATCAACATTGGCTCATTAATGATGCTCCCATTTTGTTCCCATTCAAAAGCAAAAAGCACACAACTGATTTTAACTCATAAAGCCCTAAATCAGGGATGGGAAACCTTTGGACATTTTAGAATACAGTTCCTAGAATTCCTGACCATTGCCTGGGGTTTGCGAGAGTCCAAAATATCTGGAGTAGCAACATTTCCCCATCTCCCTTGCTCCAAATTGATGATGATGTGGATGTCTGAAGGGCATATATTGAATATATATCATTTTTCTGATGAGTGAAAAAAAAAGATGGAGTCTCAGGATGTGTAAAATCTTCTTTTATACAACCTGAACTTCTCTCTCTCGTTTTACATTGAATTCTTTTCTTTTCTTAGACTTTAGCTGGCACTGAGAATTATTTTTGTTTAGAGGTGTAGTTTCGTTGCTGGTTTTTCCTAAAGTCTTAACTCTCAGGAGGGTTAGGGTTTTTCAGTCAACTTCTGGTAGGCCACAGGATGGCTGGTATTGTGTTAACTAGCAAAGCATGAGGGTGCTAACAAAGTTCTCCCTTTTTTGCCGTAGCCACTCTGCCTCTGAGGAGGCCTCGGGATCCGATTCGGAGAGCCCATCTGACAGCGAACAGGGCAGCGACCATGGAAGCGAATCCAACAGCAGCTTGGAGAGCTCAGAAAGCCAGTCGGAATCCGAGAGCGAGTCGACGGGTTCGAAATCTCAGCAGACGCCTCTGGAAACCAAAGAGAAACCAGCCTCCAAGAAAGAAAGGCTAGCAGATGTCAAAAAAGTATGTCACTCCCCTTATTCGGCAGTGTTTATACATCTTTGTTTTCAGCGGTGGATCCCTTTTGTGTGTTCTTTGGGAGAGAACATGTAATAACACTGACAAGTCTGGCCAGTTGCCAAAAACCTTTAGAAAAATCTCATTTTTTTAATGGATCTGTGGTTGAATTGATATTATCAATAAGAACTCATGGTGTGTAGCAGGGAGATTGGGCATCACTCGCAAAGGTGTTTTGTACACTAGAGGAAAAAAAAATAAACAAAATGCTGATAGAGTTATTTGAAATGTTTGAAGAGGAGCATGGCATCCAAGAAGAATGCTAGAAATCTAAAGTTCAGGTATTGTACACAGAGAGGAAGACAGGGATGAAGTTGAATTGTTCCCTCTTGGAATTGAGATGGAACAATTCTGTACTGTCCAGTCTAATTTGCTGTTCCTACTTTTGTGGATTGATTGCTTGGTTGGTAGAATTTTTGTACCACCTCTCAGCCCACCACAGCTCCTAAAGTAATGTACAAGTGAAGAACACATTTAAAATATAGATAAACACTTTTAAATCATGAACACAAAAAACTCTTTAAGAATAATTTAAAACCTGTTAGAACAACCAGAACCATTTGAAGGGCCAAAGATGACGCATTTGGTGTTTTGCATCAAATTTTATTCCAGCAAGGTGCTGGAAATCCGCCTTTGGAAGTCCCTCTTCAAGATGATGGTTTTTAATTAAAATGTACTTGTAAGTTGATCTGATCAAATCATGGAGGGTCAGCTTATTAAGAGCTGGGATAGCTAAATTGAATCGCCATACACAGTGACAGTATCAAGTGCCCAGTGCTGGATACAGATGTTAAGAGGAAGGCTATTGCTTTCATGCCGTGCTTGAGACGTCCATAGGCAGTCTACCGTTGGAAGTAGGAAGCCGAGCCAGTTTATGTTTTGGTCTGATGAACAAGCAATTCTTATCAGAGCTTAGAAAGCTACTTTGTAAGACTATGACTCCCAGAATCCTTCCAACCATCATGATCTCCACGCTGGCTGGGAGACTTGGGGAGCTACGTGCCAAAAATTTCTTCCGTGCTTTCTGAATGATGGGCAGTGGGTTTTGTCACTATTGTGTGTCTTCATGTCATTTCTGACTTATACCAGCACTAAACCAAAAGAAGGTTTTCTTCGCAAGATTTGTTTAGAAGAAGTTTTGCGTTGCCATCCTCCAAGGCTAAGAGAGAGTATGACTTGTCCCAGGTCTCCCAGTGGGTTTCCATGGCTGAGTGGGAAATAGAATCTGGGTCTTCCAGGGTCCTAGTCGTACCCACTAAACATTACACCATGCTGGGTGTATGAACCAGGATGGTCTGGCTTCAAAACCCTTCCCAGCCATAAAAATCGCTTGGGAAACCTTTTGACCACTCACTCTCTTGTAGTGAGCCTACCTTGCAGGGTTCGTATGAGGGTGAAACAGGGAAATCATCCATAGACTATCCTAAGTTGTTGGATGAAGGGTGGAGTATAAATAAAAATCTGGTTTATTTTGTAGATGTGGGAAGAGTATCCAGATGTTTACGGAGTGAGGAGGTCAAACCGAAGCAGGCAGGAGCCCTCCCGCTTTAATATAAACGAAGAGGTAAGGGGGCAGGAAAGGTAAAAGTGGGGGGTGCAAAAGCGATCATTGTCGAGAATGGAAAGAGCTGTCCCATTCTGACCTGTGTTGCCTTGGAAACCTGGAGATATCAGTGGCACCAATGGTGGTGAGGCACCGTTTTTGCAAATCTGATCTGAGCACAAATCAGTACTTTTGTGGGCCAAAGTGAGCAATTGCACAAACGTGACACACGTCTGGAGCTATTTGTGATAAAACTTAGAGATGCAGTAGGTTGGAGAAACAGCCCTCTGGGAACTCCAGGGCAAGCATGGAGATGCATTCTTGTGCATGTTAAACATACATGTAGTGTGTATATTTGTGTGGTGTTTTTTGTTTCATTAATTCATTTTTTCTCCTTCTGTGTCCGGAGACTGTTGCCTCTTGAATTCGCTGCATGAACTCCGTTTAGATGTTTAGATTTGTCATTTGTTTCTCCAAGGCATTTCTCTTCCCGTCTCCCTTCCCTCCATCCGGTCGTTTTAAGGGCAGTGTGAGACTTACTGCTTTTTCGTGGCTGTTTTTTGTGAGTGGCTTCATTTTTGTTTCTGTTTTCATTTTATCGACTCATACACCCTTTTCCCTTCCTCTCACGTAATTCCCCCCACCAACTGGTTTCCAGGAAGGATAAGTATTGGTTTTCCCTTCTGTTTTTTACAGACGGAGAAAATGAGGGCCAGGAAAGTTCAAAGTCAGACTGAAAATGTCAAAGTTGGAAGTCCAAAGGTAGGCACCTAAATTTATATTCAAGCACCTAAAAATATAAGCGGCACCCGTTCCTCCCTCTTGCAGGAGTCCTCTCGAAATGGGTCCATTTATGCTTGGGTGCCTATATATGGATTTAGGTGCCTAGCGTCAGGCACCCACACTTGAACATTTCACCTGAAACGTTAGATGTTTACGACCCTTGACTGTCGGAGGAGCTGAGCTTTCCTCCTTCCTTAAGAATTTGTTTTGCTTTGCAATACAAGTGGACGAAACTCTTGGCATAAGACATAACCAAGGGTTTTGTTATGTTCGTCTATGTCAGGCAAAGCACTCAAAGTGAAATCCTCGTTTCTTACCATAAGTTGTTCATCAAAGAAGTCAAATGATATTTTAGCATAGTTTCCATGTCAAGTGAGTTATATTCCTGCTATATTCTGGGCTGGTCAGGCCTCGCCTGGAGTATTGCATTCAGTTCTAGGAGCTTCATTTTAAGAAAGATAAGAGATGATTTGGAGTAGGTTCAGGAAAGGGCCACAAAAATGAGAAGAGGTATGGAAAGCAAAGCATATGAGGAAAGGTTGGTCATATTCAGCCTGGTGAAGACCACACTCTTCAAATACCCCAAGGGCTGCTGCAAAGAGAAGGATGCAGGCTTGTTCTTGGCAGCTCCAGAGAGTAGGACCAGGTCTAATAGTTTCAAGTTACAGGAGGGTAGATTTCGAATGAACATGAGAAGGAACTTCTTGATAGTAAGAGTGGTTCAGTGATGGGACCAATTATGAGGGGAGGTGGTGAGTCTTCTTCTCTGAACATCTTCAAAAACAGGCTGGTTGGCTACCTGTTGAGGATGCTCTACTTGGTGTTCCTACATTAAACATGGAGTTAAGACTCCATGGCCCCCTTGCAAAGTCTATGATTAGTGGTATATAGCCTCCTCATACTGCAAATCCCAGGACTCCATAGGGTGGAACCGTGGCTGTGGAATCACAGTGCTATAATTGTGCAATGTGAATGGGCCCTAATTGAGCTCCTTTACTTCCCTGAATTCACCCTGCAACAAAAAAGGGTGTGCGGTCCACAGCTGTCACACCCTCTAAAGAGTGGCCTGAAGGTTCAGATCCCGTAGATACGAGCGCACCAGTGACGTCGGCTTTTGTTTTCCTTTTTCCAAGTACTGCACATACCAGATTCCCTGGCTTACCTCTTTCTCTAACGATGGCCCAGCATACACTGTGCGGGTGATGTCACACCCAACCCAGACCTCCACTGCAGATGAGAGCACCCTCTAGGGGCTCAGGTAAGTCCTATCCTTTTTTGTTTTACAATATTATGTGGTTTTTGTGAAACCTTGGGCCGGTTTCCCTTTAACAATCTCTTTTATTGGTTATGCTACCTAGCAAAGATACAGTTTTGTGTTTTCCTTCTGTTTTGAAATCATTTAAGAATAAACTTGGCCATACCACACAATATTGTAAAAATCAAAAAAGAATACTGGTTTCCCTTCTGACAAGGAAGCAAAGCCACCCTGATCAAGTTTGGAAAAGTTACGTTTTTGGACAACAGCTCCCATGCTAGAGGATATTGGGGGTTATTGTCCAGAAAAGTTGCATTTCCACCTATGCCAGCATGGTAAAACCCACCCTGACACAGCAGAGTTTTAAAAATTTCATGCCAACTGATACAGAATTCCAGTTTGTGGATACTGCTATTGCTATTTCAGATGACAGTTTGTTCCATACACTAAGCAAGAATCTGTTGTATGAAATGAACAGTAGACCGACAATTAGATCTGTATACAACTAGGGAGAGAGGGGTGTAAGAATAGTTTTGCAGCCTTAAGATGTTTGCCAGAAGAAGGGTAGTTCTGGGACAGAATGCAAAAATAAGGTTTGCATCTTAAGCAACACAGAAGTAATATCCTTGGGCCTGTCTGTGATAGGAGTACCTGCTTTATCAGTGGCAAATGGAATAGGAATAAATATACTTCATTAATCAAGAAATATCTCAGATAAGGGGAGCCACTTTAGAGAACTGTGCGGCCATAGACCATTTCTTCACGGGACTGTTATAGCGCTGTGATTCCACTTTCAACATCCTATGGTATCCTGGGGTTTGCTGGTTCAGGAGGGGCCAGGCGGCCCCTCCCAAAACTGCAAACCCCAGGATTCCATAGGATGTTGAAAGTGGAATCACAGCGCTATAACAGTCCCGTGTGGAAATGACCTTAGATTAGTTGTTGCTGAGACATAATCACGGTTGTGAGGAGTTCAAAGGAATATGTTGTTTAAATCTTTCAGACCAATTTCAGCTTATAGAAGAGAGAATAACTAAAACAAGGGATAAGGTCACTGGAATTAAGGAAAGCCATGTTTTGTCTGACTTAAGCTTTTGTGTACCTGGATGAGGTTGGCTCAATTACCTTCTGCTTGGAGGTATATTTGTCGTAATTCTTGCTTTAACAGTTTGCTTTTGTGTTTAGTGTACCCCACTAATTTCTTCTTGCTTGATGTCCACGTGTCAACTTACTAATCTATCTACAGTTGAGGCAGAATATTATAAAGACGCTTAAAATGATCTTTAGGGAATGAGCAAATATGGCTCATGGTCTTCAAAAGCTATAATTGTGCAGATCAGCTCCCTTAGGGTTGTGATAGCACCAAAGGGAGGATTGCTGGCATAAAATACACCAAGACAAATTCTAATGCATAGGGAACTGGGATAGGAACCTCCAAAATAAACCACATTTTAAAGTTGAGCCCTCTGACAAGAGTTCTCAAGGTCCACTTGATTATGCTGGTGTCAGCAAGCTTTGCAATGATTCTGTGCTTGAAGCTGAGTCCAGACTTCTTGTGTCCAGCCTCAAAGGCTCTAGTGCCCACTCCCAAATGCTCTGGTCTCCTCTCATGATCCACCCATAGTGATTTGCCCTTGTTCTTTCCAGGGGCTAAGAGATACTGGTAAGATGGAGGGAGTGCAGGAGCTCTGTTTGAGAGGGTGCAAGTCACTCAGAACATTGGTCTAACAATCTTGCAGGAGATCTAAGTCTTTCAAATGTCATTGAAATTCAGCCCCTGGAATCCTTGCCTACTGGCTATGCCGGCTGAGGTTTCTGGGAGTTGAAGTGCAACAACATCTGGAGACGTAAATGGGGGGGGGCAGCAAATCTAGGTCTGGAAATATGCTTGCGTAATAAAGCTCTTATCTGCAGCAGAGTGCTAATGGAGGATGTGACGTGGTCCATCAGCAGGATTTGTTGGCTTTGTGGTGAGTGGTAGCCAGTAGACAGAATGCCATTGGTTGTGGGGCACAGGGTGGAGATACTCAAGTGTTCATGTTGGTGCCTGTCTGATGGAGACACGTGTTGTCCTGCAACGTTACAGTATAGCCAGGCAGCAAGGGGGCAAAAATTATTAATGAGGAATTACTCATAAAACCACACTCATGCCTCCGTATTCATGGGAGTTAGGAGCACAGGACCCCCGTGAAAGCGGGAAAACTGAATATCTATGGGGTGTGTTGGAGAGCAATCCAGCCACCCAGTTTTGCCTTTGAGGAGACAGGTTTCCTTTGCGGGGCAGAAGCAGGTGACTGGTGGCTACCGATGCCCTGTGAATTTTAATATGGACTTACAGGCTTTGCCTTGTGTTTGCAGTCACTTGAGGTTTGCAGAGAGACTGTGAACGCAATGTGGGACTTATAGGTCCCTGTTGAAAATGGTGTAAAGCAGCAGCAGAGGTGACGGTAAATAATCTGTGAATAAACAACTCCGTGAATGTTAAACCTGTTGATGTGGAGGACCGACTGTATTAAGAAATGAAACCCTGGAGTTTATGTACTGAGGAATGCCTAGGAAAAAAAAAGGAAAAAGAAGAGAAGAGAAAAACGCCAAATGAGTTGACTGCAAAGGGTAGAACTCTACTGTCTCCAGTGCTTTCATTCCTGATACTTTTATACTTTGAACTCAGTTTGCAGAAGTTGAAGTAAACTGAGGACAAAGGGGAAAAGTGGGAGGAGGAAGAAATTGGGACATTTTGAAAGCACTTGAGAAGTGGAACAGCAGAAGATTGACTGGGGCTGTCCTGGCCAAACAGGGAGAATTGAAGGGTATGGGGTATAGCTGAATTTTGTCGAAAAAGCCATACTTCAGAAAGTGAATATGTGGGGAAACCAAAAGCCAATGAAAAACCAAACCAACCGTCTCTATAAGGAGATGGTTGCCAGGTGTCTCCTGTTTGAGGGTCTGAAAGCTTGTCCTTTACAGGTTTAGTAGACATCCCTTATTATAAGGGACATCTCATAGTTGAGAGTTGGAAAGCTTTTCCTTTAGTACAGACTGAATGAGGTGGTTAAAAAAAATCTTGCATTTTGGGGTGTGGGCCCTTCATAAAGGCAGAAATGTGTGCATCATGTGATTTGAATGTGGACAGCGTGTTGGTTGTATGAAGAAAGCACATGGCTGAATGGACTGAAATCAGTGCTTCCGTTTGGTGTTTAGGTAAAACACAGGCAACTTCTACTTCCTGATTGTCAGCCCTGCATGTTGTGAATTTTGGCTGTCCCTCCTTGGCTGTTGTGAAAACCTGTCAACACCCAGTCCCTGGCAATGGAGGAACTGGAAAGCAGAGCTTGGAGACATGTCGCTTGTCTGTCAGCTGTCTTTGAGATTTTGGAGTTGCAGTCCAAAACAAAACATTGCTTTTTGAAGTTCTGCCTGAAAGAGAGGCTTCCTTCAACCTTTGAACTCTGCATAAAGCCCTTTTCGCCCAGCCTTTTTGCCTCTGAGCTGAATTTCTACCCTTATGTATGCTGCATCATTCAGTTTAGTTTCTGCATTTTTCATTCTTCTTGAAGCCCAAGTCATAGAGCAGCAACAGGTTGGAAAATTTTCCCAGGGGAGAGGCGGTGGTGATCTCTGATGAACTGGGCTGCAGTTCACCAAAGCTTGTGCCAAATAATAGTGGTTAGTTGTTAAAGCACCCCAATCTTCTTGTACAGGGCTGGTTCATCTTGCTTTCCCTGTTGAACAAAGTATTTTTCAGTGGGGTTTGAATAGTGATGTGGAAACAACAATTTCAGGGGAAACACTTCTTATATCTGTTCTCCTCTCCATGCTTCTTTCTCCACAGGAGTGTGATGTTTGCCTAATGGGATCTGAAAATATTTTATTTTTTCCAGACCACTGGATTTTATTGTACCTTTCTTCCATGATGCAACCACCACAGGTCTCTGAGTGGTCTACCATCTAGCTCCCTGACCACACACAGACCTGCTTATGGCTTCATTCAGTTTGCTGTGACCAATTCCTTTGCTAAACATGAAACTTAAGCTGACCATGAAATAGATTGAGTGAAGTATGATAAAAATGTCACACAACTATGACCCACTAGGAAGAAATAATTGTTGCTCTGCCATATGAGATAAGTCAAGAAGCCCTGGTTGAAATGACATGACATCATTTGGGCGTTGAATAAACTCTGTAAATGGAAAATAACGTAATGGTGATGAATTTAACAATTGCATTGGGCTAGGACAAGCTTTCTCTATGAGTCTGAAGCAGATTTCTAGCTCTTGACTTTTGAATGGAGGCTGTGTGAGGACTGGCAGGTCAGCCATTGATTCCTTTTCACACCTCGAATACCCCTTGTGTACCCCACCCCCATTACACCAATGTATTTTGAAGGGCATTGCAAAAGGAGGTATCAGTACCTCCTTACACAACACCCTTGCTGTACTCAGAAGCTCCCCTTGCTCCTGTTATACACCTGGGGAGCAAATGGGGAAGGGGCTCTTCCCTTGCTCCCCCTTTCCTTTGCCCCCCTCCCCTAGTGTACCTGCCCAGTGGGTTTCCATGGTCAAGCAGAAATTTGAACCCTGAGTTTCCCGGAGTCCAGCACTCAAACGAGTACACTGTGCTGGCTCTCACATTTACGATGACCATGTCAGAGGGATTTCTTGGTGAGATTTAGAGGATGCTTGCCATTGCCACCTTCTTAGGTTGACAGTATGTCACTTGCCAAAGTTCACCCACTAGGTTTCCACAGTTGGATGGCAATTTGAATTCTAGTCCCTGGGGTCTTCGCCTAAAACTTAAGACCACAATATGGCAATACACCCAAAACTTAAGACCTTAAGATCTCAGATTACCTTGTGTCTAGGTTTTTGGGGAAAAGTTGCTGTATAAAGAAAGATAATATAACAAAAGTCATAATTGTAATTATTATTCTGCTGCTGCTACTACTACACTACTATCACTGCTCCTGCTCCTGCTTCTACTCTGTTGGTGAAAACTCATGTGCCAGCGGTATTAAGGGATCTTGGTTGTTTTCATTTTTTATTGAGTATTCTTCTCCATAATACATCCTTGTTAACTGTGGGCTGTCTCTTAAAAAAACCCTTCACAGTTGTGAGTTTTGGTGGTGCCAGCGAAGGGGTAATTTTCTTTCTTGTGATGGGATGACACCAGTCATCTTACTGTTTTGCGTCTGCGTTGTGTTGCTTTTATGGTTTTAAGTGTGAAACGAAATTGTGTCCCAACTGTTTTCTGGGATCCAGGGGCATCGGATGAGATGACCAGCCACTTCTTGCCAGCCTCTGTTTATTCCCTTCCTTTTTCCTTTCATTAAGGGAAATAGTGAGTCTGAGAATGAGAGCCCCAAAAGAAGAAGCCAGAAGCAAGTGAAGAAAACGTAAGTTTTCAGGATTATGTCTCTTTGTTTCCAAATAAGATTTGAATTACTTTTTCATGCTTAAAAGAAACAATATTTTGTGCCTCTTGCTTGGCCCAGTAAAGGCATCGCTATATGGGTTTTGTTATGTTGTTTTATGGCCAACACGGCTACACCATGCAACTTTCTGGAAAGGAAGGATTCCTTCTTTCAGTTAGAACTTGAAATATTCAATAAAAACGTAAACGTATAAGAAACGAAAGAAAGAAAGAATGTAATTGCTCTTTTCTCTGTAAAATGGAAATATATTTGGTCTTCTTTTATGTTAATGGAAACAAGCAGATTCAACTGGAAAATTCAAGCTTGGAAGTGTATGTGTGGGGGGTTATTTTTGAAACTAAATTCTCTCTCTCTCTCTCTCTCTCTCTCTCTCTCTCTCTAAAAAAAAAGCTTGAAATATTCATTGCCCTTGAACGTTAGGCAGAAAATTGGATCACAGGCCTTCCGACTTAAGCCAACCCATCTTCTCCTCTTTGTCTTCTCTCTGTTTCTCTCCCCCTCTCTTTTGGATGGCTAGATGCAAAGGGACACAGTCAGGTTCCTGCTCTACATGCCACATTTTCACCGAAGAGAGAATTTGAACTGAACCAATTTTTCTCTCTCCTGTGGGCCAAGTTGTTCCTGATGATATTCCCTCTTATTAATAGAAAAATTCAAACGAAGTGAGCCTCTGCTGTCCCTTGGATCCAGTGTCTCTTTCCTTTCTCTTTTAAAAAAAAGAGAAATAAAAGAATAAACGAATAAAAAAAGAATGGAATAAAAGAATAAAAGCATAGAATAAAAGAAAAGAATAAAAAAGAAACCCTGAAGAAAGAGGTAGGGATGGTAATGCCACTGGTACAGTTTTAGATCTCACTCATAGAGTCAGGCTGCAACCTGCTTATGAATCCTGATCCCTTGATCCCTTGATCAGGATCCCCTGATCCGTTGGTGTAACTCCGTTTGAACAAAAGGAAGCAACAAGACTGAAAAAGGGACAAAAAGAACACTGCAATGAGAATTCTTCCATTGGGAACAGCCCAGTTTTTGAAAATGTTCATGCAGTATGGAGAAGATTGAGTAAATACCGTATTTGAATTCAAGTAATACATTGTTATTTCTTTGAATAAATAAATAATTTCCTAAGACAGTGAAATTAACAAAGAATTACATTCCTAGGCTTGACTGTCTGTTGAACACCAATAGTCAGAACTTGGGGAGTTTTTTGGTGAGGGTGGGGGGAAGTTGACACTATGATGCCCAGAATCTTGTAGCCAGTATGGCCACTGGCGATGCCAACTGGGGATCTGTGGTCCAAACAACAACCCTTCCAGTCTCTGCTAGTCATGCAATACAAGTGAGATTTGTTAGCATTTCTGCTGCTGCTGCAACTAACAGTAACTTGATGAGAAGAAGATGTTGATGATGGTCTGTGCAATTTGGCCTTTTATTTACATCTCTAGGGATAAATGGAAGAGGGAGGGCTCTGGGGACGATGCCGAAGATGGCCAGGAGCAAGGGACCAGTGCCGAGAGCGAGCCTGAGCAAAAGAAAGTCAAAGCCAGGAGACCTGTCCTGAGGAGGTGAGATGGGACTGGAGGTGCTCTCTTCCTTAAACTTGCCAACTTCCCTGTGCTTTCTTGGGGTTCTGCTCCTGGTAGTTTGAACTGCTTCTAGACTCAGGGATACACAGCACAGGAGTCTTTGGTAGAAGTTTCCCCAGCTAAATTCCCACATGCTATTCAGGAGCCTGAAAGGAGGGTCAGAAAACTCTCTGCTGCTCCAAGTGGCTCTTCTTGGACTGATGCTCATCCTTGAACCATTGACTCTCATTCCCTATTGAATTTCCAGGGAAGAAACAGTTGTAGCCAGTGGGCACAAATATATTGCCTATTTCTGACAGGCTGGGGGAAGAAAGTCATTGCCAGCCCCTTACATCAGATACCCTGAGAAGCACTGAGATATTTCTGATCCCCCTTTTACTTCTATGAGATAATCTCTTCCCAAAAGGTGAGGTGTGGTTAATGACTGGATGCAGCCCGGCTTCTTCAGTGGCTTCAGCAGCTTGTTTAAGGTGTAATCTCCCCTTCTGCACCCCGGGTGAATTAAGGAAAGAGGGAAAAAGCTTGGGGAAATCAGTTTCTTGGACTCTGTTGTTGTTGTGTGTGTGTGTTCAAGTCGTTTCCAATTTATAGCAACCCTAAGGCGACCATATTGTGGACTTCTCTTGGTAAGACTATTTTAGAGGTTTGCCATTGCCTTCCTCTGAGGCTGAGAGATTGCAGTTTGCCCAAGGCCACCCAGTGCATTTCCCTGGTTGAGTGGAGGTTTGAATTCTGGTCACCGAGAGTGCTTGTCCAGCACACAAGCCACTACCTCACTGCCTCCGCGGACTACAGCTCTTTCAATCCCTTAGCTGCCATGGTCAATAAATGGGAGATTCTGTGGCTGGGACTCCAAAGAAGTTGGATATGCCAAGCTCTGGGGAAAAGGCTTTTCGGCCCAGAGGTTCCTCCTCCACGAGCTCAACCTCGCTGCTTGCGTCCCGTGCATTATATCTTTCTCTTTGATGCTTATTTTAGAGCAGTGGGCAAAACTATTGCAAAGAAGGGCCTTAAGCCCCAGCGTGGGAAGAGGCGGAGGAAAACAGAGTCCTCTGAGGATGAAGATGATGACGATGATGATGAAGCACCCAAAAGGCAGACCCGCCGGCGAGCGGCCAAAAATGTCAGGTAAAGCTGGCTGAGACATGTTAGGGAGGAGCAGATCTGGAAAGTCTGCAGTGTGGCTGCAACTGTTTTAATTGAAAAGCTTGGCCATGTTAATCTGCAAAGGGACCTTGCAGCGCCTTTGAGACCCAGGCCATTTCTCCACAACACTGTTATTCCACTTTCAACATCCTGTGGAATCCTCGTTTGCAGTTTAGGGAAAGGCATTTAGAATTCTCAGCCAGAGAGCTCTTGGGTCTCAGGAAACTACAAACACCAGAATAGCACTATAACGGTGTAGGGTGGAAATGGCCCTAGTCTTTGAGGTGTTGTGTCCCCTCCAGCCCTGTTTCAGGAATGATCTCTTCTTTTGTACAAATTTCTCTGAGATTGAAGAAAGAACCATATCTGTCACTTTATTCTTCTTGGTCCTTCCCGTAGTTATAAGGAGGATGATGACTTTGAGACCGATTCTGATGACCTGATTGAGATGACCGGAGAAGGAGCTGAGGAGCAGCAGGATAATAGTGAAACAATTGAGAAAGTGCTGGATATGAGGATTGGCAAAAAAGGAGGTGAGGGCGTACGATTGTCTAGAGCTGCCTTCTCACTTGGAAAGAACGTTGGTCCATCTCAGCTTTGTGGCAGTTGTAAAAAAACACTTGTAGGGAGAGTTTGAAATCCACACAAACCCTTATTGCAGGAATGGATAACATGGAGCCTGTGAGCTACCTGGATCCCACTTTTGTGGCCCCTGAAGTCCCTCCCCATTTAAAAAAAAATCAGTATGATTTCTTCGGGCAATTTTTGATCCCAAACCACTCAGAAAACCCTGCAAATATGAAAAAATATGCAAAAACACTTACCTAGCACCATAGAATCCTGTACTGCCCCCACATACCTCCATTTTCTTCTTCAGTCCTTCTCTAAATGGTGACAGTAAGTGACATCCCATCACTTCCTGTTGCCATTTTCAGAGGGACCACAGAAGAAAATGCAAGTATTTGGGCTTTTTGTTGGGAGTGCAGCTTCTGTGATGGCCACACAGTTGCTCACCCCTGCTCTAGGGATTCAGAATTTTGCCCCTAAAAGCTACCTGTGTAAATAGCTTTTCCGTACTGCCATTGTGATACTGAAATCCTCCTTTTTGGATATGTTAGCACTGCAGTCCTTGTTGCTAATAGTCCCTGTTACTAATTACTCTGGTTTCTCTTCAGATTGTATAAATCTTTTGCCCTTTAACTAATAGTTGTATAGGACACTGCCTCAAAATATGTGTGTCTGCATGGAGGGGGTGGAATGGAATACCCAGGAGTGAAGAGTGGTTGGGCAGCTGACCGGAAACGGAAACAGGAGCATCCCATACTGTATTTTTTCTTTTTTCGGGTCTTGGCTTCAGTTGAATACCTTCTCTTTCTTTGCAGCCACTGGGGCTTCCACCACTGTCTATGCAACGGAAGCCAATGGCGACCCTTGTGCCGACTTTGACCCTGAGAAGGAGGAAGGGGAAGTCCAGTATCTGATCAAGTGGAAGGGCTGGTCGTACATCCACAGTACATGGGAGAGCGAGGACTCCCTCCAGCAGCAGAAAGTAAAAGGCCTGAAGAAGTTGGAGAACTTCAAGAAGAAAGAGGAAGAAGTCAAGCAATGGTACCCTTCCCCCTAAATCACCTTCCCTGCCTCATAAGAGAGTTTAGAGTAGGTGTCAGTTTCAAGGCACACAAAACCAGCTCTCACACCGCTTCTTTGCTGTACAGATTGGCCTTTAGCATTAACATCTGATGGTGACTCAGGCTTGGTTTTGGTGTTGGCAACAGCCCTTCTGAGTAAACCCTAATTTACTGAAAATAGGAGAAATACAAATTGAATACATTTTGCAAGTTGTGGGGCTGCAGGAACATGAGGCGTCTCTCCTGCAGGTTGTCAGCCCCTGTCGTGGCATCTCTTTGCACTCTGTCCAGAGAGGGCTTTTACCTGTCTCTTTTCTTGCATAGGCTGGGAAAAGTGAGCCCAGAAGATGTGGAGTACTATAACTGCCAGCAAGAGCTGGCTGCTGAGCTGAACAAGCAATACCAGATCGTGGAAAGAGTGATTGGTGAGTACAGCAACCTCTTTTTGCCGCAGGAGACTTGAGGAGTTTAAATCCCCCACTTATCCACGGCTGGTAATCAAATTTAGTCTTCTTCATGGGATATATGGTGCACGTGGGTTGGGATGTTCTCCGACTAAGGCCAATGGAAGGCTTATATAGTGCAGAAGCAAATGAAATCAAAGCACCCAGACATGGTCCATCTTCTCCCACCAGTTAGCTATAAGAACAGTGCAGGAAATTCAGAGGAAAAGCTCCCTCCCTCCCTCTGTTCAAATCTCTGCTCAGCCATGGAAACACTCTCTCACCTTTAGAGGGAAAGCAATGGCAAATCTCTTCTGAATAAGTTTTTTCAGGATATGTCTGGGTTACGGTTGTCGTAAGTCAGGGTTGACTTGAAGGCACGTAACAGCAACTGCACCGTTTCTCTTTGTGAATCCTGATTATGTCTATATTAGTTTAAAGACCAACATTTCTGATCGATTTTATCATTTTGAGAGTCCTAATGCAGGGATGAGGGGAGACTGAAATTCTTGTGTCAGTGGAGGAATTGGTGGGTTTGGCACCTTTTTTCTCAATCAGGTGTTGGCCTAAATCTAGATCTTATTTCCAGCTAGAGGAGATCAGCACTTACATAATTTCCACAGATTCAGTGAGTTGGCTGTGGGCTGGACTGACAATTGAATGTAAGCTGGTGTCTTTAAGAGACAAAACAAAATGAGACAAGATAGAAGCTGCTATAGCTGTTACTTCTTCAAACTTACAGTGAAAGCCACAGAACATGTTTAATATTTTCTCAGCTCAAGACACTAAATCTCCCTTATTTTATTTATATATGGATGCTCTTCTTGTCCTTGATGCCTAGCTGTGAAGACGAGCAAGTCGGCAACACCCAGCTCTGAATTTCCAGGTAAGGGAACCTTTTTAAATGCTTGAGTGGGCTTTGTTGTGCAGTGATAAGATGCAAGAAGAGGCCTGGTGTGATTTTGAGAAGCTGGAAAGCTTAAATGTTGACTCTGCAAGGAAGTTTCTAGATTGGTAATGAGAATTCTGTGGCCCATTGGCTGTGTACAGGAGGCTTTCTGTGTGGAGTCTGGAACAACCCCTCCTCTGTTAAACTCCCACCCTGATGAGAGCTTGGGAGAATGGAACCCAAGGGACATGACACACAGATAAAATGAGGCTTCCTCCCCTTGTACCTTGTTTCATTCCTCTCCCTAACAAAGACCTCTATGTTTTGTTGGAAAACAGAGACATTTCCTGCAGGTGGCTGTTGTCTGTGGTGGGGAAGAGGACAGAAACGGGGCAGCTGCAGCCCCCAGACCTTAGACAAATGTTCGCCTAGATCAGGGATAGAATCATAGAGTTGGAAGAGACCCCAGGGGCCATCCAGCCTCTGTTTAAAAGCCTCCAAAAAAGGAGGATGGACCACTGTGGAGTGGGCAGTGGCTGCTTTTGGACCGTGGAGCTCTCCTCCTCCTCCAGCAGCCTACACTGGTGGATCCAGTGAGACTGGAAATGACATCGCATCACTTCTGATTTCATTTTTGGCTATTTTTGAAAATTGTTTGCAAAGTACTGTTCCTCAAGCATCGTGTTTCTTATCAAGTGCATTGACATCGGTCAGGGATGCCTTAGCTGTGAATTTGCTTCATCAGTAACAGGTCGGACTAGATGACCCTTGGGAGAGTCTTTTCCAGTTGTACAATTCTGTGATTCTGGGAACATATTTTTGTCCTTCCTCCCCCATTTGTAGTTCACAACCGCAAATCCTCCTCTTCCTCCAATGAACCTGAATACCTTTGCAAGTGGATGGGGCTCTCGTATGCAGATTGTAGCTGGGAGGATGAAGCCCTGATTAGCAAGAAATTCCAGCACTGCATTGACAGTTTCAACAATCGGAACAACTCCAAAACCATGCCCACTCGGGACTGCAAGGTTTGCCTACCCCTCCTTGAGATGTGGGGTGAGGGTCAGGGGTGGCTTGTTAGCTTGCATGCCAGCGGGAGTGAGGGTGGTGGATTTGTTCTGGCCTTTAGTCTGAACTTTGAAAGAGCTATCCAGGGTGCTGAGCTCTGTCCCCCCTGTTAAGTCCCATATTGGCCACCACTCCTAGTGTCTTTCTAACACTGCAGCTTGGTTCAGTTGAGGAAATCTTAATGATCTTACCATTCCAGGTGCTGAAGCAGAGACCTCGGTTTGTGGCCTTGAAGAAACAACCGTCTTATATCGGCGGGGAAAACCTGGAACTCCGAGATTACCAGCTGGAAGGCCTTAACTGGTTGGCACACTCATGGTGCAAGTGAGTGGAAAAAAAGGAGCCTGTCTATATCACATAAAGCAGGGTGGGCAACTATGGGAGGCTAGAGGACTACATTAGCCCCCTCTAGGAGATCTTGAGATTGATAGCCCACCACTGCAGCTCCTAAAAAAAAAAAAATCAGTCCCCTCTCCAAATGCCTCCAAACCCCTTTCAGAGGTTGCTGGCCCTCCAAGGTTATTCTAGAACTCCCTTCTAGTTGGCCTCCTGTTTTAGAAAAAGGGCTCTCCTTAACTTAAAGTGCATTGTGGAGTTCGAAGGGAGGATGGAAATGTGGCAAATAATACCTGTTAGATGGTGTTGGAGAGCATTTGGAGCAAAACATTTTTTTTCAAATATTTCCAACTTTTTTTTAACCTCGAGAGGCCCTGAGGCCAAAAAAATTGTTTTGCAGGGGAACACATGAAGAAGGTGGAAGCGGAAATACTTTTCTCCTCCTATATTTTTTAGATCCATTTGTTACTCTCTTCAGTAAATGTGTCTTTTACTGATTAACTGCATCCTTCTAGGAGCTAGAATAAATTCGGGAGAGGTGTTGTTGGTTTGCTTTTTAATCAAGCATATGCACACACACAGTATTCTACCTTTTTCCTAACTTAGGATTTAAGATACTTTATAATATAGATTAATCCAAAATAAACCTAAAAATATGCAAGTATGTCCAGGATGGTATATCAACATGATTTTATTTGTTTGCATGACAATCAAAAAGTTTAGGTATTCAGGACAGAGTGCAGGAGACAAATGGGGAGTTAATAAAGGAACGATTGATGGATTTTTTTTTCTGCCCGATGCTCTGTCTTTTCAGAAACAACAGTGTCATCCTAGCTGACGAGATGGGCTTGGGGAAGACCATCCAGACGATCTCGTTCCTCTCTTACCTCTTCCACCAGCATCAGCTGTACGGCCCCTTCCTGATCGTGGTCCCCTTGTCGACACTGACCTCCTGGCAGAGGGAGTTTGAGATCTGGGGCCCCGAGATAAACGTGGTCGTGTACATAGGAGATCAGATGAGCAGGAACGCTGTGCGTAAGCTAGAGCCAAGGAAGCTGGGTAACGGAACGCAAAATGGCTGCCTCCTTGGGTGGGTTTTATGGCGTCGCCTTTAGGTGGGTGGCCAGAGCATGGAAAAGTTATTTTGAGCCACTACAGCTCAAAAGATTCTCCCCCACCCCAATCAGTAAGGAGGATCACTAGGGGGGATTTAGGGAACTGTAGTTTGAAAGTCTGAGCTCTGTGTGTGATGTAGGAGTGAAGGACTGATCTGCGTCTGATAAAGTGAGTCCGTAGAAGTTTATGGCTAGAATCCTATTGATTAAATACGACAGTTTAACGCCTGATTATGCCTGTATATGTACTTTGGGGGCTGTTGCAGAAGGAGGTACCTAGTACCTCTTTATGCAACACAACTTACCTGGGTGTGCAACAGCAGCCTGGGATTTCTGGGTGAAGCTTTGTTCCCCTTCTGGCCTCTGATTGTCCGTGGAGGTATGCTGGCATGGCCGAAATACCCTAAAGGCACCAGATTCCCTCTCATCTTGGAAGCTAAGCAGAGTCAGCCCTGGTTAGTACTTGGATGGGAGACCAATTGTCAGATATTTCTTGAAAGGATCCCCAGCCCAACACAGAAAAACTCCAGCACCTGAACACCTTTATTTTCATTGAAGACCTTCTAAAAATGTTAACAAGATGAGGCATGGTATCGTCTCTGGTCATCATTTTGGGCAGGATCCAGTAAAGATACAGGTACCATATTTGCTGGCATATAAGATGCACTGGCTTATAAGACACACCCTATTTATATGCCAGCAAATAACTATTTGCTGATATACAAGATACACCAACATGTAAGACACCCTCCCATTTTCAAACCGTATTTTTTGGGGAGGAGTCTTATATGCCAGCAAATACAGTATTTGGGAGCTACACAGTACAGGGGGTGGACTGGGGTCAGAGAGGAAAAAATAGACCCTTTCTGTGTACAGTTGCCCACCTCTTATCCTAAGCTTTACCATATCTGAGAGCAAATAGGGGTGTTTTGCTGCCCTTGGGTTACCTGGGAAAGAAGCAATGTTGCAGACACCCAGACTGTGCATAGGTTAATCCCTGAAGTTGCTTTCTAGCCAAGGGAACAGAGCTATACACTCTCTGCCCCTGGCTGCTACTGTACACCTAGGCATAAGAGTGGACATTCACACTCACATATGCTCAAACAAATTTGTTAGTCTTTGTGGAACCGCAGAGCTCTTAATTGCTTTTGCTGCAACAAGTTGACATGATTTCCCTTCCAAACCTCAATGCTGTATTTACTGTTGAGATTAATATGCCTCTTTTCCAAATGTTTTTCCCCAAAGCACTTTCTGCAGTGAAGCATTGTTGGAAACAAATTTCGTTCAAAGAGGTCGCATTTAAAATAGTCAATTGCACAACAGTTAGGAAATCAAAACATATTTCAGAGCTAGCTTTATAAAAGTAGCAGTCTCATCCTAAACCAAAACATATTCCAGACCCGGCCGTGTAAAAGTAGTAATCTCAGCCTAAAAAACGAAGAAGTCCGCTTTAAAGCAAAGACAGACTGTAAAAGGAAAGCTTGAAGATTCCATTTGTAAGATAATAAGAGGAGGAACTGAATTTATATCCTGGGTGGGAGTGGAGAGAGTTCCACCAACAGAAGCCATTGAGAATATGTAATATGTTGCAAAAATGATAAAAACATCATCTAAAATAAGTGGTTGGTTAATTATGTATGTACTGGTTGTACACAACCTATTGATCGTTGTCAGTGCTGTTGACGTTTTGAAAAGTGGGAATGTAGACTGGAATTTGGAATCTCTTTACACCATCCAACCTGTTTTACTGGCTTTGCATTATTGTCCTTTTCTTGTAATTGGGAGGCGCAAGGTGGGGGGTACAATAGGGTCTTGTCTAACATTTAGCCTTCCAGATGTTGGACTGTAAGCCCCTCACCATAGATTGTGTTGGCTAAGGCTGCTGGGAACTGCAATTCAGCAACATCTGAAAGGCCGCAGTGGCCCATCTCTGATTTAGGGGAAGGACTGCAGGAGAGGGCCAAGAACATGCTTTATATCCAGACTACCCTTAGTTAAACCTCCAGCAGCTTTGGGTGGGGTTGCAAAAATGCCATTGTTGGTCAGTATGGATGGTCCTGATCTAAGCAGACAAGTGTGAAAATGTTCCTTTATTTTTGGATGACAGACGTCCAGAATTTTTCCTGCCTAGTTGCCTTTCCAGTTTAGTGCCAAGCAACTTAACTTTTCCAAGCTTTGAAGGTGGCTTCTGGTACTCTTCCTGGCCACAGTTCTCTTCCCTGCCCAAATAAGGTGAAGCCACTCCAGAGTACTAGTGACTTTATTGCCCTCCTATCCTATTTTTAGGATAGAAAAGAAGCTCCTTTACTTTATTGTGCATTTTGATTTCTGGGCAGAGACATGGAAAAAATTGACTATGCCGGGTGGGGATGAAAGTAGTTGCAGTCTAAGATATCTAGAGGGCTCCAGGTTGAGGAAGGCTGGTTGTAGACAAGCTAATTCGTGCATGGTGTGTCTCTTCCTTAGATCCGTGAATACGAGTGGATTCATGCTCAGACCAAACGGCTGAAGTTCAATGTGCTCATCACGACGTATGAGATTCTTCTGAAGGACAAGGTGTGCATCGTGGGCAAGTTATTCAGTGTGGTCAGAGTCTGCCATGATAGAGTCCGTTATTTTAACTTTCTTCTCTATGCAGCTCCTTTTGCCTTCCGGTGCAGAAATTTTTGGGAGCCAAATCCCCTTTTCCTAGGCAATTTGATCTCTTCATTTACTGCAAAGCACCGTGGGATAACCAGAAAGTTTCTTAAAGCAGAGATAAGCAACCTGGTGCCTTCCAGATATTTTGAATTACATCTACCACTAATCTTAGTGTGGTGAATGGTCAGAGAACATGGGAATTGTACTCTTAAAGCAGAGCAAAAATGGTGATACAGTTATCCAAGCAAATAATTTTGCTGCCACTGTTGAATGTGTGCATGAGCCACCACTGAGTGGAGGAGAGAAGATGGGAAGTGTAGTTTTATTTACAGATGCATTTTAAATTGTGTTTTTAATTCAATATTTGAACTTCTGATTGCATGTCCTTTAAAAAAAAATCAGTCTTGAGTCCCATTTTGGGGAGAAAAGCAGGACGTAAAGCCAAACATGAAATAGTTACAATTAGTCCAGTAGCTTGTACATGACAGGGGTTTTCAGGGTGTATTCCTGAAATGTGGGTGTTGGTGAGAACATTTTCAGGGATTCTCTAGTGATTGTAATTAGGAAAAGAGCTATGTCTTTCAGCAAGAACATATGGCTTACACATAGAAAGCTATAGGTTCAGTCTCTGACATTTCTAGTTTTCAAAGGACAGGTAGAAGGTAATGTGAAAATGTCCCTTCTTTATACCCTACAGAAACATATGACACAACTATGCACCCTAGGACATTTTCCAGAATCTTCCGCACAAACTCAGGGTCTGTGGCCAGTGGGCAGAGTTTACGTGCCAAATTGAGAAGCAATTTGACTGATGTGGGACAATTTTAGAAACACCCGAACAGGATGTGCTTGATTTCCCTTTTTCTAGGCTGTTTTGGGAAGCATTAACTGGGCCTTCCTGGGTGTGGATGAAGCCCACCGGTTGAAGAACGATGATTCCTTGCTCTACAAGACATTGATTGACTTCAAGTCCAACCACCGGCTGCTCATCACAGGGACGCCTCTTCAGAATTCCCTCAAAGAACTCTGGTCCCTGCTGCATTTTATCATGCCGGAGAAGTAAGCCTCCTTGCTGTGTGCAAGAATTGACAAATGGCTATAAAACAAGGGCTAAACTAGCCGGAGGAAGGTTATAGAGCGGTGGGAGTGTGAGAGTTTGGAAGAAGATGGGTATAATCATTGTCAGGAAGGTTAGAAGTCAAATATAAATTCCTTTTTCATTTTTTTTCTATTCTCTATTTCTGTTTTTTTCTGTTTTTCTTTTTTCTTGTTTTTCTTTCTTTGTCTATCTTCTGATCTTTTATTGTATTGGAAAATGTTTAATTAAAAAAGAGAAGTGTGGAGAACAGAACATATGAGGAAAGGTTGAAGGAGCTGGGCGTGGTGAGGAGAAAGCTGAGGGCTGACACAACTCTTTAAATAACCTCAAGGGCTGTCACAGGAAAGAAGGGACAGGTCTGTTCTCTTCTGTCCCAGAGGGTAGGATCAGGTCTAATGGTTTGACATCACACGAGGGTGGATTTTGATTGAACATTGAAAGGAAATTCTTGACAGTAAGAGCCGTTTGGCAGTGGAACCAATTGTCTAGAAAGGTGGTCAGGTCTCCTCTGGACATCTTCAGAAAAAGGCTGGTACCTGCTGGGAATGCTTTAGTTGGAGTTACTGTGCTGAGCGTGGGGTTGGACACGAGGGCCCATAGGGCCTCTTCCAGCTCTGTGATTCTGTGAAGAAGTTTAGAACCTGTTAGCTCATTTATCTTGTCTCTTATCGTCCTCAGGTTTGAATCCTGGGAAGATTTTGAAGAAGAGCATGGGAAGGGGCGAGAGAACGGGTACCAGAGCCTTCACAAAGTTCTCGAGCCGTTCCTTCTGCGCAGGGTGAAGAAGGATGTGGAGAAATCTCTCCCTGCCAAAGTGGAGCAGATCCTCCGGGTAGAGATGTCTGCCCTCCAGAAACAGTATTACAAGTAGGTACCTTGTGGTGTGGAGTTGGAACTCTGAGGTTGCACGTCTTCTTGTTTGCCACCAAGTCAGCCTCAACTTGTGGTGACCCAACGTGCTTGTCATTGTGATGAGACCAAGAGACGGGCACATGTGGGGGATTTAAGTGAACCTTAACAGATTTAAGTGAACCGTTCTTTCCTTTCTCCCTGCAGGTGGATTTTAACAAGGAACTACAAAGCACTCTCCAAGGGGACCCGCGGCAGCACCTCTGGCTTCTTGAACATTGTGATGGAGTTGAAGAAGTGCTGCAACCACTGCTACCTGATCAAACCCCCAGAGGAGAATGAGAGAGAGAACAGCCAGGAGATGCTTTTGGTGAGTGGCTCAGGTGGGGGGAGACTGTGATTGAAAGTGGGGAGAAGACAGCAGGGGAGGGGATCGGCCATGTTTCAGCTACGTAGTTCTGTGCCGTGTGCAAGGTGGGCCTGGAAGAGGTGCCAGAATCACCCAAAGTTGCATTTGGAAGTTGCGTTTCAATGCCTTCCTGCTTGATGGGCAAGGTCTAATGATCCGGGCACCAGTTTGCCTTACGTGCACCGGTTCCCATACGTACTTTCCCCCCTCTCTTTTGTTGAAGACTGGAATGGAAGGTCACATACATTTCTGGGAGAACCCTTTCCCCAAAAGAATGCCCCTATCCTGCAAAATTAGGGCTGGAGAAAGTCCATCTCTTTGGCTTCATGTGACCACCAAGACTAGGGGTGGCAGGACTGTTTTCGTGGTTTCCCAGGGTTAAAAAAGAAAAAGGGGGGCTCCTAAATGACCTTTAACCACGTGAGTGGCATTTACACCAAGTTGTTGAGCCCCATGGCCCAATTTAGAGACTGGAGAGGCCTTTATTGAAATAGGAAGTGATTTCTGCTCACTTCCTTGTTGTTAAAAAAAGGCCACTGACAGGGCTAGAATGGGGATTGCTTGGAGACATAAAGGTAGCAATATTTCTTTTTCCTGTGGGGAGTGTGGCTCTGTCAGGTCTCCTAGGGGCCTAATGTGGAAAGGAGGAAAGGACTCTGAAACCGGGTAGGACGTGACTTGGAGAATATTGGAGGAAAGACAGGGTGTAAACATAACAAATAGATGGAATATGTAATTGTAATATGCTCCACAATCCTGTAAAGGGATTACTGGCCCTTGGTTTTGTAGATGGAGGTGGGAGGGAAATGAAGTTAGTAAGGAGTTGAGCTTGCCTGCCAAATTTACAGCAGAGGTGGGGTTTGAACCCGGGACTGATAAATTATTCTTCATTCAGTCCCTAATCAGGAGCAGTGGGAAGCTCATCCTTTTGGACAAACTGCTGAGCAGGCTGCGGGAAAGGGGCAACCGAGTCCTCATCTTTTCCCAGATGGTGCGGATGCTGGACATCTTGGCCGAGTACTTATCCATCAAGCACTACCCTTTCCAGGTGAGGGGCTGGAGCCAAGCAGAGCGAGCTGTTCCAGGTGGCTGGGAGAAGGGGCTCAGAGGATGCTCTTCGCTGAGGAAGTTGAGTGGGGAGAAGGCAGGCTTGTCCAGCTGAAAATGAGTTATCACAGCAAGTGCCTAGCAAATATGTGAGCCTCAGTTTGCTCTCTGCAGGAAAGAATCAGAGAATCCTAGGGTTGGAAGAGACCCCAGGGGCCATCAAGTCCAACCCCTTGCCATGCAGGAACCCACATCAAAACACTCCTGACAGATGGCCATCCAGTCCCTGTTTAAAGACCTCCAAAGAAGGAGACTCTACCACACTCCTTTGAGGCAGTATATTCCACTGCCGGACAGCTCTGACCGTCAGGAAGTTCTTCCTGAGGTTCAAGTGGAATCTCTTTTCCTGTAGTTTGAATCCATTGCTCGTTGTCCTAGTCTCTGGAGCAGCGGAAAACAAGTTCGCTCCCTCCTCGACATGACATTTCTTCAAATATTTAAACATGGCTATCATGTCACCTTTAAATCTTCTCTTCTGCAGACTAAACATACCCAGCTCCCCAAGCCACTCCTCATAGGGCTTCATGGCTTCCAGACCCTTCTGCATTTTGGTTTCCCTCTTCTGGACATGCCCCAGCTTGTCGATATCCTTCTTGAAATGAGGTGCCCAGAACTGGACACAGTATTCCAGCCCAATAAATAAAGTGGACGCAGAAAAAGAATGAAAAGTGCTCGCTTCTCTCTCCACAGATGGAGCTGTTCCATAGAAATCTTTTCTTGATGCCTCAGAAGGGTGTGTGTTTTAGTGCTGGAAGCAATAAATGGGAACTTCAGTGGAATATTAGTAAGCCAGTGTGGTATCATGGTTTGACTGGTGGGCCAAGACTCTGCAACAGCACGGATCGAATCCCTGCTCAACCATGGAAACTGGGTGGCCTTGGGCATGTCACACTCTCTTCGCCATAGAGGGAAGCAGTGGCAAACTGCCTCCCTTGCCGAGAAAAGCTCTGTGATAGGTTTAGCATAGGGTTTCTGTTAAAAATGACTTGAAGGCACACAACATCAACAGTGGAATGTTGCACTGTGGAGTGATTCTTTTGCTTTGAGCATCAACCGGGCATCTCCTTTTCCAAGATAGTCTGTTCTGGAAACACCCCACCGTCAACTTAGGGTATCTGTTTTACCTTCCTGCGTGAGACTGCCTGATTAAAACTTGGGATAGCCCCGCCGCTCTAATGAGAGAGGAGGACACTGGATGCTTGGCCACTTCCTCCTCCCCTTTTCAATCAGTTCTCCATCCTCCAGGCGAAGTCCTGGCTCCGTGCCCGTAATGGGAGCTGCGAAGTCACCCGGTGCCTTGCTGATGCAGCTCAAGCACCCTCCCCCTGTGGCAATGAGGTTATTTTTAAATCTGCTGTTATTTTTGAAAGTGTCACCTTGCTCCAAGCCAGGGAGGGAGCTCTGCATGGGGTTTAAGTTGCTGGTTGTGGGCGCTGGGGTTCTCTGCATGTGTAGGTGCGGGAACCCCATGGCATCTCTTTACCCGGCTGCCCTTGTTCTTCGCAGCGGCTGGACGGCTCCATCAAAGGCGAGATCCGAAAGCAGGCGCTGGATCACTTTAACGCTGAGGGCTCGGAGGTACGGTGGTCAGAGTCTGCCTGTGTAGATTGGGGATTGGCAGGTGGCGGCTGGAGAGGGAAAGGGGCAGAGCTTGAGGAAATAAACTTTTTTGGCAGCACAGCTGTTAGCCCCGGGTTCCAAACACTGAGCAGAGGTGAGGCTTGCGTGCCAGGTGAAAGAGGGTTATCTGACCTGACTGATTTTTCAAGGAGCTCCCTTGCACATTTTTGGGTTTTTGTCCAAAAAAGAGCTAGGGTTGGGGTGGGGAGGCCCTGTTGTGTCCATTTTTAGTTGCAGGCTGGCTACGTGACAAAGCATGAGCTACTTGATTTGTTTGTTTCCATCGCTATCAGAAACATTCCTGTGTTGACCAGTCATCTGCTGCCTCTGAGCTGAGTTAGCAGTGACTGTGCCAGAGCTTGGGAAAAGCCAACTCATTTGCATTGTAATTCCCAGAATCCCCTAGCTGGTACAGCCATTAGCTGTGGCTTCCAGCTCCAGGCAGGGGCCTGGTTTTGAGGGCATGATGTTCCCTAGTTTTGACCTGTATAGACAATTAGGAATGGAGAGTTGTAGCCCAATAAAATGCTAGGCTCTGTTACTCCCACGAAATAGTTGTTTGTGCCACTTTGGTGGCCTGAAAGAAACAAAGACTAGGTCCTTTTTGGTCTCTGCTTGGTCATCGGAAGGAGATTATAACTCACTGAAGGAGAGTAAGCAAGCAGGTGTTTGCTGGTGTGCTTTACTGCTCTCTATATAAAAAATCTTACACTTTGCAGAAGGGAAATCCTAGAACTTGGCTAGTAGCTCTTGTGCCACAAAATACCAAAACAAAACTAATACCCCCTCTCCAAAAGCACCCACCTTTTTATTTGTCATCATAGTGTGGGTGTGTGATTATCTTTTTGCCACTCCTGACTGAATCCCACCATCTGTAATGCTTGAGCTAGGACATATTAACTTCTCTTAGTGTGTATGTGTGTATTTGTGCCTTCAAATTGCCTGCGACACATGAATTTCGTAGGGTTTTCGGATTTGCAGAGTTATATAATAATTTGCCATCCTGCTTCCAATGAGGAGACCCCGGCTTGGCATCTGTGGCGTGGTCCTGACTTCCACTGCCTTGGTGGGTAGAGACAGTTGTGTCCGTTTCCATGGGGGAGGAGAAATAATAGATGACGGTCTGCTTACGGCACCCCACTAGGAAAAAACATTAGTTCCCCTAAAAGGGCAAAAAGGCTAATGCGTGGTCCAATTTGCTGTTTAACAACTATACTGCCCCCTACCAGAGCTGTTTCAGTTCAGAAACAGCCTTTTTAAAGAAACCAGAAGTGAATGTCCAAATCTTTTCCTGTTTTCAAACTATACTTCTTCGAAAATAAAAATCCTTAGAACACCCTGAGAGATTGCCCATCCTTGGTTCAGCCTCTAAACCTTTAAAATCATAGCGTTGGAAGGGGCCCCAGTGGATGTAAAGTTCAACATCCCACCCCACCCAATGCCAGAACTTCAACTAGAACATCCCCAGTGGTTAGCTGTCCAGTGTCTTTTTGAAGATGTCCCGAGAAAGAGACCACGTCACCTCTCTAGGGATTTGTTTCCATTACTGAACCACTGTTACTGTTGAAAAAGTTCTTTCTAATGTTCAACTGAAATTTGCCCTCCTGTAACTTAAAACTATTTGATCTGATTCTACCTTCTGCGGCAGCGGAGAACAAACCAGCGTCCTGCCCTCTGGGACAACTTTTTAGGTATTTTAAAAGTGTGACCAGTTCACCCTTCAGTCTTCTCTTCACCAGGCTGAATTTTTTCAACTTTTCATCTTATGTTTTGTTCTACATACCTCTTATCATCCTTGTTGCCCTTCTCTGAACCCACTCCAACTTCCTGAAATTTTGTCACACATTCAGGACTTCTGTTTCCTGCTGTCCACGCGAGCTGGCGGACTGGGCATTAACTTGGCCTCTGCTGACACCGTGGTGATCTTCGATTCGGACTGGAACCCTCAGAATGACTTGCAGGCTCAGGCCCGTGCTCACCGGATTGGTCAGAAGAAGCAGGTGAGGAGTCATAGAGTCTTAGAAGAGACCATGATGACCATCTTGTCCAACACAGGGTTGGACAGTGGAAGGTTTCTCAACCTTTGTTGTGTCCCTTCTGCAGCTGAGAAGCACCTGCTACCAAATTCTGGACCATCATAAAATCCTCATAAATGGTTTCTTTTGTCACTTCCTGCCACAAAAAGTTTGAGTTCACTTGCCTCTTGGCTCCATGAGAAGGAGCTGGAGCTGTGATAAAGGAGCAAAGATGGGGCCAGGGTAGGAGCAGGAACAAGTTCATGAACTGAGTGATAGGAGAGGGTCTTCTCCCATAATATAAATGGAGAACTCCTCCACTCCCATCACAGGTAGCCTATGGGGAGAAGATGGAACAGAAGACATTCCAACTGTAGCACCTGATTGGCCATCAATAGGAGTTATTTAAGAGTATTTAAATAATAAAGGGTAGATGGAATGCCGCTGGTGTTTTGTTTGTTTGTTTGTTTTTGCATGAGGCACTTCATTTTATGTTTTGTTCTCCCAGACAGGAATTATGCATCCCTCTTAGACAGGATTCTGTGCATTTGAGCTGCAGCGGTCTCTTGTCTCAGCTCATGGGCTAGATTAAAAATGCCTTCTTTGCCTTAAAACGTGGGTGGGCACCTCCTGCATCTCTCCTGGGGGCTACACTGGTACACATGCCATGCCTGGAAGTGCCATTATATCATTTCTAGTTTTGTCTTTGGCTGATTTTCAGCTGATGGTGGAGGCTTAACAATTTCCAGCTATATGTGAGTCTTGGAGGAGGTTTTAGAGACAAAACCAGCCATGTTTTTAAAGTATTTTAAAACCTTAGGGGGAAGTCACACTCTCTCAGCCTTGGAGGAAGGCCAAAGCAAACCCTCCTCTGAACAAATCTTGCCAAGAAAACCCTCATCATAAGTCAGAAATGACTTGAAGGCATGCAGCAGCCACCTGCAAGAAACAATAAGATCTGAGGTCTGCCCAGCGAGCGTAGTTTTTTTTCAACCCCAGCTCCCAGAATCCCCCAGCCATCAGAGCCATGATGACTGGGGGATTCTGGGAGATGGAATCCAAAACAGGCTCTTTTACAAGCTCTGGATCTGACCCGTGTATAAGGACAGCTTTGTTACATCCCTTTCTCCCAACAGGTGAACATTTACCGCTTGGTCACAAAGGGAACAGTGGAAGAAGAGATCATCGAAAGAGCCAAGAAGAAGATGGTGTTGGACCACCTCGTGATTCAGCGCATGGACACTACAGGCCGGACTGTTCTGGACAACAGTTCTGGCAGAACCAAGTAAGGCGCTGAAGAGGGACAAAAAGGGCCCAAAGATGGTATGGGGGATTGCAGATGCAAAGTAGCAAGCCTGTCTTTGTTGTTATAAAAGAGCACCCCTTTCTCTGTCTGTGGAGAATGGGACCCAGCAATGTGGCTTCTGTGGGTATTTTGACAACTTGTTGTAATGCAGTGAGCAGGATTTAATTAATTATTTGAGGTCTGTATTTACATCTGTAGTCATAGTTTTGTGCTCTATGTGGTGATTATAATACTTTGAATAGGTTGAAAATCCATGACTTCATGGATTTAAGAAGACCCTCCAATGACATTGGTTTCAGGTATTTCACACCAACATTGTGGTGTGGCCCATTCATCACTTTCTGGCCAGTCTTCTGGTGGCAAGCCTCTCTGTACTCTGTACCTAGCTAGGTTGCTCTTCAGACAGAAAGCATAGCGTCTGTTGCTGGAGTCTGGTAAAACCTCTGGTAGGAATCTGTTCCGTTGGGAAGCCTACAATGAGATGCCAAAATATATGAAATACATTGTGATCTAAAAAACGTCTAAAATATTTTAAAATGAGTCTGAGCGGAGGATCCAAAATGTATAGTTTCTGTAGAGCAGAGAGGACCAGAAAGTGGGCAGGGCCATCTCCGAACAGAGAGATGAAAGCAGATGACATCTACATAGTGTTGCCCCTCGAGATGGTGGGAGGAGTCTGGATATGATCCCCCCATGGTCAAGTGAGAACCTTCCCATTAGACCAAACGTTCCTTTCTGTTTGTTTCCCTGCAGCTCAAATCCTTTCAACAAGGAGGAACTGACTGCCATCTTGAAATTTGGAGCTGAAGACCTCTTCAAGGAAGCGGAAGGGGAAGAGTCTGAGCCACAGGTAGGCCAACCCTAATGGTTCTCTGCTGACATGATGTCTCATGCCAGAACGTGTGTATGGAGTTGGTTGGCCCTTGTTTTTCTCTCTTGTGTTTCATTTTTTTTAAAAAAAATCAATGTCGATGCCACCCTGAAATTCCCAAGCTGATGACAGTGCAGTCCTAACTCAAAAGTGTGCTGGCTGCAGAAGTCTGTCAGCAGAACAGCCAGAAGGACCTGAGTTAGGCCACTTCTGAACCTCTTCCAACCCCAGGAGGGTTCATCCACAAGGCTGGCATAAAGTTGGGCCAAAGTGACGATGGTCCTAATTTCCAATAAGGCTAAGTTAGGGACAGTTTGGATTCACCATAGCTTCTACTGGCCTCATGTCAGTTCAGCTGGTGTTGGGTGGTCTTTGATCAGTCAAGATTTCATTTAAATTTTATAGCCTTGCCTTTCCTTCCAGACAGTTGACACCCTTAAAACAGCGGCTTCTGCAAGAACAGAGTGTAAACAGTGCCCCACTTACACAGTCTAAAAGTTGTATTTTGCAGGGGGGGTCATTGAGAATGACACGTAGCTGTGATTTTAATTCAGAAAACAAATAAAGCTCTGTGCGTGGAGTCCATAACTCTGAACCATCCTAATTCTATTCAAGTTCTCTTGTAGTGTTCAAATTTCTCCTCCAAAATCTTTCTCCTTTGCTCCAGATTCCACAATGCCAGCTTGTTCTCTCTTGTTTAGTTTCTGATTTGTGCTTCTCTCTGATCACGGTCCTCCTCTTTTCCAACACCACCAGGAAATGGACATTGAGGAAATCTTACGCTTGGCCGAAACACGGGAGAATGAAGTGTCCACGAGTGCAACGGATGAGCTTCTCTCACAATTTAAGGTACAGATATAGTGAAGAAGGAAATGTGATTCAGAGAACAAGGATGAGGAGGCAGCAGAGCAACTGTGTCAGATTTGGGGGCTAATTCTCATTCCCTGAGGGCCACAGGGACTGCCCAAGAGCTGACTTGTGCTTTAAATGCTGTCTGAGAAGTCTAAGATGCTGTAATCTGTAGGAAAACCAAAGAACCATCATGGACCAGTTGGTGGGAGTGCTGGCTGTTGAACCTTGAGATCCAAATTCATTTTGTTGCTTTGTCTTGTGGCCTTTGAGACAACACAGGCAGTGTCAGTTTTCCCTCTTGTTTAGTGACCTCCCTTGAATGGGCGAGTTAAAAAGATGCAACAGGAGTGGGTAACTCTTACAGGTAGGAGGCTTTCTTGACCCCCTCCAGGAAAGATTGGAGGGCTACCCCTCACTAGAGCCCCTGAAAAAAAGATCTTGAGAAGATTTATAAAAATTCTTTTATAATAAGTGGGGTTCTTCCTTCCAGCAACCTGGGAGTGCCACCCCATGGCTGGTAATTTTGTTCTCTGTGGGTCGTTTTAGGCCCAGGGGGGCCTGCTGGAACTGACTTGGAACTCATCTCTTAGGTCACTTCCTGTTGGCCAAAAAAAGTCATTCCTGCATCTCACATGTCCCTACCCCCATCATGTCAGAGATGCCTCCCACAGTTCTTAGGTGGCATTTGGGGGCAGAAAAAAAATTGGACCCTGAGACTCTTGAAAATATGAATTCCTTAATTCTGGCCAAAATCATAGAGTCTGAAACATACTGTAAAAGGACACCAAAGAGTGAAATAATGGATCTGTCTCTCTGATACACACACAGGTGGCAAACTTTGCAACAATGGAGGAGGAAGAAGCTGAGTTAGAGGAGAGATCTCAAAAGGACTGGGATGATATTATCCCTGAGGAGCAGAGGAAGAAAGTGGAGGAGGAGGAGCGGCAGAAGGAGTTGGAGGAGATATACATGCTTCCCAGAATCCGCAGCTCAGCTAAGAAGGTACGGTTTAGATGTTAACAGCTTTGCAGGAGTGCAGAGGGAGTGCAGAGGGAGTGCAGAAGCCTCAAAAGTCAAATCCAGAACTGGACGTGTGACAGATCTGTTTGGATTTTCTTATTTGTTTGTTTTTGTGCATTTCCAGGGCTGCTCCTAGGTCTGCCCAAGTTTTTATCCCTTCCTTTTTTACAAATCTGTGGTGTAATCACACTTGTCTCATAATACTAGAATTCATGGGGGTCATCCAGTGAAGCTGATTAGTGGGAGACTGAGGAAGATGTAAAAGGAATGCATGCAGAATAAATTTAGTGCCACAGGATATGCTGATGGTCTTTGGCCTCGAAGAGAAAAAGGAGGAAGCCTGTGAGGACTAGTTGTCATGGTGATTCTATGTGGGTCAGAGATTGGAGAAGTTCCTCTTTTTCTGGCTGGGGGGAATTGTAGGTGGTGTAGTCCAGAAAAGGAACTTTTCCAGTATCTGGGTTGTTGCCCAAACAGTTCTCAGGGTTGGCGCCCTGATGTTTTCTTGGTTGTTGCCCAATCTTCAGGGCTGGTGCTCTAACATTTTTTCCAGAGCTTATCTTCCAGCACAACAACAGTAGTTGTAGCAGTAATCACCATCATTTTCATTTACCGTATTTTCTGGTGTATAAGACACCCCTGCACCCTATTTATACACTGGCGAATACTATTTGCTGGCGTATAAGGCACAGCAGTGTATAAGACGCACCCCATTTTCAAACAGTATTTTTTGGAGGAAAAACGTGCATCTTATACACCAGCAAATGCAAGAGATGCTGCCTTTTGTGGGAGCCAGCTTTTCCTGTCTCTGATGCAATGTTATTTATTTATTTAATTTGCATGCTGCTTTTCTCCTGGAGCAGGGCCCAAGGCAGCTTGTAAAAAGAACCAGCTGGAAAAAAAAATGGAAACTTTGAAAACAGAATTAAAATCACCCCATTAAAGCAAAGGTAGCTTAGCAGATGCCGGAGGACCTGATGGTGGGATTGGTCAGGTGGGACAATGGTAGGATGGACAGTGTTTGTTTGGTTGCCACGGAGATGAAGGAGAATGCTAGTGAAAGTGGGAGTTAGGTCAGTTGAGTCCAGTGGTTGAGGTTGAGAGGAGAGGGTGAGAGGTGGAGAGGTCTCCGATAGACCGAAGCTACTGGCATTGATTGTATTTCAAGCAGATACATCATTTAGGTGGTTTGGTTGGTTGCTTCACCTGCGTATTTCTTATTCATCGTAAGTGCTTTGAGTCCTTGTCTTGTTAGAAGGGAACCTGCTACTGCCTTGTGAAGGCATCATTATAATCAGGGTGGACCATTTGATCTGATTTGAAGAGCATTCTCCTTTTTCTTCATTCATTCATTACATTCATTCAACTGTTGTGTTATTGATTAAATTCCGTCCCACCTTTCTCCCCTGAGTGGGACTCAAGGTGGCTCAGAACAAATTAATACAAAGGCTATTAAAATATAGAGTGAACAAAGGCATTTTTAATAGGCTTGGTAGTAAAAAGAAAAGATAGTGCCATTCCTTCGGTTGGAAGTCAGTTGTTAAAGGGTTGCAAAGGATAATTTGAAAATGTTGGCTAGGAGGAAAGAGGGGGATCGGAGGCCACCAGCTTGTAGGTAGTCACACAGGCAGAAGTAGGTGGCAACTCCTATGTCAGTGGGTTGATGAATCTGCTCTGGATTTTAGTCTGAACTGTCCATAGCACCGAATCCATTTTGAGCTACCATGCAGTACCTTGGACAGCTCCTTTAAATTTCAGACTAAAACCTGGACGAAATTCACTGGTCCACTAAAATGGACGTTACAGTCCACCACAGTGTAAATTAACTATGTGCAATGAGAATTTCTGCCTGGTTTTTTTTGTCCTATTATTATCTCCTAATGTTAGGAAAAAGAGAAAAAATTGTATTTCCCTCCCCTTTTTTAATCCAATGCAGAAATTTATACACCTCTTTCAGAGCCGTGCTTCTTCATTTGCAAGGGAGTTTTTTTAAAAAATCCTACCAGACAATTACAGCCATGCTTATTCATTTGGGAGGCATTTTTTAAAAAAAGTCCTACTAGAAAATTATTTTCCAAGGCATAGGCTAGTGGTTCCCTCCCAGGTTACAGGGTGCACATGACCTACACCACTATTGTGGAGGTTGTGTTTTAGTTTTTTCCAAGGCCAGAGTACAGCTTTCTTCAAGGCTGCAGCTGACCACTTTTCAGATTTGGAAGGTTGCGTTGTAAGAATGGAAAGCCGCGTGTTATAGTGATTTGAGTGTTGGACTTGGATGCTAGGTCCCCACTTAGCCATGGAAACCTATTGGATGACCATGGGCAAATCACACTCTCTCAGCCTCATAGGAAGGCAGTGGCAAACCTCCTCTGAACCAGTCTTGCCAAGAAAATCCTAGATTAGGTTTGCCTTTGGATAACCATAAGCCAGAAACAACTTGGAGGTGTGCAACACTGTAAGAATATCACAGTTCCATGAACCCAGTCCTCTCAAATATTTCTGTAACATCCTGGAGCAATGAGAGTTGGGGGTGTTTGAGCAGTGGTGCAGCGCCTTTTCGCAAGCCTTCTTGCTGACCCCTCTTGGCTCCTGCAGGCTCAGGCGAATGACAGCGATTCGGACATCGAGATGAAGAGGAAGCTGCAGAGGTCATCTGGCTCTGAGAGCGAGACAGACGACTCGGACGACGAGAAGAGGCCAAAGCGCAGAGGGCGACCCCGGAGCGTCCGAAAGGACACGGTGGAAGGATTCACCGACACCGAAATCAGGAGGTTGGTACTAAATCCAAAGGCGCATGGCAGTGGTGGTGGCGTCTTTATTTATTTCTCCTCTAGCATCTGTATCAGGCTCCAACATATTCTTAACTCATTCTCTTAATGAAAAATGTAATAATGCTAACAAAAGCCTCCTATGTGATGTGATAGAATTCCAAGGGGGTTGCATGGTCGTCCACAGAGTATTGCTGGCAGATGTAACACAGCCATCGTGGTATCAGTTTACAAACCAGCAGCTGAGCACTGCAGCCGGACAACTCCTGCAAGGTCACAGTTGGCCCCATCCTGTCACAGGAAGCTGCCCTATCGGCAGTCAAATGAGGGGTCCATTTAGCCTCGCAAGCCGTACTTTCAGGCCAGATTCACTGCAGCTTGGGAGCAGATGGGTGGGAATTGAAAATGGCAAGTTTTTAGACTGGTTTTGTCACAGTGGTGGGAGACATTAGAATTTTATGGCTGAGGGTTCTAAACTGCCCATCTCAGGATTCCATCAGATGTTGTAATTGTGTATTGTGAATGGGCCCTTGGATGCACAGAACAGTTTAATCAAATAGGAATATATTTGGTAGAAATCTCCAATAGCTTTTGCTGCCTTTTTGTTTCAACCCCACAGGTTTATTAAAGCCTATAAGAAGTTTGGAGTCCCCCTGGAGCGGTAAGTGCCTTTTGGTGTATTGGAAGATGCTGGGAGTCTTGGGCTAGCTGGTTTCATTAGGAGATGCTGCTGCTTGTGCCTACCGTTCTGATTTTAAACTTTATCCGTATTCCACCTTTTCTCCAAAAGCAAGACTCTGAGCAGCTTACAAATTTTTTGGGGAAAAAAAATCCAATATGGTTGAAACATACCAGAGGTCAACATTAAAATGGAATTAAACTATCGGTAACATTAGAAACAATCCAAAACACAACAGATTAAAAATAATTAGAAGTTTTAAAATATAAGAATGAACAGTTTAAAAACTGTTCCAGTGAGAAATAATATAAAGTAGTTGTCTCTTTTTGCAGCAAATGTGAAAAGAGGGCGTGGAAGGTCTGCTAATTATAGTGTGTTTAGTTCCTCTGAAGAATGTTAGAAGAAACCAGAAGTGACCTTCTGGTTTTGTCCGAAAGAGGACTGGCAGCCTGCAGGCATCGAGGGTGGGAATGCAGAATGGTTTTCTCATAATGATGGTTGTTTATTCTGGATTTTTTTTTTAAAGGCAGATAAACCTGACAAATTATGGGTCATTGGGCTACATAGTGCCCCTTCTCATGGTGTTAAACATTTTTGTTCTTTCCATTTCCACTTCTAGGCTGGAGTCCGTAGCCCGGGATGCCGAGCTGGTGGACAAATCGGTGGCCGATCTGAAACGTCTGGGGGAGCTTCTTCACAACAGTTGTGTTCTGGCTATGCAGGAATACGAAGAACAGCTGAAAGAGAACCCAATGGAAAGTAAGGAATGGACCTGTGTTCCCTCAGCCTGCTGGTGGGAGAAGGGTTTAGAGGTCTAAGGGGCAGAGGTTTGGAGCCACCTCCCCCATACCAAAAGTAGTTGCCAAAGCAGCAAATTATAGCAAATTCCAAGATGAGTGGGATGGCCGAAAAATAACTCTCATCAACTTGACCACTAGGGAATCTGACTTGGTTGCCCATAAAGCTGCATAAGTTTATGGGGAAATTGTTTTACTGGAATATTTGTAATAATATAAAGAGAATAATATACAGTTCCTTTCTATTTAACAACAAAAAAAAATGACTGTACCTGAAGGAACACCTTTTTTTATAAAGTTGCATGCATAAAGAGAGCACTCTCTGATATATCTTGAATCACAGGTTTAACTTTCTCTTGTTGAGGCATAACTGTAGTGTCTTCAGCTTTACTTGCCACTGTCTGCACTAATCACTTGTTCATTTCAAGTTGGGAAAGCTCTGATGCAGTACAACTAGCCAAACCTTTTATTTCATTAAATGAGGCCTGTGGGCTCAGGAAATATCACATTTTGTCCTGACTGCTTGTACTTGTGACTGATGGAAAAGCAAGGGATTTTGCAAAACAGACACAAGCTTAGCAGCACATTTATTTGTTAGTCTGTTCTGCAGAGCACTTTTGCCAGTACTTGTTTCCTTAGAAGAATAAATGAAAGACAGTGCCCTATATTTGGCACACCTAGCACTGTTCCCTTTCCCCAATTGCTTGCAGCTGGACTGTAGGTGAATTTTTTCCTTCTTTCTTTGCTCACCAGACAAAGGACCAGGAAAGAGGAGAGGTCCCACCATCAAGATTTCTGGTGTCCAGGTGAATGTCAAAGCCATTATCCAGCATGAAGAGGAGTTTGCGATGCTTCACCAGACAATTCCCAGTGACCCGGAGGAGAGGGCCAGGTGAGTTTGGGAGACCTCATGGGCCTTGTAGAGACAGAAAAGGGAGTACCTAAATGGGAGCTGATCTGGTTAAAGTATCCTGTTGGCGCTTGATTGAGTAGGTTCTTGGCCATAGGAGAAAAACCCCAGTGTGGAAAAAAGGGCACCTTCTTATCTTTCTGCTCTTTGATCAAATGTACAGGTTTTGCCTGACCTGCCGAGCCAAAGCAGCCCATTTCGATGTCGAATGGGGCTTGGAGGATGACTCGCGTTTGCTGCTGGGAATTTACGAGCACGGCTATGGGAACTGGGAGCTTATCAAATCTGACCCGGAGCTGAAGCTAACCAACAAGGTACGGGAAGCCTCATGCCCTTGGCTGTTGTGGTTTAAGTTTGGGCAGCATGCTTGCCTTTGACTGTCTTCCAAAGCCAGTTATTCTTCGCTGCTGAGAATGCAGCCTTAAAACTAAAGGAAGCCAGGGCAGGAATGATGCAAAACCATGACCTGGATGGAATGTCGGGATGTGGCTGGGGAAGCGGGATGTTAGTTTTGCAATCTGTTTGGCAACATGTGTTGCTTTTGACTACACTGTGTGGAACAGACTTGAAAAGCTGAGGCAGAAAAAGAGAAATAAGGAAGCTTTCGGGATTGAATTAGAGAGCAATTTACCTATATGTTGCAATTGGTCATTTACTCCTATGGAGTGGTTGTCCATTTGACCTTGCCTTTCACCTCCAGTCTGAAGACAATCCTCTTATTAGTTGAGAACATGTCTTGAGACGGTCTTTCTATTGATTGTCTTTTTGGGGATCGCACCCCAATAGTAAACAGTGTTCATCTCAATTTCAGAATCTTGCCATTGGATTTTTGCTTGCCTTGCTGTGGTGGGGGATTAAATGTGGGATTTTTTTTTCTTCCAACAGATCTTGCCAGTGGAGACAGACAAAAAGCCACAGGGGAAGCAGCTCCAAGCCCGGGTAGACTACTTGCTGAAGCTGCTCAAGAAAGACATGGAGAAAAAGGAGAGCATGAAGGAGTCAGAGGAGGTCAGTTCTGCTGAGAACCCAAATGGAGAAGCCGAGAGGCACGCTGGCCTGGGTCTTATGCCTTTTTCGGACTGCCTTATTCATTTTGATTAAAATGCTTAGATCCTGCCCTATATCCAAGGACCCCAGGGTGGCGTACAGTACAGTTATTTCTAACAAATGACAATAGAATGATTTAAATAGGCTAAAACTATATTTAAAAGTTAAAACAGAAAAGTCTACAAGCTGTTAAAATAATTAAAAGCAATTTAAAACCCATGTGCAAATGTGGATTAAATCAGATGGTCCCAAAGGTTCTAGCAAAAAGACATGTTTTTACTTCGTGTCAATAAAACTGGAGTTGGTGCCACTTGGGCCCCAAAGGCTGTTTTGTGCCCGGAGTGGCACATCAGAAAAGGCCCTCTCCCATTTCCCCCCACAGTCCACAGCTCCCACTGGAGCTCCTTAGGCAGATCAATAACGGGGAGCGCTCCAAATATTGAGATCCCAATCCATTTAAGGCTTTAAATAATTTAGTACAAACTTCAGGTTCCTGAGTCCTGTGGTGACAGATGTAACCTTGCAGACTTGCAGGAGGCACCTTGTGAAACCTCTTTAAGCCAGAAAGAGGGCCAACGGTGATTCTGGAGGGGCACGCAGGGTAGGACCCAGTCCTCACCTTAATGGGATGCTTCCCTTCAGTCATAATTCCTTCCCTAAGTGAGCTTCTTTCCTACCTTAGATCAAGGCCAAGAAGAGGAAGCCCCGTGCAAAGAAGGAGAACAAGTCCCCCAAAGGCAGGGACGAGCACGGGAACGAAGTCTCTCCTCGGCACTCGGACAACCAGTCAGAAGAAGGAGAGGTCAAGGTAAAGCAAGCCTCCCATCCTGTGAAAATTCAGGAAGAGGAACCAGTAGCTAAGATTCTGGAAGGATGTCTGACCTATGGAAACAGCTGATGAATGACATCTTGGATGGGATCCAGGGTATAATCCTATACTCAGAAAGACCAGAGGGGCTGGCTACCCCCATGGGTCAGTCAGAAGGAGGGCTATGTACGGGGCCAGCCAGCCCTTTGCAGAAGGGGCTGTAGCTCAGTGGTGGGGCACACGCTGTGCATGCTTACTGGTCCAGGTTCTGGCCTCTCTCCAGGTAGTGCTGGGAAAGACTCTGGTCCGAAACTGTGGGGGGCTGGTACCAGACAAGCGTAGCTAATAGCAAAGTAGAGGGACTAGTAATCTCACTTCCTGAAACGCAGCTCCCAGTGAGAGTGAGCAGAAAGAGAAGGACCACAGAGCGCCTATAGCTTTGTGATTGTATCATGGGGGTTCCCTCCTACAGAATCTTGGGCTTTGTTGTCTTGTCAGCAGGTTAGAAGTGTCTGCTCAAAAACTATATTGCATTTCCATGAACTGTCATTCTAAGGTGGCATAAGCGCCTTACCACCCAACACAGTTTTAGCACTGTGGTTCCGTTTTAGCTGTCATGGTTCCCTCCTATGAAACCTTGGAATTTGCAGTTTAAGGAGGGATGTGGATAATTCTCAGCCTGGAAGCTCACATGCCTCACCAAACCACAAACCCCAGGCTTCCATAGGATACAGCCACGACTTGTTTCAGGCTTTTTACAAATCCTTTTAGATATTGCTTCAGGCTCTTTGCTTTGCTTTATTGGCATCTTCAATTTTCAGCTTCTCCACTCTTAAATTTTCTGGGTTTTTAGTGATGTTATTTTATTGCTTGTTCCTTGATTACTGTTAGCAGCCTTGAAGTCTTTTAGCAGAAAGAAGGAACAGAAATTTATTCCATCTATCTCCTTCGTAGGAGGATGGACTGGATAAGAGCCCTGTGAAAAAGAAGCCAAAGAAGAAAGAGAACAAAGAAAACAAAGAAAAACTGGCAGCAAGCAAGAAGGAAAAGGAGGGCGAGAAGGAGAGAAAGAAAACAAAAGACAAAAAAGAGAAGGTGCTACATGCAACTGGTGCAACGTAGAACCAGAGTTTAGAAGAGTTACTTTTGGACAACAGCTCCCATCATCTTCCAGCCAGCCTTGGCTATTGGCTGAGAGGTTCTGGGAGCTGTAGTCCAACACTTTTCCAAGCTCTGCATACAATTGCCAAGGGCTACCTCCCTCTAGTGTCATCACCCAACTGAAGACGTGATGGCTTCCCTGACATAGCAGGGTTATATATCTGTGCCCGTTACTAACTTAGGCGGTTTACATGTCACAGATTTAACACTTCCCTTTGCTTTACCTCTAAACCAGGCAACCTCAGCTATTCAATCCGTGTGTTTTATCTCTCAGAGACACACTGATCAAGAGTGTTTAATGCCTGAGCTTCATGTGCTCCATGTTGTGAATAAGTTTCTGCCCCTCTAGGCTCTGTACTGTGGTGTACATTCTGACAACTTGTGTAGTTTTTCCTCCATTGCATTATTTTTTTTTCCTGGGGTTGGCAAGGATCTGTGGCTGGATGGTGAACTAAAACCTTACTAGAATTTGGATTCAGGGAATCCTCTGATATTTATGGAGACCCTGACTGCATAAGTGGTATTGTCACGACCGTTAGCGCCATGAACACGCATGCATGCATATGTATATGCATATAGGTATATCTGAATGGGAATTCTACAAAACAGAATTCTGTACCTATAAAACAACATTCTGCCCTTTCCCCCTCCTTTCTTGCTCTGGCATAATATTTTGTCACATCCCTGATTTTGCTTTAGGACTAAACCGCTTCTTGTTCCACAGCCTAAAGGCAGCGAGGCCAGATCTGGAGGCAAAGGGAAGCGATCGCAGGGCCCTGTCCACATTACAGCTGGCAGCGAGCCCGTCCCTATTGGAGAAGAGGAGGATGATGATTTGGATCAGGAGACCTTCAGTATAGTAAGTTGTGTATTTTTCTTCTTCTCATAGCACTCCAAAAGGGAGGGCGTGCAAGTGTCCAGATTTGACCTCCCTGATCTCAGGATCTTCCACACATCTTCCACTGCTGTCTGCCTTTTCCTTCTAAACCTCCTTCCTTCTTGCCCTTCTGATCTGTGGATGGCAATGCCGAGTAGAAAAGTGATGAAAAGCAAACAGCTGTTATAATCTGGAGCACGCCACGTTATGCAGTGATGGTCCTGATTCCTAGAATTCTGGGATAGAATCTGAATCATTCATGATCCTAAGTTCCACACTCCTGGTATTTTTGTTCAAACTGAGACCTGTGAAGCCTTTCTTTTTCCAGATGATGTTTGATTCTGATGCTTTGCAAAATCTGGCAGAATGTTATTGTTGCTAACTCCATTTATAGCTGGGTCCCAAGGCAGCTATTTGAGAAAGGCAAATCAATTCTGGCCAAGTGTAATGTTGTGGTCTGAGTGTTGGACTAAAGATTGAATCCCCAGTAAGCCACAGAAACCCACTGAGTCACCTTGGGCAAGTCTCATTCTCTCTCAGCCCCAGAAGAAGGCAAGATGATCCTTCTCTGAACAAATCTTGCCAAGAAAACTCTGTGATAGCTTCACCTTAGGGTCACCATAATTCAGGAATAACTTGAAGGAACACAACCATAACAACAACAAGAAGCCAGTTCCACATGGGTTCCAGGACAGTCCTTGTGCTTTAAACCAGATGGTGTTCCAGATCTCTTTGTAATAATTTAGCTGGTCTTATCAATGGAAATGTTAAGGGTTACCAGTAGAATAGGAAGGTTTAAAAATGCTCCCTTTCTCCTTCCCACCTGTTGCTGCCACATGGCTAAGGTGTAGCTTTGCTCTCTCCTTGTTCCCCACTTGAGTGCAAAGAGAGGATGCGGCCAGTCAAGAAGGCTCTGAAGCAGCTGGACAAACCAGACAAGGGGCTCTCAGTGCAAGAACAGCTGGAGCACACGCGCAGCTGCCTGCTGAAGATAGGTGACCGTATCTCGGAGTGCTTGAAAGCCTACTCCGACCAGGAGCACATCAAGCTCTGGAGAAGGTAAACCTTGCCTACATTATTGCTAAGCCTTCTGTCACAGGCGCAGCACAACATAGGGCCATGGAAATTATTAAGCTTGCTTGGCTCTTGATGGCTCCCAGTGAGTTCTGATGGACAAGGCAGGCAGATTGCAGTCAGGGAGAGTAGCAATGATGGATCATGGCTTCCATGTCAGGGGTGCAGTGAACCTATTCTCAGTTTTATTCCAGGCTTTAGAAGAGTTCTGTATTTGAACCTGTTTGAGGAATAGAATTCAGCACCTTGGACTGTTTCTCTTAAAACCTGAAATGAAACCCTGGACCACAGCATCCCTGTCGCTAAAGCTGCTAGCAATCGCTAGATGAATGGAGAGGGTTGACACCTGCTTCTCCCCATCCCACATTGGGTAGATGGGTTTTGCAGCCACCTTCTGTCCTGGCTGCATAGAAATCCTTTCTCCATGCTTTGGAAGTGTAGGTGCATTACTCCTACGAGCAACAAATGGGACCTGCAACAGAATTTTGCAGCACAGGATGATTCTTTTGCTCATGGCAGCAGCTAACCAGGCCCTGTTCCAGAATATAGTGGGCTTGCTGTGTCTGTAGGCTTACCATCTGCAAGTTCAACCCACCGTGGATTCCAAAATGTATACCATATTGTATATTTGAATCCATCCCACGTCCGGGGGGGTGCAGTTTTGGCACACTTTCAGGGACTTCGGGCTACTTTAAGGCCAGGAGAGGCCCCTTTTTCCTCAACAGAATTGTTTGGGTGTTGTTTTCAAATGGCTGCTCAGCACTTGAAAAAGCATGAGGGGAAAATAATCCCTTTCATTTTCCAGGAACTTGTGGATATTTGTGTCCAAGTTTACAGAATTTGACGCAAGGAAATTGCACAAACTGTACAAGATGGCGCACAAGAAGCGGTCCCAGGATGAGGAGGTGAGGTTGAAAAATCAAACGCTAAGAGGGTGGTGTAACTGCCTTGGGGAGATTTATGTAAATAAATGGAAGAGATACAAGTCTTCTGAATGAATAAATAAATAGGCTGGCAATCCAGTAAGCAAATGAGGTTTTCCTCATTTGGGCCTCTTTCTTAAATATAGCGCCATTTTGGAACTGCCAGCCTATTTATCTGCTGGTCCACTATGGAAGTGATAGACTTGTGTTCAAAGGCGTTAGCAGTTGGGGACTGTACTCCAGGTTTTAATGTAAAAGTGTTGACTCCCCCATGGTTCAGCTTCTTGGATCGCTTCTTCAAAGTGCAGATTAGAACCCTGGATGGATGGATGGATGGTGAGTCAGTCATTGGAGCTTCCAGTGGCTGGTAAATTGAGTTGAGTGGTAGATTGATGTTCAAGGGAGTGGCCGTTGAGAGCTTTTGTGTCAACGGGTGATGAATCTGTGATTTAGTTCAGACTTTAAAGGGTTGTCCAAGGTGCTTAACTGTACCCACTTGGAAACAGCACCTTCAGCAATTTCTCTAAAGTTCAGATTAGAACCTAGAATGGCTTTACTGCTCTGCTGATATGTGGGGGAAAAGATAGATAAACGACCACTTGTAGGCGGCCCTTGGGTGGTTCAGTGGGTGCCCAGGAACCATTTTGGACAGGTCATTCTCAGGCTGGTCACTATCTTCTCCGTTTTCACCTTCCTTTGTTCCCAGCAGGAACAGAAGAAGAGGGAAGAGGCCACAGGAGGCAAAAAGCTATTCCGGCCAGAGCCTTCTGGGTCTAGCCGGGATTCCGTGACATCTCAGTTACCTCACGGACCTCCTCAGAAGGTCCACCAGCCTCCACCTCATCCTTCCCAGATACATGGACACCAGCGGGACAACTACAGCCACCCCAACAAAAGGCACTTCAGCAGTGCAGGTGAGAGAACAAATGGAAGCTGATGCTGAGCTCCCTCCGCTATTTCAGTTGGAGAACAGCCCCCTTTCCCCCTGGCATTCTAGGCATGAAAAGATAGAGGAGACAGCAAAGCCTGCTCCATTTTCTTTATATGTAATTGTATAACTGGTGATCACAGAATAAAAATGGCAGAATACTAAAAATGCAGTTACCTTCCCCCTCTACCACCCAAGCAGTGAGTAAAAAAACAGCAAGGACATTGCATGTTACCTAAGTGGCCTTATGGGGAGATTTCCCTTAATGGTGAACTCTAGTCAGAAGTTCCCTTTTAGGCTCTGGCAGAACTCCAGGAGTTGCACACAGCCCTGTTCTTCAGGGGGAAAAACAAACTTCCCAACTCCTGGTGTTTTGTGAAAGAGGTTGAGCCCTTTCCCTGCTCTTTTCCTTTCTGCAGAGCGGGGCGAGTGGCAGCGGGACCGCAAGTTCAACTATGGGGGCAACGCCAACCAAGTCTGGGGTGAACGGCACCACCAGTACGACCAGCACTGGTATAAGGAGCACCACTACGGAGACCGCCGGCCACGTGGGGAGCCTCACCGCAGTTCAGGCAGCTACCGGATAAACAATCCATCCCGCAAGCGGCCGTACGAGCAGTACAACAGCGACCGAGACCACCGGGGCCACAGGGACTATTATGACAGGTGAGCCACAGACCTCTCCCAGGAACCTTCGGAGACCCAGTTTGTTTTGTCCGGCAGCCAGATTTCTCGTGTGCCGGGTTTTTTTTGTGTGTGTTCCTTCCAACGCGTGTTGGCCACCAGGAGGAGCTGAGAGCTCACAATGTTAGTTTTTTCTCACATTCCATTGTGGTTGGGCCTCAGCAATCAACAGGGGTGGTGGGTGCCCCCCTCCTGGGAGCTTGGGAAAGTTACCTTTTAGGGCTACAGCTCTCAGAACCCTGTTGGCCATGGTTCAGGAAGAGGCTGATGGGAGTGATAGTTCCAAACAGATACTGACCAGAATCCTGTTGGTGACATACACAGGTGTAGGTTCTTTGAGTTTGAGTGAGTTGTTTTGGACAGCACAGAACGGCCTATCCATCTGATGGTGGTAGGAGTTGTATGTAGAATGGCTGCCGTTGCACATTAATGCACTTAGAGTAGTGTGTCTCTGGACACAGCGCATCACATACTGCAGACGGGCATTACATATCGTGCTGTGAGCTGACTGCTCGGTATGCTCATCCTATCCAGAATAGAGATTGCATAGTGCTGGCGCGGTGTAACTCCGCTGGCAGACATTTGTGCTATGCTGAGATAGTGCGCAATCTCAGCCAGAAAGTACTAGCCTCTCTTTGCCACCCTGTTTAAGACAGGGGTGGAAAGCATGTCGCCCTCCAGATGTTGCAAGACCACAATTCCTCATGTTCATTACCATTGGCTGTGCTAGGACCTCTGGGAATTCAGTCCAACAACATCTGGAGCCCTGATTGTGGGGAACAGGCTAAACCTAATCCCTAAGACCAAGGGCAGCAGGTTTTCCTGGGTGTCTTCTTCTGAAACAGTGCCTCTCTATGATTGTCTCTTGTTCTACCCAGGCATCACCACGATTCCAAGCGGCGAAGATCTGACGAATTCAGGTCCCAGAACTACCACCAGCAGGACTTCAGGCGGATGTCTGACCACAGGCCTCCCATGGGCTACCACGGCCAGGGGCCCTCGGACCATTACCGCTCTTTCCACCCAGACAAACCCACCGACTACAAACAGATGCTCCCCCTTCCTCACTCCCAGGTCTCCGACCCGCGCTCCCCACCCTCACAGAAATCCCCCCACGATGCCAAGTCTCCCGTTGACCACCGGTCGCCCCTGGACAGGTCTTTAGAACAGAAGAACAATCCAGAATATAGCTGGAGTGGCCGGAAGACATAAGAGCTGGAGGGCGAGACCGAGCAGAGGGAGAACCACCTCTGCGGTAACTTGATCTGAGGTAAACGGCAGCGACCGCTGGTTCATCACGCCCAGAACCAGAGACTCTGAATGCACTGCCGTTGGCTCCGTGTTTCTGAAGGGGAGGAACATGGGAGCCAGACACAGTTGGGGCTTCTAGATTTCTGCCCCAGCCCCACAGTTCCACACTGGCTGAATAATGTTGGGCTTTGGCTTCTCTGCCCACCCCGTGGCCTGTTGAGAAAAGGCCAGCTGGTGCCAGTTTTTGGGTTTGAACGCTGAAAGGCTGACTTGGACTCCTGTGGACATTTCGTATCACTTGGATGGACAACTGCTGAGGACATGGATGGAAAAGAAAGCCTGGTGACTTCGGGGTGTCAAGACTTAAGGGGCAGCTGGAGAAAGAGAGGATGTCACCATTAGCTCGAGCAGTTTATAAAAGATTTGGGGTGGGCTTGGTTGGGGGAAGAAGAAGGGAAGGAATGGAGAGGAAGGGAAACAGCAGTCTTGAAAAATCCCACTGTAGGCTTCAGAGACTTCTGTCTATAGGACTTCTCTTTTGGTTCATGATGCCCCCACCCCTCAAAAAAGAAAGAGATGGGAACATTTGCCCTCCCACACCATACCCATTGTTTTCCTTCCTACATTTTCCTCTTGTCCTCTTCATTTCATTTTCTTGGAGGAACCACATATGGGAATGGTATTTAATGGAGGTAGATGGAAGCTTTATGAATTTGGGGAACCTTTCTGGGCACACCGAAAAGACACCCCCACCCTTTCTGCCCCCTCTTTATTCTTTCATATAGAGATGAAGGACTGGGCACCAGTGGTGTTTCTGAATGGGGCACCATCAGCGTTTCCTTCCAGTGGTTTTTGTGCCCCTGCTATTTTCTTTCTGGCTCTTGAGGAGAGCATCATATCTGACTTAGACATTTTTGCATAGGGAAATAAATGCCCATCAAGGAATGGAGCGGAGCTCAGTGCCTGGAACAGTCCTGCCTTCACTCTGCACCTGGTGTTTATGAGCGTCACAAGATGCCCATCCTCGTGCATTCTCTTGGCGTTAAAAATAAAAAAAAAAGCACTTGTCTTCAACTGTAAGGGACAGCATGAGCAGCAGATGCTCAACATGTGTGGCATCTTATGTGCTGAAGCAACAAGCAAAAAGTACTTGTGGATCTGGTGATGGCTACTCCATAATAATTTCGAAAGCAGGAACTCCAAAGGATCAACACTGGCTGTTTACACTACATCCAAAATCTCCTGCTTGGGGTTTAAGTCACTGCTCTTGTAAACATACGAAGAGGAAAGGAACCAGGCTGTTCTGAAGTATTCTGCCAACAACCAGCTATGTATTAATGCCCAAAGGCTGGTTTGGGAAGAGTGCCCTTAACTTTGCTGCACCTCATGTTGCACACATTCACATGCAGTTTTCCAACAAAATGAGGGAAAGCAAATCATCTCTGCTCCGGGTCCAGTACACACAGACCCTCACATTGTACACCAGGTGGGCCAGACTAGAACTGTTTGGCAAGGCAGCTGCTCCCTGGTTGCTTCCAAAAGTTTTAAGTGTTGGGTTGGCCTGCAGAGAGACAGAGTGCAAAATTGGGTGTTGTGCCCTCGGTTTTTGGAAGGGTTTAGGCCTTGTGCATGTGCTTGCACATTCCAGAAACCATGTTTCTTCTGATTTCACTCAACTGTGATGGTAGAGACACGCTGTGGAGTTTCCTCTGAAGGTCCTTTTATTTTCACATAGGGCAGTTGGTGTTTAATGGCAGTTCCTCATGCTTAACTGGGAAGGCAGAGACAGAGTGCTTTAGAATTAATTTCTTAATAAGAACATCTCTTCTTCCATTCTGAGTCACGAAATGTCATCATAACGATGAACCATGTATTCTTGTGCCATAATGTTGCTGTTTGCAAGAGAGCAGACAAAAGAGAGAAGCAAACTTGTGGGCTTTTCTTAAATGTAAAACGTTTGGTCCTGAAAGTATTATTGGGAAAGACCCTTGGCCCAAATGGAAGAAACATACTTCTGAGTCATGTGTCCTGGATTATAGTGCAAGGCAAGAGAGGGATATCCTGATGGGATGGGGAGGTACATGCAAGGAAGATTGTGTGTGTGTGTGTGTGTGTGCGTGTGTGCGTGCGCGCACGCGTGTGTAAATGTGTATCGGAAGCAGAGAAGTTAACCTGTGGCTCCCCTACTCCCCCCAAAAATGTTGCATGTCACCCAGAGGGCAGGGAAATATTTATTGGGGTTTGTATCTTTTACAAAGAGGGAAAGGCAAGTCAAAGGGTAAATCTAAAGTGTTTCTGTACCATTGTAGATCGACCCTGGGAGGAAAGAAAGTCAGCCCTGGGCAACCCATAACACTAGGTGAGAAGGAGACAGGAGGGCAGAGGGAGACCCCGAGACGTTGTTTAGGAGCTTGTTTGGCTGTTTCTGCAGCACTTAACCTCCTTCCCTTCTCTTTCCAACTGCTTCAGTCTCTTGGGGAGGCAGCAGGGCTAAGCTGGCCTTTCATTTTCTGCTTTTTGAACTGCTCAGGCCAAGAGCAGACCAAACACGTACTGTATTACAGCAAGTCAGGAGCGCTGGACCGGTGCCCAGGTTGGGATGGATTATTCCTACCTTTGAGGGGTGAGGAAAGGGGGTGAGGAAGTGTTTTTGTGGCCCATAGCTATCCTCCACGTACCAGTCCTGTCCCGTCCCCTGCATTTCACCCAGTATCCGGAGCTGAAAGGGCATTTCCTCATTAAAATCATGGACTTGCGGGGAAAAACACAAGCCAGCCCTATCACTGGAAGAAACAAACACACACAGTATAATTAATATTAATTTATATTTGTGTCAACGCTTTGCCAGTGTCCTAGTGATTTCTGATGTAAATATGTTGTTTATAGAGTATGTATTAAATTTTCCTACACTGTAAAACAGCTGTACTTTGGATTATTCTATATTAAAATGTGCGATGGACATTTTCACAAATCTGATTATCATCTTGTTGTTTTTTTGGTTGTTACGTTTTGGAAATGTATGTATGTACATGTTTATTTAATGATCAGGGAAAGGGAGATACAAACTGTGGTTATGGTGAGTTCTGATTTATCTCTTTGCTGAAAACAGATTAAGGTTTTGTGTGTCTGAGTTTGACCTCTGGCTTTAAGCGCTAAGGACAGAAGGATCACAAGAGACTGAAAACACAGATCACTTCCTTTGCCTTAGAGGAAAGGTGTAAATGGCACAAAAGATAATAAAAATATGGCTACCATTTTCCATACAGGTTGGACAGCAACCTGCTTGGAGTGCTTTAGCTGGAGATCTTACGGTGAGGAGGGTGTTGGATTCAATGGTCCATGGGGGTTTCATATGACTATGAGAAGAGGGCATTTCAGGAAGTGTTGCTTGCCATGCAACCAGGTAACAAGCAACACCCTGCCAAAATCCCCCTTCTCCACAACCACTAAAAGTTCAGAAGACCTCTCCAGTTTTCACTCTGGAAATGCTAATCACAAGAGTCATGGAGATTGAAAGGGAGAAGGTAAGAGACCCCAAAACACCAACGGAAGAGTCTGATTCCAGCTACTAAAGATCAGGAAGAGGAGAGAGTACAGAAGACAAGAATAATAAATGAAGGTGAGGAAATGTCCCACAGACCCTTCAGGGTTTGATGGGAGATCTCCTTCCTTGCCTTCACTCTTTGTCTTTCAGCTCTAGGTCCTTTTGGATTCTGTTCCTGTCTTCCAGTTTTGTGTCATCTGCGAACTTGACAAAGATTCCCTGCACACCATCATCTAAGTCATTGATAAAAACGAAGAATAAATTGTACAGATCCCTGAGGGACTCCACTTGAGGTCTCCTTCCAGTTTGAAATGCAACCATTGATGACGTCTCTCTTGAGGATGGTGTTCCAACCATTTGACAGTGTTCCAATCTATTCCACATTTAATCAGTTTGCTAATCTATGTACCTAGGAGCCCTCTCCAGTTTTCAGTCCAGCAACCCTACTTACGATTTGCCTTCCAAATGAGAGGTTGCAAATATTTATCCAAAACTTGAGTGTAAACATGGATATGTGTTCAGCTGCTGGACAATGAAGACCTGGCGGAAGCTTTGCTGAATTCTGAACATTCCAAGTTATGCAATGTTTTTCAATCAGCCCCTTAAGCTTAAAACATACCTGGCAGAAAGCGAGGAACACGACGGCCTGTATTCTGAAAACAAGTATGTGGAAGCCTCCTTTAACCAAACAACTAAGTGTTGATCTTTTTACTAACATGAAGGAAATCGATTCAGGTTCTGAAATTAATGGCCTGAATGTTCCAGCGTTAGAAGGACTCCACTGGGAAGAAAGGCGCGTGTGCAATTTAGCAGATACTGTTAATAGCGTTCTCGGCAGTGAGCAGGCAGGACAAATTATGCTCTTTAGACCTGTATTCACCTCTCTGCAGATGGCTTGAGCAAGGGAGCTTCATAGGGTTGCTGTGTCTCAGGGCCTGACTCAAAAGTCGCCAGTTTTTCATGCATCATCTCCAGGCAGCCCTGGAAGATGCAAATTCTCTAGTTTTGGAAACCAGTCCCCAGGCTAGAGGGAACTCAGCTGCTTGCTACCACTCAGGACATCACCTACCCTGAATGATTCCACAAACTGAAATACACATGCATGTACACCATGTTGGGAAGAAAAGTTTTACTTGCATTTTCATCAATAAATAATTTACAGTATGTACATCGACACCCCACACAAGTTCTACATGCACAAAAGAAGTTGGGGGGGAAAGGGGGGGACGTGTGAGATGGGTGAATGCTTTCCCTCCAGTCTTGCTTTTAATTTCCCACCCCCATTTGTTGGGTCTCCATTGGTTCGGCTTCATTTATAATGCCAGAAGTTGGCCAAATATTTTTAAAAGTATCTAAGCATAACCGAAATATAATAAAAAAAGAATAAAGTGCATTCTTAATTATCCAAACATGAGAAATAGAAATATTGCAATGGCTGGGAAAGATGGAGAGGTCAGTCTGAGAGGATGAAGATTAATGAGATGCCCCTACTTTGAACCAAGCAAATCAACAACCCTTAAAGCCAAGGTGGGCTACCGCAGCAGGTCCAGGGGCCACACAAGATAGTCCAGAAGGCCCCAGTTAAACACAGTACCAGAAGTGGCCAGAAATCCACTTCAGGTTTGGAAAAGGGCATTTTTTTTCTTGCTCAGCGGTACATGGGGAGCACTGAAACATTTTTCAAATATTGTTTGCGCGGCTTTGAGGAAAAGCAATTTAACCATGGTGGGGGGACAGGCAGTTGAAGAAGTCAACTCGCTTCAGAAGTGAGACTGAATCCAGAGGCGGGGGGCTGAGCTTGTACGCATTTTTCCAAGAAGGTGTGTGTATGTGTGTGCGAGGAGGATGAGGGACAGAGATGAATGACTGAAAACTGCCCCCCGAACAAATTCTCCACAGATGTATTACAAGGGAGGGAGGGAGGGAGGGAGGGAGGGAATGCAGGCAACTTCATGACACTTGCTAGCCACACCTGTGTAAAGGCAACCGCTAGTAGCTGCGCAAGTGAGAAGACAGCAAGTGTGCACCAGCCGCTGTTTCCACACTCAGCACCAAGTGCCCCAAAGCAACAGGGGAACGAATGTACGACCCAGTTTCTCAGGGAGCATTTGGCACTCCCTGGCAGAAGCAGTTGCATCCAATGGGCTGGCAACCGCAAAGATGGCAAGCTTCTTTCCAGTGTGTGTCTGATTCACACACAGGGTCCTTCCAGTGGGTCTTTTCTTTCTTTCCTACACATCAGTCGCACTCCCGCCATTCTTCCCCTGGCAGCAGCAAGGCCCACTATCCTTCCGAAAAGATCTGACTTTACACAAATGCCAACGTCACAATCACCACGAACCACAAAAGGAGGTGCTGGGGGAAGTTGAGAGCGAGGTTCCTCCCAATGTCCTCAGCGACAGGATGAAGGGGCTAATTTGGGATCCTAACCTAATAAGGAAGCTTCAAAAGTCAGGAACGGCCTTCAGTTTTCCCGAAGGTCCAAACTCCATTCGACACGTTGGGTTTTCCGGAGAGAGAGGAGGGGTTAATAAAACACGAACTCCAGTGTGCAAGTCTCAGCCTCTGACTTAATCTAACACAACTGTTTTATTCGGTGGTCCCGTGGTTGCCGTGACTGGCAAGGTCTGCTGGTTCTTATAGGAATAGGGCCGAACACTGGCTCAAATATATCAAGACCCCCAGTGAAAGAAAAAGAAGGGGAGGAACGGAACGTTCTGAGGTGGCCATATTGCCTGGCTCCAAAGTTTGTGTCCTTTCGTACAAATGCAACTTGTCCTTGCTCGAGTGAAGCATCTTGACGTCTTCAAAAGCGTAGTAAGCAGCGAGGGTAAAGTTGACGTCGCCCGTCGTCAGAAGGTCGAAGACGCAGGATTGGAAGTACAAGTCCTCCACTGGTAGCTTCTCTCGGCACTTTGCCATGGCTGTCTCGTAGGTGAAAGCCTCTGGCGAAGACGGAAGGCTGGGGCCTTTTCGGTGAGCCCAGTTTTCCGTGGTCTGGGTGGCAGAGCGGAAGGCCTGGAAGTCTATCTGCTGGTTGAGCGGGCAGCCCCGGAGGCAGAGGTAAAGGCCCTGATTGTCTCCATCGTCCACCGCTTTCACTACCTCCTCGGGCATCCGCACGGCGAAGGTCAGGTAGCGGCCCACCTGCCTTACCACAATGGTGGTGCCGATGTACTTGGCCTGGATCTCTATGTGCTGGCCAGAGACTTTCTCCGTAATCTTCAAGCTGTTCGCACCGGACTTGTCGCCACCATTTTTGGAGCCATCAGCAAAGGCTGCAGGGAGCTCGTCCATCTCAGCCTGGTAGACTTTCTGCTCCACACATTCCTGGAAGCTCTTGAAGATGATGGTGAGCTGTGCATGGATAAACAGTGGAGAAAGATGATATGAAGGGGGAAAACGTTAACTCACTGTGACAAGGACTGCAAATTCCAACCATACCCAACCCACATTTTGCTGTAGTACTTGGGACTTAGTGGTGAGACTCTGTCTCTCTGGAAATAGATTTTGACCCTGACAGAACTCAAAAGGCAATTGCCAGTGAAAGACAACTTCTTGGATGAGTACGGCGAGTATTCGAACCAGGCTCAGGCAATGGATCACTGTTCCCTGGCCCCAGGAGTTACTCTGGCTTTTTAAATTTCATCAGCCAGCCCACTCACCAAATGACTGTTTCATGTACCAAGGGACAAATCTGGCTCACAAACCCAATAGTGAGTGCAACAGCCAAAGCCAAAACCTAATGTCCAAAACAGAAGTTGAACAGCATTTGGATAAAAACACTGTCAGCATCTGGAATTCATGTCTCAAGATCCAACGCTGAGCAGGTGGAATATAATGCTCCAACCACGCCTTCCCCATTGCCCTGGCAGCTGTCAAACCCCAGGATGAGGAAGAAGCGCAGGATTTCAGCAATGAGAGATGAAAAAAAATGTAGGCGTGCTCACAAACGGAGTGCATCGTTCTTTTCCTTCCCCACTGGAGCCCAGATCAACTACTTCTTCCATTGTCTGAATTGCCAAAATCCTCTGTCTCCTCCCCACTGATAAGCAGCAATAGGAACAGTCTGTCCCATGGCTTGACAGCTGCCTGGGGTGAGATTTAGACGGAGCACAAAGGGTTAGAGAATAGCTCCCTGTGCCTAAAAAGAGACATATGTGTGCATAAGCCGCGTTTACACATATGAATGCTGCTAATGGGATGCTGCCTGGGATCTGCTGCATCCAGTCCTGTTCTCTCCCCTGTTCATTGAACTGCCCTCACTCTGGGCAAGCATCCACTGTGGTCTCCTGCACTGCCAGACTGAAAGTCTTTAGCAAAATCCGCGCCAGATTTTGAGATCCATAGCCCCACTATTGGAGCCATAGTCAGATTAAGGGATTTGTACTCTTTCCAACCTTTGCCAGGAAGGAGGATGGCTACACGCTTCTAGGCATATTTTAACAAGGGCAATTAACCGTGTGACATACTTTAAATTTTAAAAAGAAAGAAAAATTAAATACAGTCAGTCCTCCACATTTGCAGGCGCGACTTTCACAGATTTGATTATTTGGAAGTTTCTTCAACCCTTGTTCCCCAAACCCTGGCTCAGGTGCTTCATTCCGGGTGAACGTTCCCTTTCGGTGGCTCCAATCAGGACGTGCAGCCCTTTGAAAATCCATCTCTGGTTCTCCTCCTCCTCCACCAGCAACTGCCTGGACAATTTCTCAGCACCACAAACCCTCTCCCAGTGCCCCTGCACACCCAAGGAAGGAGATGGGTGAGAGAGTGAGAAAGTACAGGACAACTATGCCAATTCACCCCTTTCCCTCTCCTTTCCCTGACCTGGTTTGGAATCTGGGAACCCACTACTGCCACTATGCTTCCATCCCCTTCCCACAGACACGCACATACATTTTGATATTTGCAATTTCTTTTGCTTTTGCAGAGATCTTGCTCTCCTAACCCCACTGAATGTGGAGGGCTCATTATGAAAATAAAAACAAACTAAACACAGAACGGTCAAAGTATAGAATTTTGCACCTATGGGGCAAGTTTGTGGAATACAGACATTGCTGCATAAAGTTCAGATTGCTAGTAGCCACATTATGTGTTTACTCCAATCTGGTGCAAATTACTGTTTTCCTCTTTACTTACAATCATTGCGATCTTCTCTAATGCATCGTATCATAGCATGAGGTGTCCAAAGCATAAGAGCTTCCGCTTCGTGTTTTTGGCTTCTAGCGAAAGTTCAGGCCTTAATTTGCTCTTTGACTGATTTATTTGTAAAACAAAGCAGACCCACTGACTCAGGCACTGAATGGTACATCAACAGTTATATAAATCCTATTGATTCAGTGGATGTTTTATAGGTGAAGCTGGCAACTGACCGCCACGATACAAGCTGGACTGGCAGTAAACCATCATCCCCCATTTCACACCAAATTTCTTGAAACCTTCTGCACAAGTACATAAATCTTTGCACATTTCATTCTCACACAAAAGAACATTTTTTAAGAAGTTTTCTAACCACTGATTGGCTTTTGAGAGTTTTTGTACCTTATTTGGAAGATTTCTTATATTTTGGAACTTGGTGAGAAAATGCCCCAATTTTTTTTTTTTTTTGCACAAAACCATATCTTGTGAAAAATACCACCATTTTGCGCAAAAACAAAATTTAATTCTGTTAGGAACCAACTCAGGCCCCAGTTTCTGGGAGAAACATGAAATATAAATAAAACAAAACCAGTAATTGAAGTAATTGGATTTTCTACAATGCTAGGCAGGGAAGCAATTAACTCAAAGGAAATGGGCTGTAACAATATTTTTTTGTTCTAATTATGTTAATTAATTGTGCCTTCTTTGGCCAATTTCCCAATACAATAGATCTCTGTATTCTGCTTCTGATACCTTTTAACACACGACATTTGGTTCTTCTTCCCTAGACGCTATTACAACATACGTTCCATTTTGATCCAAACTTTCCACCAGGAGAAAGAACTAGGGGTTTATTTTTTGGCACTTCTGATACAAACTGAGCTGATTGGTATCTTCCAGGCTAATGGTGTGGATTGGAATACAGGTTTGGATTTCACACTTTGTTGAAAACTATGATGCAACTCTTAGCTAAAAAAGCAATGCTGGTGTGTATATATTAAATATATACCATGGGAAACAATGCATTTAGAAACGAGTACTTTGAGAAAAAAGTACATTCGTAACTGCAAATTTTGTGGAAAAATGCATTCTGTGGAAAATTGTAAAAATGCAAATTGATGTAGAAAAGGGACAGAGCAGCCTCATACGACTCTTTCTTGTAATTCCAATCTCCTTGCTGTTCTTATTGTATTTTTTAGAAATTTGCCTGTGGATAGTTGCTGCATCTATACAGTCATAGTGTACTTCGGTATCCACTAGGGTTTGGTTCCAGGACTCCCCAATGGATACCGAAATTCATGGATGCTCAAGTACTTTTATGTACAAGGGTGTAGTAAAATGGCATCCTTTATATAAAATGACAAAAGCAAGGTTTGCTTCTTTGGATTTTTTTTTTTTTTGGAAATATTTCGAAGCTGTGCATGTTTGAACCACGAATACAGAATCTGGGGATATGGAAGGCTGGCTGTATATTGCTTTTTAATTATGGGTTCTGCCTTGCATCCCCATATATAGGAAAAAGAAGCTAGTAAATAAGTAAGTAAAAGGAAAAGGTTTGTTCAAGGATGTCCACAAGAGGGCGAAAACCTTGAAGTAAACAACTATGCTAGTAGGTATGAGGACTAGTGATAAAAACTTCAGATTCTCATGCAAGAACTAACAATATTATCATTTTCCTCACCACTGCCAGAAAGTCATTGAAAACTGTGCAGTTTTTGAAGACCATAGGTAGTTTTGAACTCATTCTTTGTGAAAAAAAAAATCATGCAAGTTTCTTTGGGGGGGGGGATGTAGAAAACAGGTTTCTGCTGCAGAAAATGTCATTCTCGGTGCAAAAAAAAATGTTTACTTTCCAGAAAATGCTGTTTTCTGTGCAGGAAACTTGTTTTGTATGCTGCAAATGTTGTTTTCAGCACTGACCCTCTCCATGTGCACTTTTGGAACAGTTTTGCAAAGTTTTTCACCTGCTCAGTATTCTCCTTGGTCAACACTCAAGAAACCTCTTTTTGATGATTTTTAAATATTGCCAAATATTTCAACTAAGATCTTGGTGTCTTCTTGCTCAGCCCTCCAATCCTGTCTTATCAGGTAGCAGCCACTGCCAGCAATGTCCTCCTATAGATCGAGATGCCGCAGAATGACATTTTCACCCTGCCTCCTACCACGATCTCCAATGCAACAATCAGAAGCAGGACCTCTGTTACTATTCCTCCTTGCACTGGAAACTGCACATGGGAAGGGAGGTGGGAACATCAGTTTGCTGTGTCCTGATCGACACGAGAACAGACCTCCATCACTCACAGTGGCCAATGTCCATTTGAGTAGGATTGGGGGATTTCACAATTCTTATATATTTCCTAGCGCATTGCCAAAATCATGAATATTTAGGGTTTGTGAACATGAATCAGTCACGGATAGGCACAGCCATCCCTGTACATTCTCTGGGGTTTGGGGCACAGGGCTTGCAGAAAGTAGGAAAACCACGAATAACTCTAGACCCACTCCACCCCACAATTAACACACACAAAAGTATGATCCACATACTCAACCCACCATGGATGCCTTTGAGGCGACAGGGTCCCTTCACAAGGCAGAACTGTGGGCTGGTGGAAGCCCCAACTCCGCTGCTGCCCTATGCAATTTTTAATAGGGACTTACAAGCCTTTTTCATAGTCTCTCAGGCCATTTCCACACTACACTGTTATAATGCTATTATTCCACGTTCAACATCCTGTGGAATTTTGAGGTTTGTAGTTTATTGAGGCCCTCTAAATGCCCTCCCTAAACTGCAAACCCCAGGATTCCATAGGATGTTAAAAGTGGAATAATAGCACTATAACAGTGTAGAGTGGAAATGGCCTCAGTCTCGCAAGGCTGGCAGTTCCTTTTAAAAATGAAACGGCAGCAACAGATGCAGAAGCAAATAATCTGGGAATAATCAAATCTGCAAAAGCAAAAATTGCAAACGCAGAGGGCCGACTGTAACTCTAGATTACTCATTCATAACTGCAGTTGTGAATTCCACTCATTTTCTCCATCCCTGATAAAGATGAGTGAGAATGTCATTTTGCTTTCGTTTAATTCAGACGTAGTGAAATTTGCCAAATTTGAAGATGAACATGACTGAAAAGGACCTATTTGCACCCATTCTTACCTTGCTGGTGGCCGTTGCCATGGACCCGGGCAGGACGGGTGTGTTTGTGACCTGCACATTTAGGTAGTTATTGTCTATGAGGGGCCATGCCCCCTGGACTTTACATGTCTGGAAACTGTCCGAAAAAGTCCTGAGGTGGGGGTCCCCGAAGAGCCCGCAATGGGTATAGTTGGGAGGCGGAGAATGTTTGTGGAAGCTCCTCTCATAATGGCAGATCTCGGGGCTGTCCGAATGCTCCTGGCTGTCTCCGTGGGGCAGCGGGTGGAGGCGAGGAGGAGAGGTGGGCCCATCTTTAGAGCAGTTGTGCTGGGCCATGAGGTCGTCAATGCCGTGGACGGCGGAATGGTAAAACAAGTCCCCCGGCAGGTGCGGGCCGTGTGATGGGTGCAATGGGCGTAGGCGCGCAAGGCGGTGCAAAACTCGGGGGCCTCTTCGGCGCCCAGGTGGTGGGGCCCCGACGTGGCAGCCAGGAACTCAGAGTTGCACTTCATGATTCTACACGGAGACGTCGCTGGGAGGGAAAAGGACACAAGAGAGCAGGTGAAGAACATGGAAGTCTCAAGGAATTTGAGCCTTCTTCATTTCCCTGGTGGTCCTTCCATGTACTCATTGCAAAAGGAATCTAGGCTCCATTGGCACCATGGCAGAGAGAAATATTCTTTGAGGAAGAGCCATAACTCATAGGAACATACGTTGGAATCCTGTATCGACTTTTACTTAGTGTAACTTTGCATATCCAATGGGCCCTCCATAAATCCTGGAACAGAGTCCCAGTGTATAAGAAAATACAGGAATGCTTGCATACTGTAATACCTAACAGCAACGATGTGCAGGCAGACACATCAGTGCATCCCTCTGTATGTCACTGCCATTTTAGGTATAGGACGTGATGCATTTGCTTAAAATCGCATCTCTTCCAGCATGACTGTATCTCCTTTTGGAAGCTGACCATAGAATTGTGCTGGAGCACTTGGAGATTCCTGAGAAGTGTTCTCAGGTAAGAATAATAGTATACTTGATTTTTATTTGATCTTTATTTGTGTTTCTCTACTTTTGCAGGGGTCTTGAACCCCTAATCCTTGCAAAAGTGGAGAGCTCACTGTATTTCAGACAAATATTTGATTCCCTAGAAGGCAAGTTCCTTTGCTTCACTCAAATATACACACTCAAAGTAAACACAGATGGGAATGTACTTTTTTTTTTTTAACAAAAAACAAAGTTACAAGAACAAAGAAAAGTTATACACTGTCATGTCCCTCCATCCAGAGCCTGGAGATTAAACTTCAAGAGTTTGACGAACAGTTTATTAAGACCAGGGGAAGGGAAAAGAACGCACTTTCCAAGACCTGGAGGGGGAGCTCTTTCTCCAGGAAGAAATGTTCCTGCATTTCAGCTCTGACCCCAACTTCTCCACTTGCTGTTTCACACATGTCTCCATATAAGGCTAAATTTCCAAAGCCAGGTGTTGCATATAAACTTGGACAAGGCCAGCATGCCTATGTATGTGTGTGAGACAGAGAAAGTGTGTGGCAGAAAGATGTGAGCAAAACAGATGTGAAAGCTATCCCCCTTTTGCTCCGACCTCTCCTTGCTGTTGCAAAGCTGGAATACAAGCAGAGCTGGGCTGGATCCTGAGAAAAGTATGCCTTTCCCCTTTACCACAGTACCCAACCATATGACTCTAGGAAGACCAAGAGCCAGGGGTGAACTCACCACAACAGCTGTCCTGTGTTCCTATTCCCCAGCAACTGGTAGCATAGAGACACACTGCCTCTGAGCATGGAGATTCCACTAAAGGGCACAACCAGTGACTACTGAGGGACCTCATTCTCTTCCTCGGATCAGGATTTTTGTCATCGTTGTGTGCCTTCAAGTCATTTCTGACTTATGGCAACCCTAAGGTGAAATTCTCATGGGGTTTCTTGGGGCTGAGAGTGTGTGATGTGCCTGAAGTCAACCAGTGGGTTTCCGTGGCAGAGTAGGGAATCGAACGCTCGTCTCCAGGGTCACGGCCCAACGGTCAAACCACTATGCCATGCTGGCTCTCGTTATCGGAGTGAAAACTGGCAAGCACTCCTGTACCCTTCACAGTTGCATGCACGAAGGCGTTACAGCAGGTGCCGCTTGTTGCACAACCAGCAAACAAGGAACACTTGCTGAAGTTTCCCCTGCTACACAGCCGTTAATGGCATAGGAGCCTTCGCCAGTTTTCAGTTTGGTGGAGGGACTGAGAGAAAGCTCTCAGAAATTGTGGCGTACCATCTCCGGTAGTCTGAAAAGGGGCTTTTCTGCTCTCGGCGTCCTGGGTGTTTGCTGAGGCAAGGAGCACGAAAATACGCTCTACATGGGGCTGCCTTCGGAAACTGTTTGGAAATGGGTACAAAACGCGGCAGTCAGAATGCTAACCTGGACCAGTTACAGGGAACACAGAACTCCCTGGTTCAAACAGCTCCACTGGCTACCTGTTTGTTTCCAGGCACAATTGAAAGTGTGGGTCATGACCTAGAAAGCCCTAAATGACTTAGGTCCAGGCTGTCTGAAGGACCATATCTTCCACTGGCTAGAGTCCCAAGATCTGCTGGAGAAGGCTTTCTCTTGGTCCCACAACCATCCCAGGCTCGCTTGGGGAGGACACGGGAGAGAGTCTTCTCCGTGGTGGCTCCCACTCTGTGGAACTCCCTTCCACAGGAGGCCAGGCGGGCTCCCTCCTTGCCCTCCTTTCACCAGCAGGTGAAAACATTTCTTTTTAAACAGGCTTTCACGTAAGCCGGTGAGCTTTATTTAGTAACTTCTTTTAATGGAATATTGTTTTATGTTTTTATGATTTTTTCAAAATTGTTTTTAAATGTTTTGCTGTTTTAATTTGTTGATGGAAGCTGCTTTGGGTCCCTTGCATACAAATATAATAAACAAACAAATAAATATATTTTTTAAAAATTTCTAGAGGCATTCACTACACGATCATTGCCTGGCGGACGAAAGGTGCCGGCTAGTTACAATTTATGTTGCATTTGTGACTTGTTTGTGTTTTTAAATATGCATTTTTAATTTTGTTTAATTTGTGATTTAGCCTTTTACGTTATGATTTTTTTAACGATGTCTTCTTTTTCAAAAGTACTGTACGCCGCTTTGAATCCTTCCGAAGAAAAGAGCAGGATACAAATTAAGAGAACAACAACCACGTCCACTCTAGCTAACAAACTACAGACATGATACGCCTGAAAGGACACATCTGTATTTTTTTTTTAATTGCCCCCTGAGAAGCAAAAGAGCAAGGCCAGTTGTCAAACGCCAGCCCTGAGTCCACCAGAATTGGCCCTGATTACGGTCCTTAATTCAACAACCATTTCCGCGCTGGGCCGTTTGAGCGCGATGCTTCCACTTTCAACCTCCTATGGAATCCTGGGGTTTGCAGTTTCGGGAGGGGCCAGCCGGCCCCTCCCGAAACTGCAAACCCCAGGTCCATAGGAGGTTGAAAGTGGAAGCATCGCGCTATAACAGACTCATGCGGAAATGGCCAACATCGTGGCCCAAGAGAAGCTGGTGCAGAACTGCACTGCAGGGAAGTCCAGATTTGCACCTGGTTTGACAAGACATACAAGCTGTCCCTTCTTTGTAATCTCTCCGTCCTGATCTGGGAAGACAAAGGTTTCAGTTGGGGACGCAGCAACGGCAGGGCTCTCAAGCCGGGGCCCGTTCCGCCTCTTTCAGCCTTACTCTGCTGGCGAAGCTGCCTCCTTCTGCACCTTTACTCAGCTCAGCACCTGCAGTGCCTTCGGATTGCACAAGCGCCCGTGTGACTCAGTCTCTCTTTGGTAAGGATGCCAGGCGCACCGAGGAGGCGGAAGCCAAGAGGAGAGAAGAATCCCTGCGCTTGCCAGGGAAGGGGAGGCATGTCCACAATGGAATGAGTCTGTTCTCTCCCAAGGGTGGGGAAAGTACAGCCCATGGGCTGTCTCTGCCCCTCAAAGCCAATCTGAGGCCCCCATAACCCCTCTTTTTTTGAGGGGGGTGCATGCCAACTCTGCACCTTTTAAAACTAACGTTGTCCTTCGTGCCCTCTGAGGGGACATGGGTAGGGTTTTCAGGTCATGATTATCCCCAACCCTGAGATTTCAGGGACAGTATCTGAGACTCAGGACCTTTCTGCACTAGACTGTTATAGCATTATTATTCCACTTTCAGCCCCCTGTTGAATTCTGGGGTTTGTAGCTTCCTGAGGCCCACGAGCTCTCTGGCTGAGAATTCTAAATGTCCCTCCGTAAACTGCAAACCCTAGAATTCCATAGGATGTTAAGAGTGGAATAATAGCACTATGACAGGGTAGTGCGGAAATGGCCTTAGAGATGTCATTGGAGATGGGTCCTGGTGAAATTAGAAGGAGAAGTTGCTGGTTGTGGCATGAAGTATGAAGCCTTAAGCATCAGCCTCGGCTGCACAGAATATGCCATTCAACTTTTTAAAAATCTCCCAAGGCTAAGATCCTGCACTGGACACATAGCTGCGGTGCTCCTTTTCTGGATCTGACTCCCCACCAACGCACCTTAAAATCCAGGCAGCTGCATGGGGTTCTGGGAGCAGGGAACAGAAGGATGACGTGTGAGGCCACTGGGGTTGTGTGTGATGCTTCATCCTTCAGTCCCCTGCTCACCAGGGCCACAGAGCTCCATTCCTCAGTATTGCTGCCTGGGTTTTAAAGTGGATTTTGGGGGCGTTTACAGTTACAGAAATGGTACTCTGATGTGAATACCAAACACTTATGATGTCTGGGCTGACCAACAACAGCTCATCCACCCTGAGAAGGGTCTTGCAGTGGGAGCCTGCAATAAGAATCTTTGTAAATTTCATTCTCAATGAGTTATTGTGTGTAATGCTCTTCCTGTGGCAAAAACATCCTCAAAAATGTTTTAAAGGCTACTTGCAATTTGGGACTACTTGCAATTTGGGACTTTGCTATGCAAAAAAGCAAAGCAAAGCAACACATACACACAAAACCCCACACCATGCGGTCATCTTTACATAGGAAACTGCATTTTATGCATTCAAAGACTTTTTTCTGCCCAGAAAACAATGAAAGAGGTTCCAGCTTGGAAATCCTATTTTCTGTGCAGAAATGTTTTCCGTGGGAAGACGTTTTCTGCGCAGAAAACAATGTCTTCCCACGGAAAACATTTCTGCACAGAAAACAGGATTTCTGTACGCTGAAAAACCACGTGGGCTTTCTCATCATCCTAAACTGCAAATCTTCTCGGCACATGGAAATTCTCTTTCTTTCTTTTTTTCCCCTTCAATAGTTGATGGAATACATTCCAGTCTTCTTAGCATGCCTAGACTGCAAGCTGGAACCTCTTTCATGCAAAACATGGGGCTTTATCCAATGAGCTTACGAAACCTGGCAGAGAATGAAGGGAAGGAGGAAGGTTGGGAGTCTAGCAGTGGCGGGAGGGAGCTTGCCTGAGGCTCCCCTGCAGCCTTCGGTGGCCATTTGGGGTGGGGTGTCGGAGATGCTATTGGTAGCTGCTGTGATGCTGACCAAACCTATTGAGCAAGGTGGTGCTAGATACCTCCTTACTCACCATTGTGGAAAGCAGATTCATTAGTAAAACCCCCTGTGACTCTTCAGACATTCCGCACTAGACTTATAGTGCTATTATTCCACTTTCAACACCCTACGGAATCCTGGGGTTTATAGCACTATAACACTCTGGTGTGGAAATGGCCTCTGTCTGACACAATGGTAAAGCCCCAAGAATTTAGGCAGTTAGAAAAATATCCTCGCCCTTTAAGGCGTTTTAGAAGCACACTTTCACGCAGAACTCCTCCCCGCTCCCCTTCAGTATTTGAACTGAAGGCATAATTCAATCTGTTTAGCACAGGGAAGGTGACTGGAAGTAAACACCATGCAAGAACAGGCCTGCAGAGTTTTCAGTCCTCAGGCGTCAGAATTGATCTTTCCAAACTTGCATTAAAACGGCAATTGCAATTGAGTGTAACCCAGGGTGGACAACTTTGAAGGGCTGAGGGCCATTTTATTTCTTCCCCGGACCTTGGGCACCCCCAGACCTCAGTCCAAAGTTCAGCTGATAAAAATAATACAACCAAAGCAAAGCAAACCAAACCCAAAAATCCACATGTGCATTAGGAAGAGATCTGAGCTGGATGCAACTGACCACAAAAGCGGTGTTGAAAAGCTCACAGAAAAGGTCAGCGTGCTATTTAAGAAAAGAAAGCAAATCCAAAGCTGGCCATCAGCAGAAAAGGAACTGAAAATAAATATGGTCAACATCGCATGCTTTTACACAAGGAGCGGGTTAAGTGCAGTCTGTGGGTTCCATATAGGTATGTCTGCCCCACTGACATGTAAGCTACACTGAGTTTGGTTGGCTGTTTTTTGTTTTTTAACTATCCATATTTTTCTGTTCTGGTCTTGGAAGTGGAGCAGGGTCAGCCCTGGTTAATACTTGGATGGGAGACCGCCAATGCATAACCAGATACTGTAGGCTATCTTTCCGGGGAAGGAACTGGCAAAACCACCTCTGAGTGCTCCTTGCCTAAGAAAACCCTAGGAAATTCATAGAGTTGCCGTGCATTGACTGGAAACTTTAAGGCACAGGCGCACACACTGTGTGAGAAGAAATGCAACCGCCCCCAGCCCTCTCGCTGGGCAGTGATTAATGCATCTTCCCTCTGTTTCAGAAAGGCTCTGCCTAGCTGTGCCCACCAGGGAAGGAAGCCAAACTGCCAGGATCCCGGAGGAGTGAACGCCCTTTGGTGTAACCCTGATGGGATCCCATTCATCTCCGGGGTCTTTGAACTGCTAATCGTCAGTCAGATCTTTGCAGCAAAGGGAAAGATGAATGATCCCGCCCTTGTTTGCATGACAAGAGGGTGAAGGGGAGAAAAAGAAGTCCCATAAAACTGATTCGACCAGGGTGGACGAAAAAGGGGGTTGGGGAGACCCTGAAAGCAGCAGGTCCCCAAAAAGAAGTCCAAAGGAAGAAAGGCAATGAATCAGGCCATGCGGCAAGTAAAAAGAAAGAAAGACTCTGATCGAGCAATAAATTTATCACCATGTGCAAAGGAATGAGGTCAGGTTTCAGCAGCACGAGGAGGGGCGTCAAAGGAGGCTGGGGGGAGAAGATGTGTGAAAAGAGAGCCAGCGTTCCTAAAATGGAGATTTTTTTTTAAATTGTGTGTGAGTTTGGAGAGAACAGAAGAGCAAGGAGGAGAGGACAGAGATGTCTGTTAGACAGAGACACTTCAAGCATCCAAGGGGTGGGATTCGAAGCTGTTTTGTTCTTGGAAAGATTGGGGAATGGCTCCAACTGGGAATTTTCTCCCTGATTTATCATCGATTCTCTTTGTGTCTTGCAGGGCTGGCTCTACCAGGACAACGGCAGCAAATATTGGGGTTTTGGCGGGGAGAGACAGTAGGTGGCTACCACTGGCCATGCAGGCTGTGGAATCCTGGGAGTTGTAGACTGAGAAAGCATTTTGCTATGTGTGAAGGCAACAACTATTTATCCCAGTTTCTGGATAATCTGAAGCAACCTGCAAGGGCAGAAGAGCCTTTGAACTGTCATATCGAGCCGCTGTTGAAATGTCTTTCCTCTCTGGCGAATTTTATTTATTTATTTGAATTAAATCAGTTGAATGTAGGAATAAATGGGAGAAAGGTATCATTTTTGCTAAGGTTTCTTTTTTTAGGGGGGGCCCTGTCTTTTAAATTCAAGATATGTGCTGCTCCATCGCTCCATCTCCAAGGCAAAATGTGTATAATTTTTTCCCCATTTTTAAAAAGATGCACATTTCCCCTTCATCTGTACCTTCTGGTCCAACTTACACACTAAGGGGAAAAAACCTGTCCTTGCTCCAGTGACTTCTATAAGTTTCAGCTTGCTCTAAAATTCCTGGCATGCAGAGATCTCGTTGTGGGAAACCGTGGCCTAGCATGGTGAAGCTCGGTGCAACTGGGCCATGTGAGCTTTCTGACTCTGCCTAGTACACATGCAAACTCCACGGAAGACAGGAAAAGAGCCCCGGGCACATAACTCCGAACAAAACCCAGTGTACACAACAGCGAGGCTGCCAAACATTGCAGCATCATAGGTGGAGGTGTTGATTCCAGCGATGGGTGTGGAAGAGCAACTGTGAAGCAGCTGTGCAACCCACAGATAAAGTTATTCTTTTTAAAAAAATTACTATGCCTACACTCCTGTTTTTATCAGTGCAAGATCTGACCAAAGCGTTAGATTAGTGCAAAACCGGCCAAGATATCCTTGGGAACCTGGGCCCCAGCTCCACATTTCTTGGGTCTCCTCGTTGTTGAACTTTCATCCCAGGAATATTTTTGTTTTGTTTTGTTTTCAAGTGCAAAAAGGTATTGGGAAAAAAAAATAAAAATCTCAGCCTTGCCTGGAGGGAAAAGGAACTGAAGAGGTTTGCGAGAGTGCATGAGCAACGGCTCCTATTGAAAGCTGGGCTTGCAGGTGTTCGTTGACTCATATGCAGGATTAATGAGCAAAACAGGCTTGCCAATAACCTGTGCAAGTTGCTAGACCATAGTTGGTTTTTTTTGCCAGACCACCTGCCTAGGCACGGCTATGTTAGGTGTGAGTGGAAAAGAAAAAAAAGGAAAGAACCAATTTTTGTAAAGCCACAGCATCTCTCAAAGCCAGCTCCTAACCAGCCACAGGTGACTGGGGCCATTTCCACACTAGACTGTTATAGTGCTATTATTCCACTTTCAACATCCTATGGAATCCTGGGGTTTGCAGTTTAGGGAGGAGCATGGCCTGGCTTTAAGGATAGTATTCTTTTGGGGCTTGTATCCAAAGTTTGCAACTAGAGATAGGTCTGGTCCAGAACTTGGAAGGTCATTCTTTACAGCTAACAGGCTCCAGTCACCCAAGCAGTTAAGCTGAAAATTTCAAAAAGCAACTACTGAGTTTCACCTTCTTCCAAAAGCGACAACTGAGCTGCTTTTGACAAAATCTGAATGCCGTCAAGCTACAAAACGCACTCTGCTTTGCTCCCTCTCATTCTCACCTCAACACCCACAGTGGAACGCAAGGCGGTAGCACAAGCCAGCACTTGCACAGTGTGATCTTCCTCCTCCACCATGCAATGATACTGCTGTGTCTCTTAATTAAAGGGTTAAACCGTAAAAGGAGTGAAGTTGTCCCTTGTCAATTTACAATTGTAATACAATATAGTATAGCTTCATCACTGGGAAAAGGAACCAATTACAAGGTCAGTGGTTCTCAACCTGTGGGTCCCCAGATGTCTTTGGACTTCAGCTCCCAGAAGCCCTGAGCATTGACCATAGTGGCTGGGGCTTCTGGGAGCTGAAGTCCACAAACATCTGGGGACCCACAGGCTGAGAACCACTGAGCTAGTTGCTTCTGAACTTGGGTCTGTTCCCTCCCTTCTGTTTCTTTCCTAATTATACTCTTCTCTGGCCCCTCTACATCTTCGGTAGCTCCCCCAACCCATTTCACAAGTACCAAGCTTAAGGACCTTGGGAGAGGAGACAAGTTGTATTTCATTAGAAGGAGAAAAAGCACCACTGGGTCACACCACAATGTTGTTGTGTGCCTTCAAGTCATTTCCAACTTATGGCAACCCTAAGGCAAACCTATCACTGAGTTTTCTGGAGCTGAGAGAGTGTGACATATCCACGGTCACCTGGTGGGTTTCTATTGCTGAACGGGGAACTGGGCCCTGGTTGCCTGGTCTACCCAGTTCTAAGCCCACACTGTAAAGGTTACTTCTTTGGACTGCACTGGGGTCCCTGTACTGACCAAGCTGTCTGGGGGATTCTGGAAGACATCGTCCAGAAACAGCCCACGTTTTCTGAGCTTTGCCCGGCCAAAATTCTAGCAGTGGAAGTGGCTAGTTGAAGCTTCCAGACAGTTTTTCAAGGGCAGTCCATGGGTCCTTAGTCCATTGTACCACCTTGGTGGCAACTATGTGTATGGATCATTTTATCTGGACCATCTTTATCTGGGAAGGTGGCATCTGATGAACCAGATCAGCTTTATTGTTCTTCTCCTATTATTGTTAGTAGCTATGGTTCTTACATAGAAACTTCACAGGCAGGAGCAGTCCACTTTTGCATACCAAATAGCGAGGAGAAACAACAAGAGGAGATATTGACTTCATGCCTTGGTCTCCAAACTTCCAAAGGAAGTGACTCTTGTTGACAGGGCAGCTAGAATGATACTCAAGCCCAACTTAGGAAAGCAACTTTTCATTTTTAAAAGCAGCACATTTCATTGCAACCTTCCCTTGCATCTGAGTCACAGCCAGCTTCTCACAACACTCCCTAACTTGGCAGCCTCTGCACTACACCCCCCATCATCCACACCCAACAGGGCCCTTCACACCACCGACTAGGGTTAATGGGAGCTGTCATTTGACACTTCTGGACATTGGCAGGTTGGGGAAGGCTGCTCTAAACCAGCAGTTGGCTTTGCCTTTGGAGGCAAACCATCTGACGACTGCAAGAACGCTGGCCGAAAGAGCCGTCTTCCCTTCTTTCGCCACCCACAAAACGACGCAAGGATCTGTTAAAGCTTCAATCAAACACCCATTACTGTTATTACAGGCTATGGCTGTGTGTGTGCGTTTCAGTGGCGGTGTAGTGGGATTTCCATTCTTAATTACTAAATTTGACAATTGCAGGTTGGCAAGCCTTTAAAAAAATTTTATGAGCAAGTTTCAGTCCTAGAGAAAGAAAGAAAAAAGCAGCTCCGTGTTCATTATGCATGGAGTAGAGAAGGTTGAACACCATGCCAGCGAGCTCAGAGCCTGATCCCAGTTCCTGAGCATTCACATGCCTCAACTGGCAATGAAAGGGGGATTAATCCGGATCCTCCTTCTCCCTCCCAAAATTCTACCCATGCAGCCCTGCCTCTTCTCCCAGTTCCAGAACCCATTAGCTTTTCTGGCTGCTAAATCCAATCCTGGTCTCTTTTAGGCCATCTTCCTGCCCTATACCACAAAATTAAGTTTCTGCCAAAAAGGTTACACATGTGTAGAGGTGTGTATACATTAGGGAGGGAAAGGCTATTCAAAAATATTCCAAAAGGGGTTGAAAAACAGGTTTCTTGAGTGTTGAGAATCCCTGAGGAGGAGAATCCAAGGAAGGTGAGAATTGTTGCAATTTAGGAGTTATTTTGCACATAGATGAAAAATGCATGTAGTGGTTCGTGCAAAAAACAGCATTTTCTACACAGAAAGCAAAAAAAACCTGCTATATTTTACCCTCAAATCCACATGTTTTTTAAATACTGAAGAAGTCCTGAATTGCAAGTAGCCTTGAAAACTTTCAGTTTTTGATGACTTTTTTTGAAGCAGGAAGAAAGAAGTGGTAAAATTATCCACCCTTAACTGTGAGAACAAAATTTATAAAGATTTATATCTGAAAGATAGACAGGACAGACAGACAGATAGCTGGGTGGATTGAATTTGGAAATAGTACTTATTTGGCTAAAACCTCCAAACTCCTCTAGCCTACCTGGCTACCGTATCTCCCAGAATCCCCCAGCTGGCCATGCTGCTTACGTCGGGGTTTTGGAAACTGTAGTCCAAAAGGTCACTTCTCTAAGCTTTGAATATTTTTTCCAGAAGACATGGCAAGATGGATTATCTACACAGCAAAGAAGATTTGGCCACAGAGGTTCAGTTGCCTCTCTTTTGGAAGAACTGCAAATCTCGGATTAATCTGTCAGCACTTCAGAAGCAATATGAACGAGGAGGTTTGAAATTCCAAAATAAAATACATCTCGCTGCTACAAATATTGTTGAAATTCTATGGTAACACGGATTAGCAATACTACCTGCTTTGTCAACTAGAGAACAGAGATGTATGCAAGTTAGAAGATATTTACGAAAGTTAAAAATATCCCAACTTTGATATTAAAGAGAGAAGATATGTTTGTGATAGCATGGCGAACATTAAAGAAATGTATTAGTGCAAGGAATGACCATTTCCAAGTTCTACCTTCCACCAGCTTCCTCTTACTTGCACGCCTTTCAGATGTTGCTGGATTGCAAACCCCATCGTTTTAGCTAGCACAGCCAAAACCTCAAGCTGGATAAGGACAACGGGAGTTGTATTCCAGCACATCTGGAAGGCACAAAATCAGAGAAGGCTACTTCATATATTTGCAATTATTTTAGAAATGGGAGTAATATGAAAAGGCAGAAGACATCCAATAAGTGTGTTAAGAGCTACCATACACTGACCAAGGCTGTATCCGCACCACACAGAGCATTCTGATACCAGGTTAAGTATCATGGCTCCATCTTATGGAATCCTGGGATCTGTAGTTTGGAGAAGTACCTAGCATTCTTTGCTAGAGCTCTAGCACTCCACGGAAAAGAATGCTAAGTACTTCATCAAAGCATATACCCCAGGATCTCATACAACGGAGGAATGATGCTTAAAGAAGTAGCAAACTGCTTCAATTGTGTAACATGGAGAAATCCTACACTACACAACTCTGACACCACTTTAAGTGCCATGATTCCATCCTCTGGGGTCCTAGGATTTGTAGTACCCTGAGACGCTTAGTATTTATTGGCACAAAACCTTGGAGTTTGAGGAGGGGTACATAAGAACATTCTAAGAGCTTCAAAAAGAAAACAGACAACCCCCCAAAAGTTAGGACCGCACACCATAGATCCACGATGGTTGAAGTGGTATCCAACCGCAGCATGATTGTGCGGTGTGGATGCAGCCCATGTGTTTCAGACTAAAGCTCCCGTTGCCTTCAGCCCACATGGCCTAAACTCAGAGCCGATCAATCTTGTAAATCTGCAAAATCTGCAAGGTCGTGCCAGTCAGTTAGAGACAGCCGCACCCAGATGGGAAGAATGTGTCTTAATTCCCTCTTGAACAACCACGCTGGGTTTATCATGCTATTCTCAGCTGGCATCTTTCTACGTTTACCTTTTTTAAAAAATAAAGCTCACACTTTTAGGATGGGAAGAGAGGAAGGTGGTCCAAGAGAGAGATGGGTGAGCATCATTTACAAGGCATCAGTGCACAGCATTTCTCTGTGCCTCCACCAAACCTGGCAAATGTCCCACAGTTTTCATTCAGACAACCAGCACGGTGTAATGGTTCAAATATTGGTCTAGGACTCCAGGAGATTGGGGTTTGAATCCTTGCTCAGCCACAGAAACCCACTGAGTGACCTTGGGCAAGTCACTCTTTCTCAGCCTCAGGAGAAGGCAAAGGTGAACCCCCCGCTGAATGAATCTTGCCAAGGAAACTTGGTGATAGTTTTGCCTTAGGGTCACCATAAGTCAGAAACAACCTGAAGGCACGCAACAACAACAATACATGTATTCAAAAACTAATGAGTACGGAAAGCTGGGAGCTGTTTGAACAAGAAGGACAGAAATCAAAGAAACAGGTATCAGACGAAATACGACGTAGTAAGAATGGAAGAAGAGCCCAGGTGGATCAAAACTGAGGATGATCTAGTCCAGCATCCTGTCTCTCCATGGGGCTGAACAGAGGCTCCAATGAGATGGCCACAGGCAGGACGGGAGGACAGTCTGGATACCCTCAGGCTCATGTTCCCTAGCAATATGTAGGCTGAAGCAGTCCACTTCTGAAACCTGGAAGCAATTTAGCCAACAAGACAAAGAGGAATTGATAACCTTTTTCCTCCATCAATTTGTCTAATCGCTTTTTTAAAAGACATCTGGCCACTGGTTAACACCACACCTCGTGAAAGCAATTTTCGATATTTGCATTTTTCTACCTTGGCAGGGGTCCTGTACCCCTAACCCTGGCAAATGCGGATTCCCCTTCTCCCCTGGTATGCCCTATGTGAAGTTGTCCTTCTTTTTTTGGCTGGGTTGAACTTCCCAGCTCCTCTGGTATGGCAAGAAAAGGAGAAAACAGAATCACAGTCCACTTTCCCCATCCCATCTAGAAGTTTATAAATTTCTTTCACATTCAGGCTCATGCACATTTTTCCCTTAATCTCTCCCCTCCAGTGGTTTTAATCTTTCTCTGAAGATGTCTCACGAGGGAGGCAGTTCATGAAAAATCCTCCTAAGAAGATGCCTTAAAACTTATTTCCCTGCATTGCTGTTCAGCAATTGCACCTAAAACTGTGGTTCCAACAATATGAATAAATGATTCCCTATAATCTGTGTCCATTAGTTATGTATTAGGGAAGACAGTATACGTTTATAACATTCATTAATCAAATTAATTTGTTTGTATGGTATATTAATTAATTATTAATATTGGCTGTATTGAATTGCAGTTATGGATTCGGGACCTAGAGTTACAGATTCGTAACTGCTCCACGTTCAGTAGCTACGGACCCCCACAAACCCACCTGAACAGCAAGGAGCCAAGTAAAGGTGGTCTGTTCGGTGAGCAACTAGAATGTAGTATGATTTCTAGCCCCCTACTCAAATGAGGCTGTGACAAGGAATTGTGACAGGGTCCTTTTTCCTGACTGGCACAGCCTTGCTTGCTGGTGGGACAGGGCTAGAAATTTCATCTTTCTCACACCCCGATTGCCAGGCGAACAGGCTGCCCCCAAAGCAAGCTTAGTCCCCCCAGTAAGGAGTGTGTGTTACTCATTACAGAGACAACAGTAATGATGCTATTAGTGGTTTTGTTATTTGCAACAATAACGCTGCGCCATTATCACCCCCAAAACAAATGTGTTAACAAGTGATGCCATTCTATTTTGATGTGCCATTTCTGAGCTGTGATAGACCCAGTGTGGTGTAGTGGAGCAGGGATTCTCAATCAGGGTACCCGGGAATACCTTAGGGGTCACAAGAAGGTGCTAGGGGTTGTGGGAATTCTCAGCCAGAGAGCTCTTTGGCCTCGGTAAACTGCAATCCCCAGGATTCCATAGGATGCTGAAAGTGGAATCAAAGCGCTATAACAGTGTAGTGCGGAAAGGCCCAAAGTCAAAGCAGATTTCCTTTCCCCTTGCTCCGCTTCCTAGGACAATGGCTCACTGGGGACTCTTCCTGAGATATTTCAGGAGTTTTAACAACTTTTCCACTCCCCGCTCCCTTCTCAGTCTCAATGGAGGGCCTGGAATCACAGGGCAGCTTCGAAGCAAATGCCCTCTTATCTATTTATCTGATAAAACCTTCAACTAATTGGCAGGTTCTTATCTGGGATTAGCCGCATACCCTAACAGGAGGCTTATACAACTCCTCGTGATGAAGAGGGAGTCTCAAATGGCCCGACCGACAGGAAAAACAACAACAGCAAACCGAACAAACAAACATATGAATAGCAATGGGCATAATCCGGAGAAATCCAGGGTGTGGCAGCAATGAGAACCAGCAGTTGTAGGGAGGTTAACATTCCAGTGATTTCCAGCAGAATATCCGAGAATCATTTCTTAAACGTGTCTCTCTGTGTATAACATCTGCCCATCTGTCCGTCTACCTCACATCACATCGGATGGGTCCAAAACCAAACCACATCCTAAAACAGGAGAACCACAGTTCGTTGATACACAACCAAATGGCACTCTCTGTTATCAAATCGTGCCATGGTTTACGGAGTTGGGAACGTTTAGCCTGGAGAAGGGAAAGTCAAGAGGTGACATGATAGCTGTGTTTAAATATTTGAAAGGATGCCATAAGGAAGACGGAGCAAGCTTGTTTTCTGCTGCCCCAGAGACTAGGCCATGGAGCAACGGCTTCAAATTATAGGAAAAGCGATTCCACCTAAACCTTAGGAAGAACTTCCTGGTGGTAGGAGCTGTTTGACCATGGAATATGCTGCTGCCTGGAAGTGTGGTGGAATCTCCTTCTTTGGAAGTTTTTTTTAGTTATTTTTAGGTGAGGGGAGAGAAATAGGAGGAATAAACAATGACATACATTTATCAAGTTACGGACAACATCAGGAGAAAGACCTTTTTCTTTCTCTTGGAGTACACTAAAAGTCGGGGTCCTCCAATGAAGTGAATTTGCTATGAGTCTGAAGAGAACAGAAGCAACTACATCTTCACAGAAATACTGAATTCAAGTTGTAACATTTTTGCAAAGGGATTGCTGCTGTTGTATTCATTTATTCCCCTCCTTTTCCACAACCCAGGGACTCAAGAAAATTTACAAACTCTTAAAACCAATGCAAACCAACATACAAAAACATCAGCAAAAAGTATCTAGAGGTTATGTTTAAAAGTTTAGAGATACAACGAAAGCTAGTCAGGGTCAGCAAGAGAGACTAGTTAAGCCATTTCTGCACTGGACTGTTTTAGTGCTATTATTCCACTTTCAACATCCTATGGAATCCTGGGGTTTGCAGTTTAGGGAGGGGCCTTGGAGAATTCCATAGGATGTTGAAAGTGGAATAATAGCACTGTAACAGTCTAGTGCAGAAATGGTCCCAGATTTGAGTGAGTTAGAGAAGAGATGGCTTCCAATCATCCAGATCTACACACTTGGCCCTGGTAAAACAGAATGATGGATTGGGAAGATCCGGAAAGGGCCTTGAGCGTTTTACTGACTGGTATTCACTGAAGAGAGAGCCAGCATCGTTTAGTGGTTTGAGCATTGAGGGACCAGGGTTCAGTTCCCCACTTGGCCATGGAAACTCACTGTATGATCTTGCCACTTAGGCTCACCTTAGGGTCACCATAAGTCAGAAATGACTAGAAGACATGCACACAAATATAAACACACTTTTCAAGGTAATGCTCTCGCCCTAAGATTCCTCCTCCTTTCCGTGAAGGCACGTGGCAATTCACAGAAGGCCTTGCAAAAGTGGCTAGGGCTTAGAAGCAATTTCTGGTCTTAGTTTTGAGGATGATTAAGTTTAGAGGTTGGGGAAAAAGTCGATGGGACAAGGCAACTGAAGTCTGCATGACTCACAGTGAGCCTCACGTCCACCCAGTTTCTACCTTCCCACAAAAAAAGAACTCATAAAGCAGAAAAACACAATACAGCAGGCCCCAAACCCATTCGTGTTTAATATACATTTTATCTGCTGAGGATGAGAAGTGGTTGGAATGTTGGACTAGGACACTGGGAGACCAGAATTTGATCCCTTGCTTGGCCAAGGAACTCCACTGGGTGATCTTGGGCACATCACACTCTCTCAGCCTCCGAGGAAAGCAACAGCAAACCCCCTTTGAACAAATTCTGCCAAGAAAATCCTGAGATGGGTTTGTTTTAGAGTTATCACAAGTCAGAAATGTCTTGAAGGCCCACAACAAACAACAAACAGAAGTCAGTGCAAGCCAACACACACCCCAAACTGAAGATCAAGTTCTTTCTTGTCAGGTGATCTTAGCTCCAGCATGTTTTGCATTTTAAAAAAAGAGAGAGAATTCAATAACATCTTGGCTGTGATAGCACATCTTCCTAGCTAATCTACACTGAGGTGATTCAGTTGTTTTGGGGGTTGTTTTTGCACCCTGTCGAGAAGAATCCACGGCTATGGAATCTAGTACGAGTTTTTCCAAAGCATTTCATGGGAACTGCTTCAATGTGTTCAGGTTGGGAAAGACTGGGGGTGGTGGGAGAATTTGGCCTGCATCCTAGACCCAGACAAACAACACAGAATAATGAGCTTTTCTTAAAAATAAAAAAAGGGGGGGAGATTCCTCCCCATGGTGCAACCATCTTACATTTTGCAAAGCTAGAGAAAGAAAAAGGTGGCACAAAAATAATTCGGTTGCAAATCTAACTCAGATGATTTTTGTTCCTAGGGCATTGCTAATTCCTTTTTCGAGCCCCCTCCCCAACCCCTTTTGCCTCCAATGAAGTGGTGTTGGTGGAAGGAGGGGGAGGAGGAAACCTCCAAGCCAAGAAACTGGAGCATTTTGGAAGGAACAACTCTCCCTGTGTGAAGTTACTTTCCCTTCCCCCAACGAAAACAAGCCCTCAGAGCTTGAAGGAATGTGCAAGCCAGACTCCACCAGCAATGCTGTGAAAAGCTATGGGGGGATTCATTGGAAACAGATGGCGGTTTCAGCTGTGATTCTCCAAATTTGCTCCTTTTTCTGACACCATAAAAACAAACCGTGGGCTCGAAGGAGGAGGGGGTGGCAGGCGGAGGAGGAGGAGAAGAATCAGAAGGTGCCGACGGAGTTTACTTTAAATGCTTTAGCAAAGGGTTAGCCTTTTGCAAACATGTCAAGAAAAGAAGAAGAGAGGGGATACCTTTTGGTCCCAGAAGAGAGAATATGAAGAAACGAGATTAAAATATATTTCTGTGGCTTTCTTTGTTTTTCAGCAGACACTCTCCCTTTTCTTTTCTTTTTTAAAAAAATTGCTCTGAAATATTGACTGGAACAACATTAGGCAAGCTCTATTCAGCTAAGGTTTCTCACCAAGGAAAAAGAGCCAAGAAAAGAAGCAGGTACAGCAAGAGAAAAGCAGCTGTGAACATGCTCCTCCATATATCTATATCTATACATACACACATATATACACACATATATTATTTTAAAGGAAAGGAGACAATATGCCAAATGGATCCTACCTTCCTCATCACTCCAACAATAAAAATGACAATGTCAGTTTTGTTAGGCCACAAATGCAACTGGTGGAATACTAACTTGCTTCTTAAAATGTGTGTTATTTATACGTTGAGACACCTTTTGGTGCAAAATGTGTGTCCCTCATCCCTCGCCACTCAAGCTTAAATTAACCCTTAAAATCTGAAAATGGCATCATAGTAATGCAGAATAAAGAACAGGAGTCTGAAAAAGAGAGAGTGAAATCAATACATTTGAAATCACTCTGAAGCCACGCAGGACAAAGCAGAAAACTCTAGGGTCTTTTTTTGTGGGGTGTCTGAAATTTAGGGAGAGAATTCCGTATTGCAGAAAGGGCCCTGTTTTGTCTGCCTGCCAAACTGGATTTTCTTGGCGAGGAGGAAGTATAGAAAGATTTCCGGGATGTTATTTTACGTTACGGGCAGGTTCATAAGGGAGAAGGCAGTCTTTCCAGTCCAACCCTTCTTTAAAGGTAGGAACCGGCACCTTGAATTCTGCTGGAAGCCTATTGTTCGCTAGTATCATTAGCATAAACCAGATGTGTTAAGAATCAACAAAGCCTGAACCAAGGAAGCAAGCTGGATGCTGCATTTCAGAGTAGGAAAACAGCACAGACATGTAAATGCTGGGTTAAAATATCTCCTCTACCCAGAAAGCAGAAGATGTACATGGATGTACACTTCTCTCCTGGGACTTAAATATCCTAAAGATACCAGATCCCCTCTGATCTTGGAAGCTAAGCCGGGTCAGCCCTGGTTAGTATTTGGATGGGAGACAGCCAACCAATTCCAGGTGTCGTAGGCTATGTTTCAGAGAAAGGATCTGGCAAAACCACCTCTGAGTATTCCTTGACTAAGAAAAACCCTTTGAGATGCATGGGGTCACCATCAGTCAACAGGCAAACTGAAGATGTGTACGCACACACACTTCTCTGGTCTGGCTCTTCAAGTCTGGAAGGCCAAAAAATGTTACCTCCCCCTATGTTACAACACAGAGAAATTGTTCTTCTAACCGAAAAGGAAAATATCAAGGCAATGTTTTGGTCTTTTGGAAATACCTGCAGACTCTTCTACATCTCCCAGCCCCGTCTCAGAGGCAAAGAGAACAGCCTTTACAGAGAGGGTAATTCAGAGCTTACTGATCTTTGCATGCTTCTCTGTTATGTATGCAGGAGTATGCTCACAGCTAGAATGTGGGGAAATTGCTTTTGGGGCTATAATTCCACACAACTGGGAGCTGCAGTCTTCCCAAAAGCACTTTCCCATGTTCTCTGTACACCTATTGCACTGCCCAGTAAGAAAATGCATGGAGAACGTATCACACGGAAAAAGAAACCTTTCTACAACAAAGCTTGGAAAAATACCCAGAAACTTTGTAGAACGGATCTTGGCTCCTGCTGAAAATGCCCCCTACCACTACTGCTGGTCTGTCCGCCTTGCCTCGATTCTTGCTAGGCAATAAAATAAAATCACATTTTAAAAAAGACATCTGGATGTAGCAGACCAAAGGTTGGGTGATTGGATGGTAGGTTCAGTCAACTTTTCCAGGAAAAAAATAATAATCCAAGAATAACAGTGGGACTGGACTGGTAGGTTGAGCACCACTGAGTTTTCCAACATGTGGCCAAATACTAAGACAGACCAAGAGATTAGGGTGAGGGAGTGAGAGAAAAAGACATCACCATACTCCCCCGAAACACATTTAATTTCACCCGATTTCGGAAGCTAAGCAGCAGTAGGCCTGGTTAGTGCTTGGAGGAAAGACTACAGGGCTTCCCACATAGAAGGAGAACAGAACCCTGCTTAAAAGCCTTGGAGAGTGTTATCCCTGCTTTAGTCCAATGGCACCTTCCCATCACCACCACCACCACCACCAAAATTATCTTGGATCTTGTCTGTTTTTGGATGCTGAAGAAATTCAGGCCCGGTTAGTAGTCCTTGGATGGAAGACCATCAAGGAAGACTAAAGATCTTTGGGTCCAGGGGTAAGCCATGAAACTTTGGACATTGCCAAGACTGGGCTAGAAGGACCAAGGGTTTGAGTCTGTATAGAGAAGCTTCTCATGTCTAAAAGATCCCAGGTTTGATCCCCAACGGCAACTCCTGTCTTGACATCCCGGAGACCCGCTGCCAGTCGAGTTGCCAGGACTGGACCAGATGGACCAAAAACTCTCACCTTCCTACACCCGAGTGGCTCCTCTTGAAAGAAAGTTTTAAAGCAGACCAAAGAAAAACAACCCACATTATTTTTTGGGGGGGGGGATCGATGCTCCTTACCTGTTGGGAAGACGCAGAGCGAGACAAGCAAGGTGTGGATCAGTCCCAGGGCTTTGGATCTTGCCCCTTTCCCCATACCCATCCATCCAGCTTCAGCTCTAACCACTAGCCTCTCCCTATAAGAAGAGCCGTTTGCAGGAAAAAAAAAAGAAAGAAGGGGAGAGGGAGAGAAAGAGAACAAAAAGGTAAGAGGAATGGGGGAAGGAAAGGTATCAGTTGCAAGGCGCAGAGGGAGGGAGAAAAACCAGCGATCCAGAGAAGCAGAGGAGGAAGGAAAACAATCCAGGCGGGCTGCGTGGGGGACTCCGACGGAGTGGATGCGGAGGGAGTGCACCGGCGCTCCCCCCACTCCCCAAACACACACTCGCGCACACTGGTGCGCCTCGCAGAAAACAGCCCAAGGCGCCAATCCCGTCCGGCCGCCCTCGCGCAGCGCCTCCTCCGCCGCCTCCTCGCCTCCTCCTCCGCTGGGAAGCCAGGGTCCGCCCTGCGCCTCCGAGGCGGTGGATCGGGTTGCAGAGGCAACGTCAAAGGAAAGGGGGCCGGCCAAGGGAGGAGGGGGAGGAGGAGGAGGAGGAGGAGGAGGAGGAGGGATGGATTGCAGCTGGATGCCAGGCGCTCCAGCCCGCTCGGAGAGACGGAGAAATTGAGAGAGAGACAGAGAGAGAGGCGCGCTAGAGGTAGCCAGGAGGAGGAGGAGGAGGACTGCTAAGAAGGCTTCGTTTCTTTTGGGTTTTTTTCTTCTCTCTCTGCAAAGAGCAGATGCTCAGCCCGGCGCCGTCAGGCTGGAAGGCAAAGGGGGGCGTTTGGAAATGTGTGCTCCCCAAGTGTTACAGGGAGCTTCCCAGTATCCCCCCAAGCAGAGACGCATTGGCGAAGCAACCTTAAAAAACAAAACAGATTCCCAGATTCCCCAAATCCTCCAGCCAGATCTGGATCCAGCAGAGAGACTGGTAGAGTTTTCCTTCTATTTCTTCCAAGGGAACATTTAGACTCCTAGAATCTCCCCTAGCCCAGTCTGACCTCGGCAAACTGGCAGGAAGAGCTTTTTGAAAAGAAAACTAGGGCCATTTCCGCACTACACTGTGATAGTGCTATTATTCCACTTTCAACCTCCTATGGAATCCTGGGGTTTGCAGTTTAGGGAAGGGCATTTAGAGTTCTCAGCCAGAGAGCTCCTTGGCCTCAGGAAACTACAAACCCCAGAATTCCACAGGATGTTGGAAGGGGAATAATGGCACTGTCACAGTATATGGTGGAAATGGCCTTAGGCGACTGCTGGGCTAGAGAGTGCTGGTGCATTTTTTTGAACTACAATTCCTTTTTCTCAGCATACTTTGGTCACTATAGTTTGAGAGTGGTACTAGAGATCACTAGCACAAGATTCTAAGCACCATCTTGAACTTTAAAATCCCAGGATTTTGTAGAGTTACAGTAAAATGTTATCAAACAGTAGAGTAAAATGATATTCTGGTGTTTGGTGTAATAAAACCTGACTAATATCTATTAAAATTGTTGCTGTTGTTGTGTGCCTTCAGGTTGTTTCCAATTTATGGCCACCATCGCAAAGGTTTTCTTGGCAAGAAAACCTTTTTCTTGGCCATTTTGTGGCCATTCTTCAGAGGCTGAGAGAACCAGCGGGCTGCACTGGCACACCAAATTTCCAGATCCTTTGATTATTTTTTAAAATCCTGTTGATTTTTGGCCAATTTTCAGCTGAATTGAGGGGAGTCTAGTAGGTTGCTAAGGTATATGGAGAGCTTGGAGAAGCAAAACCCCTAGAGAGATTGGGAGAAAAATTGCCCAAAATTTTGGCAGGATTTTTAAGGGGTCTTGGGAGCTTCAGGGGTACACTTTGGGGTCTCAAGCCCTGCATGCAGCCTGTGGGCCTCACTTTGCCCTTTCCTGATTTGATGAAACCCTAGTTTACTGATTTTAGACAACAGAAAACCAGGGTCTGATTAAACCAAGAAGTACCTATGAAACTGCTTATGGAAGGAAAGAGGGTGAATGGTGAAGGAAAGACTCTTCGAGCCTCAAGCTTCTCACTGATCCTCTACTCTGTGGCTCGGAGCCGGGGGGAGAAAGTGTGGCCCTCCAGTTGTTGCTCAACTGCTGTACCCATCGGCCACTGGCTATACTAGCTAGAATTAATGGGAGCTGCACTCCAGCACTATCTGGAGAGCCAAGACTTCCCCATTCCTGGCTTAGAGGGTCAGGCCATGTGCCAAATGATATTATTCTCTTTTGGCTCATCCACAAAATAGTCACAACTCTTTCCCTACAATGTCTCCCTTTGACAATACGTAGTGTCTGAAAATGGGTGAGGCAATAAAATTTGGCACAGACCCACAGGCACCCCTCGCCACCCCTTCCAACTGGTTCATTTTGCTAGAATCTGTGCCAGCTGCTGCCTCCCATCTCAGTGAGATGGTGAAGCTATGCCAGGTTTTAGTCTGAACTTCACAGGAACTCTCCAAGCAGCTAGGCCATTTTAGGGGGAGAGATAAGCATACTGGACATCTTTTTGAAAGTTCAGACTGAAGCTCAGAGTGGATTTACCATCCCCACTGACGTGGAGCCTCAAAATCAGCTAGGGAGGGGCATGGTTGCCACCCAGGCTGAAGACTGTCAGGTTCTCCAAATGATCATGGCATGAGCTGGTGATATTTGTGACAGAACAAAGCCCCCCTTGTATACATGCTGGGACAGACGGCGTTTCCCTCTTGACTCCTGTGGGAGTCCAGAAGCCTCCTTGCAAAACACCCAAGATATAAACTTCACATATGGCCGGGTGTATTCTAAACCATTCCTCAGAAGCTTGGCTGAGATTCCCTCGTCTGTATATTTTCTTCTCGGCAGGAAAAGAGTCACCTCCCTACCTTTCTTCAGAGCCATTCCCAAATAACTTTCCCTCAAATGTACAAATTCCACATTTCAGCTATCTTCTAATAAACAGCTGGGCAGAATTGTTTCCAAGTTTCCAAGGAGGGAGTGGAGGAAGGAATGGGCTCAGACAGAGCTAAGAGAGAACCAACGTGGTTTGAATGTTGGGCGAGGACTCTGGGAGACCAAGATTCGAATCCCTTCTCAGCCATGAAACCCACTGGGTGACCTTGTGAATAAATCTTACCAAATAAACCTTAGGAGGACTGGGTAAATATCATGGCCATTTCCGCATTAGACTGTTACAGTGCTATTATTTCATTTTCAACCTCCTATGGAATCCTGGGGTTTGCAGTTTAGGGAGGGGCCTTTGGAATCCCCAGCCAGAGAGCTCTTTGGTCTGTGTAAACTACAAGCCTCAGAATTCCACAAGATGTTGGAAGTGGAATAAAAGCACTATAATGGTATAGTGTGGAAAGGCCCTAAGAGACAATGAGTAGATCAGGGTCACCCGCTCAGCGGTGCCATCGGACAGGAGCTCAGTGCAGAAATCCACTTTGTAGGATGAACTGGCGAGTCCTCCAGGGCAATAAAAGCTCTGGAAGAAGACATCTGGAAGCCAGGTGAGCCTCACGCCGTGCCATCTAAAGTCAATCCAACATCTCAAGCCGTTTCCGCACTAGACTGTTATAGTGCTATTATTCCACTTTCAACATCCTATGAAATCCTGGGATTTGCCGTTTGAGGCCCCTCCCTCAAAGGATCCTCTCTAAACTGCAAACTCCAGGATTCCACAGGATGTTGAAAGTGGAATAGTAGCACTATAATAGTCAAGTGCGGAAATGGCCTGGCTCTCATGTGGTCTTTACTATATAGCAGACCCCCCCCCCGCCCCGCCGCCGCTCTCTCCCTCTCCTTCTCTCTGTTTTCAGTACAAGTCATGCAGGTAGATACCTTTGTTTGCTTCCCAGGATTAAAATACTGTACGGGCTGCATTCATTGCCCGGCAGATGGCACTGTTTTCCCTGGCCTGTCTATTAGGTGGGGGGAGTGAGGACCTCATGGGAGAAAGACCTGGTTATAGAATAAATGCAACTCCTTAAACCACATGACACAAAGCCCTTTCCAGGCTTCCCATTAAAATCTCAATTTGGGGAAATTGATTCCACCTCCGAGCAATTGCAATGCAATTACTTCAACAGGCAGCAATCAAGAACGCACAATCTAAACAACACCAAACTTTCATCTCCTGCCTGAGGACCACAAACAAGAATGTTAAACACATGCAATCACACACACACACACACACACACACACACACAGGCCTTGTCTTGCAGATACAATGCAAGCTTACTTAAGAAATTAAGAAATACAGCAAGCTGCAAGAGAAGTGGGAGGGATGCTAGAGAGAAGCTTGGCTTTACCAACTGAAATGAAATAAGGTTGATTTTCAACGGGCACAAAAACATTAGTAGGATTTGACAGGTTTGGGTGGAAATTGCAAAGCCCTCCACATTTGTCAGAATACAGCTCCAAGCATTGTTTAACATTGACAATGCTAGCTGAGGCTGATGGGAGTCGTAGTCCAACAACATTTGGAAGGTCAAGCAATTTGCTGTTGCTGATGCATGCTTTCAAGTTGTTTCCGACTTATCATGCCTGTAAGGCAAACCTGTCACAGGGTGTTCTTGGAAAGATTTGTTCATAGGGTTTTTTCCCCTTGACTTCCCTGTGAGTCTGAGAGAGCGTGACTTGCTAAAGGTCACCCAATGTATATCCATGGCTGTGCAGGGATTTGAACCCTCATTTCCACAGTCATAATCCATCCCTCAAACCACTGTGCTGGCTCAGATATGGACATCTCATCCATTGCAGTGCCCTATCTTAGACAATAGAACCTCCATGGTTAGGGGTAATATACCTTTAAGTCAGTGGCGTCTGGGGCCCATTGCAACTGCTAGAATGGGAGAGGTTCACCAGAGGTGAAGCCAAGTGGTCACCCAAGATGGAATGCTACCTATTTTGAAACTCAGTGCCTTCCCTTTTGAGATTTATGTACACTTTGTATCCCTCTCCTGGTTAGGAAAGTGATATCCCACCCAGGAGGGTCTCTGCTTTTGCACTGCAAATGCAGAGGGCAAACAGCTTTGGAGGTTTCCTAGAAAAAATCTGGTTGATCTTTGCTGGAGAAAGGATAAAGAGGTAAAAGCTGAAGTCTTTGAACTTTGGGGGAAAAGGTCTTTGCCCTCAACAACCATTTGATCTGCATAAATCTTTTTTTGGGGGGGGATTTTTCTTCTCTCCCTTCTGTGAAGAGTTTCAGGTTGCTGGGTTCTGCAGATTAACTTATTGTTAATGAAAACCGTATTGTGGGTATATACGTGTGTCTCTCTCAGTGCTCAACATATTTGTCAGTCAGTTGGCAACCCAGTCCAGTGGTGATTGGAGCTTTCATGTTAGTGGGACAGTGATTTGGCTCTAGGCTTTAACCTGAACTTCAAAGGAGCTATCCAGGGTGCTGAACTCTGCTCTTGAAAAAAGGTTTGGCACCTAGAACAACTCCTTTAAAGTTCAGACTAAAACCCAGATCAGTTTCACTGCCCTACTGACTGGAAGCCACCAGCTCCTGGATCACTTGCAACCAAGGAGTAACCAGCAAACATGAATCAGCCAACAGTTCCCTGGAAAACTTTGTCTTATTCAGCCAACTTCCGTCATTGCTTGGTAGCGTGCCCGTCCTGCTATTTTAACATTGTACTGCATTTAGAAAATAATGTCTCCAGATTGTCAAAACACAGCAGGATTAGTCTAGAAAACACAGTAGGACTAGTCTTCTAATCACTGTTTGTATTTATTTCCCAGATCTGTTTGCCACTTATTTTGCACACATCTTTACATGCTTATTTTTTTTTTTAAAAAAATATTAAACCATACTACTAATCTGCTATGGGTGTCTTTATATTCCTTGAGTTATTTAAGTGGTAAAGAAGGGAGGTGGGAATCTTTTGTGTTTCTGAAGCCCCAGCTACTTACTCTCCCTTATAACCATTAACTTTATTATTATTATTATTTATTTATTGCTTGCATTTGCACCTCACCTTTCTCCTGGTAAGTTATTGTAGTTCTCTTCCTTCCTACATTACCTACACAACAACCCTGCAAAGTAGGACAGGCTGAGACTCTGACTGGCCCACCTGGAGTCATGTCTCACCAGGCACTAGATCTCTCCAGTCCTTAGACAACACACTTAACAGAGTGAAAGTGTGTTTTGGGGGTCCATTGAGGTCATCTGTACTGCCACCAACCACCCATAATTCCCAGCTTCCCCTAAACTTTTGGCCACAAATACTTTTTGGGGACCTGAAAGAAATCCTTCCTGCTACCTTGAAGTGCCTTAAAATGAAGGATTTGGAAAAACAAGGATTCCCTGAGAAAAGCCAGAGGAGAGATGCAATGTCACTTCTGGTCTTCCAAAATGGAGGCCTTTTGGCATAATGGAACTCCAGAGGCTAAAATGGGTAGGTTAGCCCAGCAGGGTCTGGAGCTCTAACTACTACACCCCCTTGTTTTCCTATTTATCACACTCAAAAGTGCTCTCCAATTTAAAGGCACACCTCTTTTGCAAAAATGGAATAGACTTGAGCTAATGTTCTAAAAAGAAGCAGAGTGGGGGAGTAGTTTGAATGTTGCACCAGAATGTTGCACTGGGAGACTGGGGTTTGAATTCTCACTTAGCTGTGGAAACCCACTGGGTGACCTTGGGCAAGTCACACTCTCTCAGCCTCAGGGGAAAGCAATTGGGAAACCCCTTCCAAAGACATCTGGCCATGAAAAGTCAGTGACAGGTTTGCTTTTGGGTCCCCATAAGTCAGAAATGACTTGAAGGCACACAGCAAAGAGGTTTTAATGCACCAGGGACTATGTACACTGCGCCTTGGTCTTCACACTAATGAAGAGCAACCCATGCTCACACACTTCTAGAAAAAACCCTTTGCCTGTCTGATTGGAAAAAAACTCCTAAAAGTTTTGCTTCCAACCATCTCTTGTAGGATTGTCTCTTGAAAAGTCAGACTGTCTTTCCAGGGAATAGAGTCCTGCACAAGTGTGAGCCCTCACATCTTTTCTTTAATAGGAAAAAGTGGTATCTACATTCATGGCTGACTGAGGATTCCAACCTTGGTTTCCATGGCTGAACCGGGATTCAAACTCTGGTCTCCAGAGTCCCAGTGCAAGACTCAAACTGCGTGCTGACTCTGGGGGGAAGTTATGCATCGTTAATTTAGCAAACTCTTTTGGAGGCATAAGGGGAAGATGAAGGAGAATCTCTTGTCATGTGCCTTCAAGTCATTTCTGTGTTATGGCAACACTGTGGCAAATCTATCACGGCGTCTTCTGGGGCTGAGAGTGTGTGATGTGCCCAAGGTCACCCAGTGAGTTTTCATGACCAAACGAGGAACTGAGCCCTGATCTCCAGGACTGTAGTCCAATGCCCAAATCACAACATCATGCTGGGTTTCTACTACAAGAAAGGAAAAAAATCCCTTTTGTTTTCATTTGCGTCTTAAGAGAAGAACGCTGTACTTTGCATGTACACAGCAGTGTGACGAAATGTGGAAGGGAAAAGACATCAGGAAGAAATTGTGAACACCAGTAATGTGTGTTTGTGGTAGATCTCTCTTTCTCTTTCTCTGAGCTCTAAGGAAGTGTGAGTCCTCTCACAATAAAACTCCTTCGGTTTTCCTGGCACCTCGGTATCAGTTGTTCCACTATTTGGGGATACGGTTTGTGGTGAATTCTTGGATATGCATTAGAGCAATTCCAAAGGTTTTCTAAAAATGGGGAGGGGGCATGGTTTACTGAGATGATGATATGGTTTGTGATGGAAAATTCCCCCTCCTTTCTTATTTTTTCCCCTCAGAGGTGAAATATGATAGTGGAAAATGGCATTTCACTGATGTCCTGTGACTCTAAGAAAAATTCAGAAGAAAGCAAGAAAGAAAGAGGGAGGGAGAGGGAAAGGGAGTGAGTGAGAGAAGAGATCTTTTTTGGTCTTACATGTCTTGGAATTAAAAAGGAACCTCCTTGAGGGTGGTAACAAAATGTTGCAGCAGGTGCCAGGAACTGCCAGCAAACAGTCTGGACAGCAGAAAGATTGTTTAAATAGTTTAAGTAGTCCTGAGAACTACAGCAACAAATTCCACCACCTAGTGTGCCATTTGCTCTGCCTGAAGGACCCTCTTTTTTCTTTTTTTTCTTATTCTTTCTCTCTTCCACACACCACAGAATTCAGTGGAATTTACTCCCACAGAGTAAGCCTGTATACACTATCAGAACGATCTGGTTCTGGGCAGATTAATGCAAAATCCAGGGGCCCCTCTTCAAGTCAATAGAGACACAATGGGAATTCCTGTGTAGAGAAATGCCAAGTGTACAGAATTGGAACCTTATTGTGCAACTTTCTATTTGCAAGTGAATGCTTCGTAATTCAAGGGAAGCTCTTGCTCCCAAAACCGTACCTTTACTTGGAGGTCTGGGCTGGCCCTACCACAAGACAGATGGCAGAATCTGGACGTCAAAAAGGGGGCATCCTGCTATTGCTGATTTTATTTCAACTTTCAGGGAAGAGCACCTGTGGATTTTTCCATCTAAGCATCCAAAATATTTCAACTCCTCTCGTATCCCAAATTGCGCGCTGGGGGTGTGCTCCTGCTCTGCCACAGGCAGCAAAGTGTCTGATGGATGCTGCAATTCCATGTAGACTCACTGGGGAGTAAATCCCATTGTCCTCACTCTGGAGCAAAACTACACAGCCTCCCTGTGTCATATTGTGGTTTCGTGGGGCTGCAATGCTAGACACACTTTCCCCTGTTTTGGAGAGAGCGACAAAGAATAGCATGGAACTCTGAGTGACTTACTCCTGGGTAAACATGCATATCCCTGTTTGTTGTTTCAGCAGACAGGAAAAGGGAAGGCAATGGTTCCGGATCCTATCCCTCCATCCCAATTAGAGCGGACCCGTGGAATCAATTGCTGAATGGTGCCTCAAAAGATATGCAAATCCCTATTGATTCAGTGGGTCTACTCTGATGGAGACAATAGGATTCCTGCCAGTTTCAGGTTTTTAAAACTGGGATGGATGAGAGAAAAGGAAAGGAAAGAAAAGAAAAGAGGAAACCTCTAGAAATTGGCTTCAGAAGAAATTTAAAGACATTTCAAGGAGGGAAATGCTAGCAGGAGACACAATAAAAGATCTCTCAACAGGTTCTCTAAGTAAACAGAATTAGGGAGGGGGCAGGAGAGGGTCAGCAACAGGCAGAGCAAGTGTTACAAAATACTCCCCCTCCCAAAAAAATAGGGGGGTCTATGCATTCAGACCAGCAAAAGGGATACCAAACAAGCTGAAGAAGGAGCAATGAAATGCAATTTAAAAGGGTGCAGAAAGGACATGGTCCTTATCCCACCCACCCCCCCAGTTCCCCATCTTCGGAAAAATCCCCCCATTTCCTTTCCCCTCTTCCTCAGCCCCCCCCCCCCCCACCGTCACTAGCCCGACGTACCTTCGTGGCCACATGAGCATCTACACCTGGTCGAGAGACAGTGGGAGCTGGATGCCTACAGGCGTTCCTTGGATGCCAGCAGGGACCGGCGAGGTGGGAGGGGGGAGAAACTGGATTCTTTGCAAGACAGCAAGCCCCCTCCCTCCAGAACCAGCACCCCCTCCTCTTCCCCTGTCGAGTTAAGAGCCTGCAATGCCCCCTCCTTTCTCTTGCCTGTCCCTGCTCCCTTTAGAGATTGCAGGGAGGAGAAAGGAAGTCGTGCATCTTCGGTGACTCCTGCCGCATCTCTGCAAAAGGACCAGGAGGAGGACGAAGAAGAGGAAGAGGAAGAGAAAGGAAAAGGAGGCTAGTGAGAAATTGCTGAGCAATGGCCAATGCCCCTCGCTCTCAGCTCTGGGAGAGGAGAGATGCGCTCACTAAGCTTAGGGAAGCTTCTCCCATGGCTCTTAATCCGCTGGTGAAGCGCAAGGAGATGAGTTCACACATGCAGGAGAGGCAGAGTGGGAAGAGACAATTAGGCTAGGGATTGGGGATGAGGTATCAGCAAGGAGGATAACCAAAATGGTGAAGGGTCTGGAGGCCATACCCTATGAGGAGTGGCTTAGGGAGTTGGGGATGTTTAGTCTGTAGAAGGGAAGGTTAAGAAGGGACATGATAGCCTTGTGTAAATTTTTGAAGGGGTATCATGTCGAGGTGGGAGTGGGCTTGTTGTCCAGAGACTAGGACGAGGAGCAATGGATTCAAGCTTCAGAGAAGGAGATTCTACCTGAACCTCAGGAAGAACTTCCTGGCGGTCAGAGCTGTCCGCCAGTGGAATACGCTGCCTCCATGGAGTGTGGTGGAGTCTCCTCCTTCTTTGGAGGTTTTTAAGCAGAGGCTGGATGGCCTTCTGTCAGGAGGGCTTGGATGTGTGTTCCTGCATGGCAGCGGGTTGGACTGGATGGCCCCTGGGGTCTCTTCCAACTCTAGGATTCTATGATTCTAAGGTAAGCAGGGCAAGGAAAAGGTGGCTGAGGGGAGAGAAGCAAAACAGGGAGGTCATGCAACAGCAGATGTGGAATTTCATTCTCACTAGAAGCCAGGATGACGACATCGAGGCCAAGTCTGGACATGTCAGGAGATGACATGACTCAGTTCAAAAGACGGTAATGCATGGAAAAGCAGACAGAAACCGGAAAAGAGGGAGACCCCGCTGTGGGTGGATTGTTTCAGTCAAGGAGGCCATATCTGCCCTGCATTTGCAAGACCTGAGCAGAGCCGTGGGCGACTGGGGATCTTGGAGTTCTCTCATTTACAGGGTTGCTGTGAGTCAAGGGACATTTCCGCCTTCCAACTTCCTGTGGAATTCTGAGTGGAATTCTGAATTAAGAGAGAGAGGAAGAGAGAGCACGCAAGCACCTTTGCAAAGGAGAATGTGTTGTCAACCAACATGAATAAGAAGGACAAATTTAATATTTTCATAGCAGCTCCTGTCAAACTCTCAGATGAGTAAGTGCCTCATGTATAAAATCAAACACAGATGGAATGTGACACTCAGTCCCTTGGAAGTGCATGAGGCCATTTAGTGCTGCCAAGGTTGCTGGAAAATTAATGTCGTGCTCTTAAAACTTCCCTTAGCCACCAAGGTGCCCTTCTCAAGCCATTTCCGCACTAGACTGTTATAGACCCCCTCCCTAAACTGCAAACCCTATACTAACTGGAAACCCTATGAAAGTCTAGTGCGGAAATGGCCTCAGTGTTCCGCTGTAGCATCACAGGTGGGTCTGCAGGATTTCGCTTGGAGGAACTAAGCCTGAAAACGGAGGGAAGGAGCCTCAACAGTTTAAGGCATGCAGATGACACTGATGATACTACGAGCAGGAAATAGCAAAGCCTTGGAATGATTCTTGAGGAAAGTCAAGGAAGGAAATGCAAAGCCAGGGTTACAGCTAAACATTAAGAAAACAAAAGCAAAGAGAAGATTGTAGATAAATTCGAGAAAGACTGGGGCCATTTCCGCACTAGCCTGTTATAGTACTATGTTTCCACTTGCAGCATCCTATGGAATCCTGGGGTTTGCAGTTTCGGATTCCATAGGATGTTGCAAGTGGAATCATAGTGCTATAACAGGCTAGTGCGGAAATAGTCTCGGACATGGTAATATCTTATTTGGAGAATGAATGGTGTGAATTGCTGACAACAAATTTAAAGAAATGAAGATAAATATTAGACAAAATATTATAGTAGAAGAAGGATTATAATGTTATAAAACCAGACTATCCTTAAATATAAAATAAATATAAATAATACCAAAATGGAATTTTTATATGAGATAGGAAACTCTTCAGTGTAAATGAGGTAAGGTCAGTGCTTTAAATATTGAAAAATACATATGAAATTCATAGATTGTTTTTATACCAAGACCAGTTAGGAGTCGATGTACATGGAATGATCTACTACAACTCTCATAACCCCCGACCATTGACTGTGCTGATCTGGGCTGATGCGAGTTGAAGTCAACAACAGCTAAAGGGCTGCAGATTCCTCTAAGCCAGTAGTTCTCAACCTGTGGGTCCCCAGATGTTTGTGGACTTCAGCTCCCAGAAGCCCCAGCCACTATGGTCAATGCTCAGGGCTTCTGGGAGCTGAAGTCCACAAACATCTGGGGACCCACAGGTTGAGAACCACTGCTCTAAGCTAAAGAGAACTTCAGCTCGGAACTTGGAAAAGTGACTTTGGAGTGTAACTCCCACGTCTACAGACAGTATGGCCATTAGAAGTTGTTGTCCAAGTTGCCACTTTTCCAGGCTTGCTCCCAAGTTACTCTGAAATTGCTGGGCTCTCCCATCAGCACAGATGTAGTTAAGGCTGTACTTTGTGCACCTAATTCTGAAGAAGCTTATAGGTTTAGTCTTCCTGGATGCTCTTTCCCTGAGCTGTTGCCTTGGCAATGGACTGGAAGTCTCTGGCTGGCCCTCGTTGGCAATCACCCATACCCTGACTGCTGGCAGAATGGACTTCCTTTCCTCCATGCAGCTGATGCCCAGTAAAGTAGGTTGGAAGGAGGAGTTATGGTTGTTTCACTCATGCCATAATCATGACTAAAGCCATTTCCGCACTAGACTGCTATAGCGCTCTGATTCCACTTTCACCATGCTGCGGAATCCTGGGGTTTGCAGTTTCAGCCCTTCCCAAAACTGCAAACCCCAGGATTCCACAGGATGGTTAAAGTGGAATCAGAGCGCTATAACAGTCTAGTGCGGAAGTGGTCTAAGTAGAGATCATGAATGCAAAACAATTATCTAGCATTACTCACCTGCAACTGTTCCATGTTTACACTTGCTGCTTTTTTCTTTTTTTATGGTGATGACACTCCAGACACAATAATGAACTCTCTCCCGCCCTCCTTTATTGGGCATTGGCTGCATCCATTCTGCTAGCGATTGGAGTGCGGGTGAATGACGTTTCCATCAGGTTGTGGTCAAGGATTGGACCAAGAGAGATTTTTTAGTTATATGGTTGGCCTTCTGCGTTTGCTAGGGTTAGAGGTGCAGGACCCCTGCAAAAGTGGAAAAATCACAAATATCAAAATGGGTATGTGTAGGAATTGGGATCATCGAATCATAGAAACGTAGAGTTGGAAGAGACCCCAGGGGCCACCCAGTCCAACCTCCTGCCATGCAGGAATACCCTCAAAGCACTCCTGACAGATGGCCATCCAGCCTCTGCTTAAAAACCTCCAAAGAAGGAGACTCTATCACATTCCATGGAGGCAGCATATCCACTGCCAGACAGCTCTGACCATCAGGAAGTTCTTCCTGAGGTTCAGGTGGAATCTCTTTTCCTGCAGCTTGAATCCATTGCTCCTTGTCCTGGTCTCTGGAGCAGCAGAAAACAAGCCCACTCCCTCCTCTACATGGCATCCCTTCAAATGAGGCATGGTGAGGGGAACAGGCACCCAGGGTCCAAACCAGGTCAGGGAAAGGAGAGGGAAAGGAGTAGGTTGACATAGTGGTCCTACATTTAGTCTTTCACACCCATCTCCTTCCTTGGGAGTGTGTGTGTGGGGCACCAGGAGAGGTTTTGTGGTGCTGAGAAACTGGGCTGCAAGCTGTCCTTAGTTGGCCAGGCAGTGGCTGGTGGAGAACATGAGGCAGCAGAGTTGACAGCAAATAATCCATGAATAATCAAATCCACAAAAGTGAAACCTACAAATGTGGAGGGCTGACTGTACTTTGTTTTATTCTTAAGCTACTTTGAATACTGCATGGAGAAAAGCACGGCATCCATTGGATGAATACAAAAGGAAAATAGGTGAACTTGTGCCCACATATGTCAACTTACCCTTCTAAATTTCAGCCTAGTGTAGCACTGACTAATAAATTCAATTGTCTATAAGGGCCTTAATCAGTCTTTTCAGACCTTTGAGTCTCATTAGGCTGAAGCATTTACCATTTGCCATTTGGAAACAAAAGAAGCTGACATCTCCACAGAAAAGCCAGGAGAAACGCCACTCTGGTTTTTCAGGATAAAAGAGAAACAGGAGGCACCAGAGACATCAAACTTCATTATTCATTTTGCAGCACATACACAATTCTGTTCATTGCCATCTTTTATTATTCCAGTGTTTCAAACATGGCGTGTCAAAAGGAACAGTGATTACGCACTGCTGCTGTGTTTAAGTTTTAGCCCGTGTTAAAGCAAATGTTTATGTGCACTAAACACATGCGGAACAAGGTATGTGATAAAATGCATTCAGATTGTGGATATGGAGTGATTTAGCAGATATGCTTCTACTGTTAAGCAGAGTGCGTAGCTGCCCTAGCAGAAATTTCTGAATGCCAGGGAGGAGCAGCAAATTCATAGAATCGCAGAATCTTGTTAGCAAGCCGTACACCCCCACACTTTGATATGGTTTAATTGGCAAAATAAATTAATTGGCTTTGATAGAGAACATGCTCTGCCATGGCTGTATGGCCAAGCTGGGCAAGAGGAAAAGAGTGGCCAAATATGTGCACTGCGAATTAGTTCAGAAAACACCGCTAGGTATAGCCAGGTCATAGTCAGGAAATCACCAGGAAACCCCAGCGATAATAGGCTTAATGACTCTGCCTTTTGGACAATTGTGTCTGGGAAGTTCCTACTAAACCCCTCTCCCCACCAACCTCTAAATTTCTCCATTATCTTTAAACCTGTGCAACCATTACAGTGGTATCACAATGTCCATTAGCCCTTTGTCGCATAATGCTAAGACCACTAACTCATTCTGAACCCATTGTCCACTTTGCGAACTCCATAGTTTACTTGACTGGAGAGCCATCCAAGCAGAAATCAAGTGTATAAACCCTGAGTTTTGGCCAGTCAAGTCACAGTACACTGATTGCTGGTTGCTACTCTGCTGCTCTGATTCTTGATTGTGTAACTGTCTTTAGATGCGAGTCTAAACCACATCACTGGTTCTTCACTGGTCTTCGAGACTGCTTTTTAAATATGTTTATTGCAAAATTATTGAAGAAAATAAAAAAAAATCACTAAAACATCATACATATAAAAAAGATTTTAAAAAGGAACAAGTCCAAAGGAAAGCATGATACAAAATATATCACAAAACATAATACGAGAAGTAGAAAAAGAAAAACAGAGAAAAGAAAAAAGAGGAAAAGGGGAAAAAATTAAACAATGTTACATTACATTAACATTCACATTATCCAGTACACAAAATGTATACACCAATATAGCCAATCACCCAGCATTGATCAGGTAGGAAGTCACATTGTTCATTGTAATATTGTGTACTGGATAATTTTGTGTACTGGAGACTGGTAAATATCACCCACCATACCTTCGAATCTGGCTATCTAAAACCTTTCTTCCCTTTTCCTTCAGTTAACCTTATGTGATTGTGTGACAATACACATGAGGACTAATGCAATGCACACCATTATGCTTCTGCACCAATGCACATGGGGCACATTGCCAGCTCTCCTACGTAATAATGTACCGACTTGCCCCACTTATCTGACAGGTTAGGAACTGGAGGACTGTCAGAAAAGAGAACTGATTGAAAACTGGAAGCCATGTACTATATTGCAGGGATCCTGAAGGACTTACAGAGGTTCACTTGGAACCACTCATATGTGTGCACTGCCTGCAAAGTGTCTCAGCTGGCTTAGTGCCTCCTGCCCAGCTTACTTTGCAAGCAGTGCGCACATGCAAGAGGTTGCAAGCGAGTTTCCATAGGCAAGAAGGACTGATGAAAGAATGGAATCCCCATTGAATTAATGGAACTTGTCCCTAATTTGGAAAAATCAAAAGAGGAAGTTGTCAAATAATGGAGTATCAAAAGTTGGGGGCTTCCTGCACAGTGGCCATCTACTGGACATGGATGCTATGCAACTGTGTAATTTTAATTCCTGCAGATGGAAGTCCCGAATAGGATTTTGGCCCTTACGAAATTTTGAAATAAATTCCATGACAGCAGCATGTATATCTACAGGGGGTTGGTGGGAAGAAACTTAACCACAATGTGGATCAACTGTTGGACAAGCTGGCTGAAAAGAAAAGAGATTACACCTAAGTAGTGTGAAGAACTTTTTAAAAGAGCTGTTTGACAGTAGAACGGACTGCCTAGGAGGATTGGGTGGCACGTTTCAGGAGTGCTTGAGTTGCGCATTCATGCATGGCAGGGGGTTGGACTGGATGACCCTCGTGGTCCCTTACAGCTTTAAGAATCTAGGGTTCCACATTTCAGTCTGGTCCAAAATTTGCAAAGTTGTTTGTTGTAGTTATAGAGAGTTCATCCTGTGGTTTGCAAGCTGAACAAGCAACTCTTCCTTCAACCTCTACCCCAAGGCTTCAGTGAAACGATGACAACATGAGTGGTCCCATTTGCTATTTCCGGCTGTTTTCGCTTCAGTGTTTTCTCACTGTTAAAACACAAATTAAGAGCCACTGGAGTGCAGAGGCAGATCGCCCAGCTGTTGTGCATTATGCAAACCCAACCACTAGCACAATACCTTTTCAAAAGCGACTGAGCCATCTACCAATTGCTGCTGAATGACAAAAGGAGTCCCCTGCCCATTACAAAATGCCTGTTATTAGCATCATTATTGAAATCAGCACTGCAATTTCTTCAGCTGGAGGATGAATGTGTTGTGTGTGTGTGTGGGTGTGTGTGTGTGTACGCTACTCTGATTTCCAACTAAACAGATATCTACCAAATCTGTTTTGGGAATGTGGTTCAGCCTCCTTGAACCCCATTCAGCACCTTGGACAGGGCCTTTAAAGTTTAGTCTCTAACCCGGAGTGGATTCACTGACATGGGAAGCCACCAGCTGCCACTGCCAAGGGGAGAGTAATTTTTAGCTGGACCAAAATGTGAAGGAGAGGAACTAAATTCCCCACGTGTATGCTGTGGTTTTGATGTTGCCCAGCCTCCCCCAAGTCCACTGTGTTTATACAGCAAAAAACAACACAATGTGTGTAATGAGGATATAATTCCCATCGTGTTTCATTCAGTGCCTTGGTCATGCAAATTGGAATTGTGGTTTTTGAGAACTGAAAGGACATTTAGCAGGGGTGAGATTCATGTGGCTCTCCAGAAGCTGTGGGAGGACAATTCCCATTGACTCTAGCAAGCATAACCAACGGTGAAGAATACGAGAAGTTGAAATTCTCTCTCTCAGAGTTGTCTGAAACTGTCGTGGCTGGGGGCTCCCAAGTCAGTGTGTGGTGGGGGATATACTCTTTTACGGTGAAAGGAGCTCTCCAAGGTGCTAGAGGTATCTGGAAGGGGTAGGTTTCAGTACCCTGAAGAGCTCCTTTGAGGTCCATATGAATCTGGAGTGATTTCGTCACCCCACTGACATGGAAGCGGTCAGCTGCCATTGACCTCCATTATTGTTAGGTTTCTCTGGAATTCTAAGACCACACGCATGAAGCCAAAATCACCATGTGATCCTCACAGTTGGGGATTCAAGGATAAAATGAAGAAAGGAAGGCATGGATGGTCGGGAGAATCCAGGCTTCAGAAACAAGCTAAACCATAGATACTTTCAAGTGCAAGGAAGAAACAGTGCAGTTGTCTTTGCGACGATGAGAGATGAGTTGTGTGCCGAGGTGGGTTTTATTCCTTGGAAAATTTCAAAACCTGTCTGGATGTGTGTGGGTTGATTTAAAACATTTTTTTCACCTCCCCCCATATCAGTTCTGGGTTAATTAGAGACATAAATCAAGAGTAATTTGAAACAGAAAGGGAAAAATCTCTCTCCCATCCCCAAAACGTTAACAAAGCTCCTTGAAATTTTTGTGCTATCGTTCAGCAGTCATTTCCACAGGCTGCACATTAGATCTTGTGTTTTGACGAAACACACACACACACACCCGAAGAGCAAAAAACTCACACCAATCCATACAAGAGAAATAAAAGATGGGTTCTTGGGGTACAAAATGGAACAGGAAAAGCAAAGCAAAATCTGAACTGATTTAAAGCTGGGACAAAATTTGGTCCTATGAATTTTAGTTGTTTGTTCAAAGGTGGTGTGTGTGTATATGTGTGCATGTGTGTGAGAGAGAGGAGTAAGGGAATTTGAAGTGGGATGAAAGCTCTGGCCACAATATTAGTAGAATCAAGGTGTGTGATGAAGTGTGGTGACAACAGCCTCGAACACTTGGATGGGGGTCTTAACCACTGAAAGCTTTTGCACCACCCTTTCCCAGTTTAGTGTCCTCTAGTTTGTCTTCCATCATCTCCAACCAATGTGGCAAACAAGATGGACCATAGTCGTCAGAAAGACAGAAGGCTGGGGAAACTAATGAATAATGTTGTGAGTTCTGGTGCAACAATGAAGATATGACCAAGTAATGCAAATCAGCAAGTAATAATAGGTTTTCTCTTCCTTTTCTTATTAAGTATTACACAGTGTGTATGCATTTGGTTTTAATCTTTTTTCCCTAAAAGATGCATAAATGGGCTCTAGAGCAAATCAAACTTGAACTCTCCCTAGAAGCCAAGACAACTGAGCTGAGACTTCGGACCTATCATAAGAAGACATGACTGCCTGGAGAAGGCAAAAATGCTTGGGAAGGTGGAAGGCAGTAGGAAAAGAAGAAGAGTGCATGACAAATGGATAGACTCAATCAAGGAAACAATACCTTCTCTGAGTCTACAAAACTTGCTCAGGACAGCAGATGATCTTTGGAGCTTCCTCATTAGTCAATTGGATGGCAAATAAGAACAATGCCCTTGGTAAATTTGACATGGCATGCTTGCATTTAATATACTTTGTTCACTTATTCAACACATTTTACTTATTTTTACTGAGCAAAGTAACTCAAAAATAAAAATGGGGCTAAGGAATCTAGAAATACCTTTAAATCTGATTTATTTCAGCATAAACTTTTGTGAATGTCAGTCCTCTTCTTCACTTGGAATCAATGCATCTGAATAAGTCAGTGGTTCTCAACCTGTGGGTCCCCAGATGTTTGTGGACGTCAGCTCCCAGAAGCCCCAGCCACTATGGTCAATGCTCAGGGCTTCTGGGAGCTGAAGTCCACAAACATCTGGGGACCCACAGGTTGAGAACCACTGGAATAAGTGGACAGTAATTCGGAAAGCTTACGTTTTTTTTTAAAAAAAATCAGCTTAAAAGATACTGCTAGATTCCTCAACCCCCATTTTTGTTTTTGTATTTGGTTATCTCTTCATAAACTGCTATAATGTAACTTAGGCCATTTCCACACTAGACTCCTATAGTGCTATTATTCCACTTTCAGCCTACTATGAAATCCTGGGGTTTGCAGTTTAGGGAGGGGCATTTGGGGATGGCCTTAGTATAAGAGATAACCAAGTATAAGAGTGGAAATGGCCTTAGTGATAGCTGGAGAATGGAGCTAATTACAGGCAGCTTGTTGTTTGTAACAAGTTACTTCCAAGCCTTGTGTGGGTACAGCTACCTGTGTGGTATGGCCAAACTCAGAGTCCAACACATGCCCATGTGCCTAGAGTCTGGAGCAGGTTCCAATGGCTGTGGAAGCAGCCAGAGGACAACTTGCTTGAGGTCGATGCAGAAAATGCCTGACTCCTCTCTCTCTTTGCACATCAGCCACAGCCCCTGTGCTTTGTTTAGGAGCTGCAGCAGCTTTGCAAAATGCGGGGAAGAAGGCTGCAAATGAAGCATGAAATGAGAAATCCAAGCCTAATGCCCAGAGAGAATGAGGATCACTCGGGATCAGAGCCATGGTGGTACAATCTGTACCCAAACATATTGTAAACCAAAATCCTAAACCACAGCCCATGAAAATCACCCAGATACCCAAAGCCTCCTAAAGCACAATTGAGACCTGGGCTTTAATCTCTCTGATTCTGTTTCTCTTTTCTTCCTCCTTCTTCCTCGTTCGTCTTTACTTCTCTCCAGGTTCTTTTCACCCCAGAGTCAAACCAGCCTCTTCAGAAAGCCTTTTTCTTGAGGCTTAGAGGCAGTAGATAGTCAACATTTACTGCACAGAAAGGAAGGTCAGATGTTCTGTGAGCCTCACAGATCTCAAAAGGCTTTGGCCCAGATTACAGTCTGAGTGAAGCTGGAACACCGGGCTTTGGTGACTGCAAAGTTCAAAAGCTCTCTAAGTAGGTTTGGGGATCATGGAAGAGACTGAGAAACAACTTCTCTTAAAATTCCAGATGAAGCTAATATGAAACACACAATAGTTACGGGCCATGGACTATGAGTACAAATATGCCATCAAGAATGTGTGGGCACCACCATCTTGCCTGTCAGGGAACGACTGGGGACAAGACAGGTGGCAAAACAAGGGCTCCATTGGCTGGAATTCCAGAGGAATGCCTCTCCAACTTCATTGATAGTGATGCCCCTGACGTAGGAACAGTGAGGCTTCTAATATCTGCACTATTAAGTTATATCCGTTTGATACCACTTTAACTTTTTGGGCAGAAACATGGAAGTCTCTGTGAGAGTTTAGCTCTGAACTTCCCTGGTCCATTTCCAAGGTACCCTAAGAAGAGGGTTTTAGGAGTAAACCAGGCTGCTTTGGGAGCTGCTGAAGTCTCTAGCAGAGAATTCTAATCGATTCAATGAACTGTGAACCTCAGGATTTCTTAGAATGGCATTGTGGCAGCTCAGTTGGTATCAGGCCAATATAACTGTGCAGGGTACATGTGCCTTAAGAACTGGGCTTGGTTTCTGAATGGAGTGCTAGCATAGCTTAGAAGAGGACTATAAATCCAAGAGCCCCCTCATCAGCAGGGCTAGCCATATTCCAGAAAACAAACCTCTTCAAGCGCTTTTACAAGTGATTTTGGGAGCCCTTGGAGCAGATTCTAGATGGTTCTTCTTTTTCTTTTAGAAAAGGGTGGCCACGTTTCCTAATTTACAGGGAATGGTCCTCTGTTGGGAGGGTTATCACAGGGCAGTCCTCTATCAGAGGGCAGCTTCACTTGGAAGGACTGTCCAGTCCAGGATCAGTTAGGAGATAAAGGAGTGGTGGCTAGCAGTTTCCATGTCAGTGGGGACATGAATCTGCTCCAGGTTTTAATGTCTAAAACATCAAAGAAGCTGTCCAAGGTGCTGAATATAAGTTTGGACACCCTTAAGCAGCTGTTTGCAGCAGGAGGGAAACTGGATGCAAATAGCAGCTGGTGGCAGATGTGGAATGACCAGTGGAGGCTGGTGACTCCCGAGTCAGTGTGGTGATGAACCCACTCTGGTCTTGAGTTCAAATTTTAACTATGGCTATTCAAAGTGATGCATAGTGAAGAAAGCGGATAGGAAGAGGATCACCTCATTTGAAATGTGGTGCTGAAGGAGAGTTCTCCAGATACTCAGAGCTGCTAAAAAAGACAACTGAATAGATCTTAGTGGGTCCCCAGATGTTTGTGGACTTCAGCTCCCGGAAGCCCAGGCACTATGGTCAATGCTCAGGGCTTCTGGGAGCTGAAGTCCAAAAACATCTGGGGACCCACAGGTTGAGAACCACTGTCTTAGAGCAAATCAAACCTGAATTCTCACTAGAAGCCAAGATGACTAAACTGAGTTTGTTGTGCTTTGAGAAGACATGACTCACTAGAAAAGACAGTAATGCTTAGCAAGATAGAAGGCAGTAGGAAAAGAGGAAGACCACATTACAGAGGGATAGACTTAGGCCATTTCCACACTACACCATTATAGTGCTATTATTCCACTTTCAATATCCTATGGAATCCTGGGGCTTGCAGTTTAGGGAGGGACATTTAGATTCCTCAGCCAGAGAGCTCTTTGGCCTCAGTAGACTACAAACTCCAGAATTCCACAGGAGGTTGAAAGTGGAATGATAGCACTATAACGGTGTGGTGTGGAAATGGTTTCAGTCAAGGAAGCGACAGCCCTGAGTCTGCAAGACCTGAGCAGGGAAGTTGAGGATAAGAGTGACTTGGACATCTCTCTTTCATAGGGTCATTGTAAGTTGATGCAAACTTGATGCCAGTTGACGACAACAACAACAACACAACAACAGTGACAATATTTCCATTGATTCCTGAGCACGTCCTTTGCTATCTAAATGGCTCCAAAGCCCTTTTTCTTTCTGGGCTGAATCTGGATTTCCTTAGAGGGAAAACGAATGGATTGTAATTGATTCTGATTATGGGAGAAAGCTAGTGGAGAGGGGAGGGAGAAGAGCAGTGGGGGCTAATTTGAGCCTGGAAAAGCTCTGGAGACCAATGGACATTAATGCCTAATTATCAGCTTCTCCGAGTGGTGATAAGAGCATGGTGATGAATATTCATGTTTGAGGGGAGGAGTTGGGTCCTGACATTGTCATCGCAGAAGATAGAAGCAGTAAGGGCTGTTTCCGAGTCAGGAGAGACATTTTGGCTCACAGAGTTTGGGGGTTGGTGAGGGGGACTGCTGAGCCACTGGAGTGGAGAAGATCGGGCTGCAGAACCAGATGAGAAAACAAACTTCTGTACAGAGGGATTTCCACTCCAAGGATGAGTACATCCTCTGCACACTATTAATGAGTGCACAGACTTCTTTGTCACTTGCATGACAATTGCGTGACAATTTGGCAATTTTTGCACTACACTGTTATAGCACTATTATTTCGCTTTCAACGTCCTGTGGATTTCTGGGATTTGTAGTTTACTGAGCTCTCTGACTGAGCATTCTAAATGCCCCTTCCTAAACTGCAAACCCCAGGATCCCATAAGATGTTGAAAGTGGAATCATAGCACTACAAGGTAGTGCAGAAATGGCCTTTGTTTTCTCTGCAACAGCTTCTCTTGTACTGAGTTCCAAATAGAAGAATGTGCCCAAAATCCTACATTGAGGAATTGGGGAGTAACTTTACTAGGGATGGGATTCTTTGCTAATTTTGTTCTTGAAGGAAGCAATGGATAATTTTAATAATTTTCTTCCACAGTGAAGAAACAGCGCGCAAAGAAAGGTCACAGTTTTGGACTTAATCCCATAGAAAATCTGGGCATGGTATTTTCATGCAGAAAACAACACACACACGCATACACATATTGCACAGGAATCAATAATATTTCTATGCAGAAATACCTTTTTTGTACAGAAAATGTTATTTTCCATGCAAAAACACATGTGCAAATTTGGTCCGTGATGTGTCCAAGGTCACCCAGTGGGTTTCCATGACTGAGTGGTGTTTTGGGGTTTTGTTTGTTTGTTTGTTTGGCCTTTTCCATTTTAAGCCCTCATTTGAGTTTCAAGCAGGTCAGGCTGGCTATACGTGCAGGCAATGAAAATCACTGGCGGCATGCAATTGAGCAAAACAACATCAGTGGGGAACTCTGTATTTCAGATGGCTCTGTCTGAGATACAGAATCTCAGGTCAAGTAGGCTGGGAGAGATCATACCCTTCCTTAATCAGGTGGTGGAGAAAATGGCAGTAATTAGCCAGATCCTTCAATCAAGGTGCCTCTGCAGAAAAAATCTCACTCATCTACAATTAGCAGCGGTAAACAGCACGTAGCACCCCAGGCTTAAAAGAGTTCATCAGGGAGGTATACAGGCGTCCTTATGGACCTGTATTCAGAGATTCAGGGTTACTGGGGAGGTGGCGACTGGTGGAGAGGAAAGCTGGTGGTTGCTTTGCAACTTTTGAAAATATCTCCAGGTTTGGGACTTGCTATGTCCCACAAGGCAATACAAAAGATGCCTTAAATGGAGAAGGTTCAGCTGCAGAAGGCCTGAGGGCCAGTTATGTACGTCCAAACCCACCTGAGCCAGCATAGATTGGCAGAAATGGAAACAATATCACAGAGACAACGGTGAAGTTCATTTCTGGTTTTGACAAAAAAAATGGGTAATTTTTAAAGGTTAAACAATACAAGGCGTGCACTCTTTTTAAATGGTGAATTGATGCTCCTGGAGGCCTCCAAGGGGTGCATATGCACTACACAGTTAAATCAGTTTTGTACCACTTTAACTGTCCTGACTCCTTTTATGGAATCCTGAAATCCTGGTGAAAAGCTTAGCAGGCTCTGCTGGAGAGCTCTTGTGCCTGTCTATGGAGAATTCTAATTCCCTCCCCAAACTACAAATCTTGAGATTCCTTAGGACAGGAGCAGGACTGTTGAAGTGGTATGAAACTGATATAACTTGTGTAGTGCAGACACATCCCAGGTGAGAAATTCACCCTTTTTTCTTAGTGAAAAAAGAGGCAGTCCAAAGAGTACGAAGGGCCTTAGTGCTGTATAAACATCACCCGCAGAGGAAATATATGTATATACGTAACGTGGCAGCTCAGGGGAGTTTAGCACTCCGGCAACATAGCAAAGGATTTGAAATACCTCCCCAAACTACAAATCCCACGTTTCTATAAGATGGTGAAGCCTGTCTATAAGGACAGGAGTATCACAGCATTTCCCAACCATTAAGATTTTGTTTTTGATCAAGTTTAGAGAACATAGTTCATTGGGACATGACTATGCATTTAACTCCAGTGCCCTCATAGGGCCATTTCCGCAGGACGCTCTTATAGCGCGATGATTCCGCTGTCAACCTCCTATGGAATCCTGGGGTTTGCAGTTTCGGGAGGGGCCAGCCGGCCCCTCCCGGAACTGCAAACCCCAGAATTCCATAGGAGGTTGAAAGTGGAATCATTGCGCTATAAGAGCGTCCTGCGGAAATGCTGATAGGTCTTGCAAGACCTTTATATACACTTCTGTAATTTTCTGTGGATCATCTATTCTACTACATATATTTATAGCACTGATGTATGTTTATTCACTAATTATTTTTGTGTACTAATATAGGTTCATTAGTCATATATATGTGTATTTGTTAATTCCCCCCCCCCATATTATTCACTACGTATTTCATAGCTTTTGTTCCAGGTTTTTCTGGTTCCTTTTCTTTGGATGCCTCCACTGTATCTCTAAATGCTCAACTGGAGTTTTCAGTTATTGCACTGCTAGAAATTTTGAAGACTGAAGGAAAAAAATCACTGGGGACTCGGAATTCCTATTTAGGGGCCACAGTCCTCATTCTGCAGCTTTACCCCTGCTCCAGATGTTATTGGACTGCAAATCCCAGCATCCCTAACCAAGGGGAAGGGATACAGGAAATCATGGTCCAGTAACGTCTGTATGCCTGCCTGATGCCCATGCTGTCTCTAAAGCTCAGAGTGAACTTTTAGGCACAAGCCATGAGCTAATCTTGCGATGCCTTTGCATGCCTAAGGGGCCCAAGGACCTTTGTTTCAGACTGTTTTTGCAGTCCCAATTCATTTCCCCTGGCTTAATTAACGCTTGCAAAACCCAGAGACAAAGAGAACCTTCTCTTGCACCTGTGATGCCCCTGAAAGGAGAAAAGAAAGCCAGAGAACAAAGCAGAACTCTTTTTAGCCTTTGCAAGTACCCATTGCATGAAGAAAAGGAGCGGATGAGCATTAAGGGAAGGAGGAGCTCAGCCTTGAACAGGGTTTTTTTCCCCCCTCTTGTTTATTTCTGAAAAAGGAAAAGACAGAGAGGAGGCAATGCCCTACAATAAAAACATCTAAGAGAAAGATGGTCCATGAAAGAGGTTGGACCGGCTGAATGTGGCTCTTGGAAGCTTGTTTACAGCTCTGAAACATTTCCCAGACTAAAGCTGTGGACAATGGATTGACACAGTCTGCTTCCGCACCTGCTAAGAGCAGCAGAGGATGCTTTTGAACTCCTTGTTAGACAGAAAAAGCCTGTTTTCTACGTTTGAAGGAGGGAAGTCTTTTCAAGGAGCGGGGTGTAGCTGTGGGGCAGGTGAAAGGAAGGCTTTGGCCCCCCGTAAGAATTCTTCCTCTCCATGCAAGTTTCCTTGAGTCCTGAAATTTCTAGCATCGCAGAGAGTGAAACACTGATAATCACAAACCCTCATGACTCTTATATCTGCTGTGTCCATATTCCGTTGATCACGTTGCCTGACCCTTGTTGCTTTTTTTTTTTTAAACATTTAAACTATATGTCTAAATGTTCAATTGAAGTTTAAGGTACTGCAGTGCTAGAAATGTGTGGGGCTGATGGAAAATTTCATCGGGGGCAGGTATCTTATGGGGGGCAATGCCTTCATTTTTGCTTTCCCCTGTTACAGCCTTGGAAAATGGGACCCTTCCAGCCCTCAAACATTCCTTCCTCTTGCTCCCACTGAAGTGGATGGAATGTTTGCAGTCAGTTTTTGCAAAGAACTTTGACTGCTTTACTAGAAACGAAGGCCATTTCCGCACCACACTGTTGTAGTGCTATTATTCCACTGTTAATGTCCAGTTGAATTCTTGGGTTTGTAGCTTACTGAGACCAAAGAGCTCTCTGGCTGGGAATTCTAAATGCCCCTCCCTAAACTGCAATAGAAGTGGAATAATAGCACTATAACAGGGTAGGGCGGAAATGGCCAAAGTCTAGAAACAAGATAAAGAATCAGGAAGCAAAACAATGTTTGCCAGTTAGAACCATCTGATAATCGAATCCTAGCTTTTCTTTTTGAAATCAAGGTGGGATAATCTTAATTGGTGGAACTGGGAATTAATTCATCATCATCATCACCATCATCTTTATTGATATCCCACCTTTCCTCCACAATTGAGATTCAGGGTGGCTTACAATTTTAAATTACAACATACTCATGAGGAAGAACAGATGAGCTAGGAGAGTCTGCAGCGGTTTGCTTTTGCCTGAGGCTACTGGGAATAGCACAATTTTTGTCCTCTCCTCTCCTGTCCCTCTTACTGATTTAATTCATATAACAGACCGAAGTAAGCTGAGGACAAAGGGGGAAAGCAGAAGCAGTCGAAAGAGTTGGACCACAGAAGGCTAACAGGGACCATCCATGCCAAGTTTGGACAGCTGGAGGGAAAGAATTCCTCTCCCCCATGGCATGTGTTGAGCACAGCTCTGGTGACATCATATCACTTCTGGTTGCCATTTTTAACCAATTAATAGCCAAATTATGTAATTTTCTTTTTCAGAAAAGAGGTTAGAGGATTCTGAGTGGTGGCAAAAGTCAAACCACTGTATTTGTGGGACATGTGGTGAAATTTTCAGAGAGATAATCTGAAAAAACAGAATTTTTTAAACGATCAAAGGCTTTAGGGAGTACCAGGCAGCCTTGGGAAGTCCACAAGCCACATTTCTCCCACCTCTGGCATATAGATATTAAAATCCATGTGCCATATATCTGGACACCTGTGTCTCTTCTAGTTATTATTATTAAACAGACTCTTTTGTTGCTGTCTGCCTCTTTCCTTTCCTTTTTTAAAAATTGATTTATTCTATCCTGCTGTTGCTTTTTCTCTTATCAGAATTTTATTAATAAAATGTTTGTGGGTGAGTACGCGCATGCAGGTGTGTGGATTTCAAAAGCCTGTTTGCTATGCTGTTTCATTCTTTTTCATCGATGCCTTGGGTTCACAACAGAGAAATGTGATGGCAGGACAATCTAAATAACATTTTGTGGCTGTAGATTTTTTGGAGGTGGGTGGGTGTCAACCTCGGAGAGTTCTGTTTAGACGGATTGTGCTGTCAGGCCTGTTGCCACCTCCCTCTTTTCCTTGGTCATTTCCACACTACACTATTATAGTGCTATCCTTCCACTTTCAACCTCCTGTGGAATTCTGGGGTTTGTAGTTTCCTGAGGCGAAAGAGCTCCCAGGCTGAGAATTCTACATTATCCTCCCTAAGCTGCAAGCCCCAGGATTCCACAGGATGTTGAGAAAGTGGAATGATAGTGCTATAACAGAGTAGTGTGGAAATGGAGACTTTCTGAACTGCACCCATGGCTAAAACGGTGGGCATTTCTTTACAGTGGCTTGATAAAGCAGAGCACTCAGCATCTCGGAATAAGGCTTGGAACCCAAAAGGTTAATTATCTCTCTCTCTGCCCCTGCACGCATCCTCCTGGGCTATTAAAAAGATGCTGACCATCCACCTCTTGCCGATGTAAAATTGGTCTCTGTGGGACAGGATGGTATACATCTGTAGGCAATTATCTCCAGTGTGGCTGTAGGCAGTGCTCCATGCCTGCACCCGTGGGTTCGCCCTGAAACAACAGCGATCAGACCTCCAGCTTTTAATAATTGGGGCAGGGGGAGGTTGAAAGAAGGAACCATCCTGAAATAATGTTTTCTTGATGTAGATTTCCTCAAACCTTGAGAAAATTTCCTTCTAGGGCTGCACTGAGGTAGATTGAGTTCAGCTTGATGGGATGAGTCAGCTTGGAGCTGCAAGGTTGGAGATTTCCAAAAGGTGGGAAGCTAACTATCAGGACATGGACCATTTCTGCACTAGACTGTTATACTTCTATTATTCCACTTGCAACATCCTATGGAATCCTGGAGTTTGCAGTTTAGGGAGGGGACTTGGAGGATGTTGAAAGTGAAATAATAGCACTGTAACAGTCTAGTGCAGAAATGGCCATGGATGGACGCAGTGGGTTCTTTGGCAGGTGTTGGAAAACCGACATTCAGAATAGTAATTAAAAAAAGCATAGACCGAGTGAAACACTGCACTGCTGAAGAATGAAGATGGAAGGTGGAATGTGTAATGAGTTAATCTTTATGGCTTTCCTATGTAGGATCACATCGTTCGTCAAATTTCATGTTTGACCTATGAATCTCCTGCTGTACAAATGTCATGTTAGCATGTTCATGTTAATGTTTTGTTAAATCAAAACAATACGACTGAACTTTTTCTAATCAGGGTTATCAAACACACATCACTTCCAGAAATTCATATAAAGTAATGATAAAATAAGGGAACATTTTCAAATTTGTGAAGTCAATATCCTGAGAAATTCAGCTGGATGCCGTTTCTGAAGACTGGACTGGATGCCCTCGCAGCCCCTTCCAACTGTAAAATTCTATAATTCTAAAATCCTACATGTGGGTTGTATAGCATGAATCTCTGACTGTAAAGTTATGTATTAATTATGCTACACAGTCTTTGTATTGAATAGCATGACTGTGAGACTGAACCAAAATAAGAAATGTGCTACTCGATACACAACCAAATGTGTTTGCTCATCCTTGGCCAATATGCAACACAAGCATCCATGTGCAAAGGGCATTTGCAAGCCCAGTGGTGCCACAGGAACAATCTAGAACAGAAAGTGAGTCATTAGACAAAGATGTCCAACCAGTTCTGTCTGAGAACTTACACATGGACAACAACAGATTCCAGCTTCTGTGTCCAGTTCAGTTCCTTGTATGAGTTCCAGGTCTCTGTCCAACTCTTTTCTTTATCCTGCTGAGCAATAGCAAATCCTTCTGCCTGAGTGATGCTCAGCCACCCACTCACCATTCTCACATCTTCCTCCAATCTGGTCAGGTCAGGGCAAACCTTATCTTCATCTTCCGACTCTATGATTCACCATGACGTCGCAAATAAATTAATTCTCTGCTCTATTTCTGAGAGCTGAGTGTCCTCAGTATAATCACTTCATGTGAAGCCAAATGAAACAAAATTTCAGTTAATTGCCTTTCCCAAGGCAGTTGCATGTCAGGATAGACTTGGGATTGCAGCAAGTTCTATTCTTAGCTCTCTGGAAATGAAATTGAGGCTGAAGGCATAACAAATAGAGGACTGGAAATGCGCAACTGGCCTCATTTGGCGTAGAGGGTGTCACAGAAATGCACAATTGCCCAGCCAAGTGGATTAGCATGCATGTCTCTAAAAGAATCAGTTGGATGAAAGAAACAGTCAAGTCCTTTCTGGGAAAACATATAGAGATGTATCCGTAATACATAACTGTAGCACTTTGATATCACTCCAGCTGCTATGGCCCCAATCTATGGAGCTTTGGGATGCCTTATTTCAGGAGGTGCTTAGGATCTTCTGCCAGAGGAGTCTAACCTTATAGTCCAGGAATCCTAAACATCTACAAATCCCAGGATTCCAGAGAATGGAGCCGTGGAAGTTAAAGTGGTATCAAACTGTTATAACTGTGCAGTGTGGATGCTACCCAGCTCTTTCAGACAAGAAACAGGTTGAGCAGCCATTTGTTGCTTACAGCTAGTTAGTTGTTCAATGAATTTTCTTTCCCTGTGATAACAAAGATATAACTCATGGCTTTTCAAAGCTTTCCTTACTGCAACTCCCAGCATCCCTCACCATTCTGTTCTGGAGAAAACATGGGGCATTAAATGAATGAATGAATGGGTGGATGAATGAAAAAATATAGCGTCACTCAAGAGCCAAGGTGGTATAGTGGCTTGAGGGCTGTGCTAGGATTTTGGGAGATTAGCTTCCTACTCAGCCACGGAAACCCACTGAGCAGCATTGCACAAGTCACACTCTCTCAGCTTCAAAGGAAGGCAGTGACAACCCCTTTTGAATAAATATTGCAGAGAAAACTCAGTGGCAAGGCCACTTTAGAGACTCCACGAGTCAGAAACAATGTGAAGGTACACAACCCCACAGTCACTATGAACCCACTCCCATAAAGACTGCAGATAAGCTCAAAGAAAACAAGGAATACTGCAGGGAATGTAGGACATTACCATTCCTGCTAGGGAAAAAAGTCTGAGTAGTTTGACCCTATAAGCCCACATTTTAAGACACCACTGGTTCTATTAATTCAGGGGTGGGGAAAACATGGCCCCTGGGCAACATCGTGGCCCCCAAGAAATTTTTGTGGCCCCCAGCCTGCCAATCTGCTCCAGCTCCCCGAGGCAGGGATGACCTTTAAGGTGGTCTCCCTTCTCTTCTTTGTTCCATTTCAGATTCTTCAAAACCCAAAGCAGACAGCAATCCAACAATATCTGCTCCAAAGCACTTGCCATCTTAATATTGCAAGCAGCATGATTTTACTTTGGAAATGAGAATAATAATTTCCCCAAACAATCTCCCAACAAGTGAAGCAATCAGAATTAGGACAACACGTACATCTATTTGGCAGATCTGCAGGAATTCTCCATTAGGGTGACTCATGGTTTTTTGTTTTTTTAAAATCTCATTAAAACTTCGACTGTGAAGATTACTGTCAGCCAAAAGGGCAGACACGATAACTCTTGACTAAATGAAAATTGCATTGGGGTGTGGAATAAATTGTGGTTTTGTAGGGAAGATTCACAGCAGCCTTGATTTATCTGTTTGTGATAAGTGGCAACAGCTCACTTGCAAATGATGACCCCACAACCTTTGATATCAGTGCTCTCTCTCGAGAATCGCCACGGATAGAGCCACCAGGAGCTGAAGCGGATGACATTATGCCAGCATTGGGTTTAATGCAGTTTATAATAAGTTGCTCTAACCATTGGGTGGTGTTAGGTATCAGGGACTCTTGGGCTGTGTGAACAAGACAAAATCTTTTACCCATTGTGTCCAAATGGGTTGGACACGGAGCTGGGATGAGCTCTGAAACTGGGGAGGAAATGAGGCACAAAATTCACAGTATGCAATACAACAAAACGCACAAAAGAGTTTCTTTGGCCAAAGGATCCCACCGACAATCAGAACTACATTCAGTCCAGCTAGCAGTAGCGATCTGGAAAGATAACTTTATTCTTCAAGCTTCATGTCTTTATACTATTTCCTTGATTAGGAAAGCAGAATAAAACACACACCAGCAAGGTTAGTGTTTCGCTCAGGACTGACTACTCCTTATTTCTTATTTCACTCTTCCATCAGCTGTCTGGATGACCAAAGCAGTTTGTAACTACCAAAATTTTCACAAATAAGGCTATCACTGTTGTAACAAAGGTACTCCTGATTCCAGCAATAATATTTTCACACAGGGCCTTTCTGCATTACAGTGGCCATTTCTGCACAGCACTCTTATAGCGCGATTATTCCACTTTCAACCTCCCGTGGAATCCTGGGGTTTGCAGTTTCGGGAGGGGCTGCTGGGCCCCTCCCGAAACTGCAAACCCCAGGATTCCATAGGAGGTTGAAAATGGAATAATTGCGCTATAAGAGTGCCGTGTGGAAATGGCCAGTGTTATAGTGCTATTATTCCACTTTTATCATCCTGTAGAATCCTGGGGTTTGCAGTCTGGGGAGGGGCTTTTATAATTCCCAGCCAGAGAGCTCTTTGGCCTCAGGAAACTACAAACCCCAGAATTCCATAGGACGCTGGAAGTGGGATAATAGCACTATAACCGTGTAGGGCGGAAATAGCCCATATCTGGTGATGCTGGCTGGTGCTACCTCGATTCCTCTTCTGATATGTCAGAAGGCCAATAGTGATGCTTTTCAGAGGCTGCAATGCCTTTCTTGTTTATTTCTTCTAAGAAAAAAAATAAGAGTTCCACATCATATGCAAAAATCGTATAATGTGAAGGGTCTCGGAATGGACCTCTTATGTTAAATGCAGGCCTACTGTAATTCTGAAAAGTTAACATAACAAATGATGACATAGCTACTTTGGTAGTACATGGAGTGCCATTGCTCGGCAATTTTTTTAAAAATATTCCTTTCAAGATCATTTTGATGGCGTTTTATTGCTGCTTGACAGAAATTTTCATTTTATGCCATTCCCTAATCAATCTCCCCCCCTCGCCCTCCCGAAGACACAGAAAGTGACAGAAAAGTATCCAGGAGCACAATGAGAAACTTTTGAAACACCATGATGAGTAATCACAAATTTTTTTTTTTTTTATACTTAATTTTAAATTTTTTAAATTATCCTTTTTTAAAATATTTTTTCCGCTTTCAAATTACTGCAATGAGTAACCAAGATGAATTCCTTTCCACCAGTAGCTTTCCAATCCCTGCCAGTTCGGAAGCTCCACGTTGCCGTGACAACCTCCCAGGCTTGTAATATTGCTGTCATCTGGTTTCTTGCCTCCCGCCTCCCATCCGGATCCATAATTCACCCTCCTTTTGATTACGCTGTCATTCCAAGACTTTAGATAATGGACCATTATTCTCAGAATATTGCTATTATAGTTTATTAATAGGCTGAGGGGAAATTTATAGCTGCAAACGCAGGGAGAGTAGCGACTGACGTGCTGCTATTTTCCAGATGAGCAATTAATTTGGGCAATGGGGTTGGCAGGTAGGAGGAACAGTGTTGGGTGTTTCCTCTTTCCCTCAATTTGGAGAAGTGTTTTTGACCTTAGTATCTGTAGGTCTGGCAGTAACTGGTCTCTAGGCAAAAAGATGCTACAAGTGAGGCCAACAAGGAATCAAGAAGAATATAGAAAGTTACCTGTATGAAGTATGGCTCTTGGTCTATTTAGATTAGCACTATTAATTCCGACTGGAAGCAGCAGTGCTCCAAGGTTTCAGGCTGGAATCTTCCTTAGCCCTATTTGGAGATCCCTGGAATGACCTGGTGATCTCCCATCCGAGTGCTTATCAAGCCTGATCTTGCTTGGCTTCCAGAATCAAATGAGAATCAAACGCTTTTGGAAGAGTGATAGAGCTGCCAAGAAGACACCACTTTAGTACCTTTTTCTTTCCCTTAGTTCTTCCGTTAAAGACTGAGACATAAACTAGATACCCATTAGAAGAAAGAGGCACCACTGCTGTGTAGAGGTTATAATACTCGACTGGGACTTGGGTGATCTGGGCTCTTGGATTCACCCACAATGAAATTCACTGAGCGGCCTTAGGGCAGCCACTGGCTGGAATCCTGCTGGTGTCTTACGCGTACAGTGGGCCCTCTACATTCATGAGGGTTCAAAGCACAAAACTCTCACGAAAGTGGAAAAACTGCAAATAACTCCCCCTGTGATCCCCTCTCGAGTTCCCCTCCAGAGTTCCCCCCTCCCATTTCTTTGCCTCTGGCCTGGCACTGCAGGAGTGAAGAAAAAAGACAAGGTAAAGGGCTAACTGGTACTTTCCTCTCAAACAGAGGCCCTTTCCGTGACTCACCTTTTTGCAGAGCTGGGGTGCGGGGATCGTGCAAGCAGCCTCTTGCGGGAGGCTCTTGCGTCCCCGTTGCTTCAGCTCCACAGCTGCTGCCTGCTTGTGAGCAGGTAGCACAAGAGCCCCTCCTCTTCCTTCTGCAGTGCAGCCTGGGATTTTTCCAGGCTGCTCTGGGGCAGGAAGCCAGAGCACCGTGGCTCCAGAGCTCCGCACGCACGGCAAATGAGCGCGGGGCCCCGGAGTGATGCGTGATCGTGCCCCATTTTTGGTTCAAAGCCAAAAATGAAATCGTGCATGATCGGTACCTGCCATCCCCTGGAGCGTCACGTGATTGCGAGTGTGTCATGTGGACCACTCCTCGCAGTCGTGCAATGCTCCAGGAGCCCTTTTGCTTGGCAAATGCTGTGCGAAAAGGGCCAGAGAAGAGTGGAGTGCAGATTTCCGGTGTTCTGGCTACTTCCAGTCACCATCATGAGAAAGGAGATTTCTCCCAGAGGGGAGGGGTAGAAGCCCTGGGCCAAGGCACGATGGAGCTGAGCCTGGCTGTTCTTTTCTCTCTCAGAGAGCCATAGCAATTGGGAAGCAGAGGGAACTGGGGAATCTATTACTTAGCCATAGATTTCAGAGTTCCACTGAAGGACCCCAGTCATGGTGGAGAGTCAAGTTTCTCAGCATGCTGAGTGAACACAGGTGTGCTAACAAACACCTTTTGAGGAAGCTGCCGGACTTGTTCAACAGGGCTGACTGTTTGCTTCCTTGGGTGGCGTGTGGCGACAATAAAGATTTCCTTCCTTTAGTAATGCATGTGGTTCCCCACCCTTCCATTCCTTCCCCAGCTTCATTCCAAAGAAACTTCTGTTCCCGTGGAGGTCATGGGGGTTCTTCATGCTGCAGACTGAATCCAACACAAACAGTTTTGGGTGGGGCCAAATGATTTCGGTTCAGCACACCTTGAGTGATGCAACAGGCCGACATCTCTCATTGTTTCGCCTCCTGCTGTCACCTGGCATGGAAGCGCCTCCAGCTTTGACACTGAATGACTCATTGAGCCCTGGAGGCTGACGAGAGGAACAAAAGGAGAGATAAAGAGAAAAAGCAGAACATTCGCCCAAGACAGGTTTTTTCAGTTTGCAGGACAGGTGCCAAAGCCTTAAGTAATAAATGACTTTTATGAGGGGAAAAATGTGGAAAGTCCCACCCTTTTTACTGGGGTTGTAGTCTCCCTGATACCTACTTGGGAGACATCCAGGCCATCTAACTGATTTATAATTACTGAGTTTATAAGTCATTTGCTCAGCTGGCTCATTAAGAAATGCAACGAAGTGGGTCAATCAAAGTTAGAACTTAACTTTCCCATGTCTTATTTGTGTCTTCCTCCTTCTCTCCTTTCTTCATAAAGGCATACCCTCCAACATTTCACAGTTGGAAACGGGGGCCATTTCCGCACTAGACTGTTATAGCGCTATCATTCCACTTTCAACATCCTATGGAATCCTGGAGTTTGCACTTCAGGGAGGGGCCAGCCAGCCCCTCCCTGAATTGCAAACGCCAGGATTCTGTAGGATGTTGAAAGTGGAACGATAGCGCTATAACAGTCTAGTGCGGAAATGGCTGGGACATGACTGGGTGGGGTGAAGCTGGCAAAAGTGGGGTGAAGATGGCAAAAATTATTAATGAGGAAGAACACACAGAATGGGAGAGGCTGTAGTACTTTGCTTTTATCTGTGTGCAAATTTTGTGCGGAATATATCCCAAATCCTGAAATGTGAACATTCTCATCAGTCCAGGATTACCCTTGTAAGGGCTTCCAGACACTCAAGAGGCATGTTTTTCGACTGTTTTCTGAGTATTTTCTTATATTCTTTCGCCCTTCAGTTTAGGGCTTTAATGCTCAAAAACAGAGCTCTGAATTATGTCTGGAAATACAGATAGTAGGCAAGGGAGCTGGTTGGCAAGTGGTGTCAAATGCAGTTGTAGCTGAGAGGCAGTGAATGCTTTCTGGATTTTAGCTTCTAGGTAAGCTTCTGTATATTTCAGGGAAAAAAGAAAAAACAGAGTAAATTTACTGCCTCTTTGACACAAGCCACTAGTGGACAGACAATTGCCTGTCTTCCCCCAACCTTTTGAACTCCTGATGTTTTGGACTTCATCTCCCACAATCCCTCACTCTTGGCCACGTTAGCTGGGACTGATGGGGCCTGCAGTATAACTGGAAGGGACCTGCTTTTCTTTTGGGCTGTTGTCGTCCAAAAAAGGTAATTTTCCAAAGTTCAGGGCTAGTTTCCCTCAAGCCATAATTTGTCCGAGGCCAGAGAGTGTGAGCGGAAGCAGAAGTGAGACTGAAAAACAGAGTCCTCCATGCCAGTTCTGCAGCTGTCCCACCAGCGCTGTGTGCTCCAGCACATCAACATGGGAGAAGACTTTGAAAAGGCCACTGCAAGTTTTACACACCCTCTCCAACTTCAGGGCCATTTCCACACTACCTTCTTATAGTGCGATTATTCCACTTTCCACATCCTATGGAATCTGGCCGGCCCCTCCCAAAATTGCAAACCCCAGGATTCCATAGGATGTTGAAAGTGTAATAATCATGCTATAGGAGTGTAGTGAGGAAATGGGCCAGGAAGTTGGAAGGCGACAAGGCACCCTTCTTGCAAAGAGGCGTCTTTCCCCGGGCATTGGAGAGAAGATGCGTTGACCTGCAGCGCCCCTCTGAATGTTTTGTCTAGCCTTCCCAAATGTTGGCCATTCTTGGACTTCAAGAAAGTCCCTTTCAGCACATCCCTCATCTTGTTTTGCAAAGAAGGAGACCTGTCGGATCCAGCTTTTGGACCCCCCCTCCACATCCCTCACCCCAGCCTGATTTGTCTGCCGTGACTGTTCAATTGTGTCCCCTTGCCTGGGGGGTCACACTGGGAGGGGAACCAAAGCCAAAGCAAATCAAAGCAATGGGGACTTTTTTGTGCATCTCCAACTTTGGCTCCTCCCCCAGTCCCATTATGTGGATATCCTAACTCTTTTCTTGTCTCTTTCTCTCTCTCTCCCTCCACAATTTTCAGCCCCTCCCCAGCCTCCCCCTCTCACTCTTCTTCTCCCTTTCCATTGAAATGTCAGATGCAGTAGTTGTCTGTAGCTGAAAGAACGATTCCCTGGTGGGAACAGGATGCCCTTCTAACCCAGAAGGAATAAACAGAGGTTGTTTCTCTCTCTGATGTGTTCTTCTGTCTTGCATTCTAAGCTGATTTTGTGTCTATAGGACAGACCAAGTCAATCAAATGGAGGTTGTGGAATGGAGGTTCTTTTCACCTGGAGGTGTGGGAATAATGTCTCCGAGAAGACTCCTGTGTTTTCCCAGGAAATTCCTATGCATCCTTGTTCTTTGAGTGACACCTATCTGCCCTGCTTTTCAGTCATGGAGGGTGGCTCCCAGGTTAGTCAATGGAGTGGTGACTCCACTCTGGGTTTTAGTCCGGCCTTTAAATGAGCTGAGCCTATTAGAAGGATGGAATTAATCTCCTTAGATGGTTTGTTATCCTAAGAGGTGGGGGACACTGGGGTCCACCCGCACTGCCAGCGTCTCCTTAGAATTTGGGGGAATTATAGCTCAAAGGCAGCCTGAAAGAGGAGGGTAATGGCAGAATCTTTTCACCAATGTATACCAGTATTAACTCTAGAGAGGATTCCAGTTAAAATGAAGCATCTTGTTTGGACTGAAAAACATGCAAGAAATCAAACACTCTCAGGAACCACACAAGGCTGTTGGAAAATGAGGCAGGACAGGTTAGATAGAGAGATTAAGGATGGTGATAGTTATCAGTCCTGAAGAAGAAGGTGGAAGTGGAGGGACTCGGAGAGTGTCTGAGGGTAGCACAGAAGAAAAGCTGTCTGGGCACTACGTCCAGGGCACTACGATTTGCTGGGGCCGAAACTAAGGCCATTTCCGCACTAGCCTGTTATAGCGTGATGATTCCACTTTCAACATCCTCTGGAACCTGGGGTTTGCAGTTTCAAGAGGGGCCACTTGGCCCCTCCCGAAACTGCAAACCCCAGGATTCTAGAGGATGTTGAAAGTGGAATCATCGCGCTATAACAGGCTAATGTGGAAATGGCCTAAGTAGGTTCAATTATGAAAACCCCAGGATTCTAGAGGATGTTGAAAGTGGAATCATCGTGCTATAACAGGCTAAAGTGGAAATGGCCTAAGTAGGTTCGATTATGAAAATAAGTAAGTTTGATTATGAAAAATCCCACTGAATGGGGATGTAAGGTATGGTAACAAGTTCCTTTAAAGTTCAGATTTGAACGTGGAAGGAATTCACTGCCTCATTGCTAATGGAGGTCCCTCCCTTGCACAACAGAGCTTCCATATCAGTGGAGCAGTGTATCTGCTCTGGGTTTTAGTCTGAATTTTAAAGGAGATATCCAAGGGTCTAAACCAGTGGTTCTCAACCTGTGGGTCCCCAGATGTTCGTGGACTTCAGCTCCCAAAAGCCCCAGCCACTTTGGTCAATGCTCAGGGCTTCTGGGAGCTGAAGTTCACAAACATCTGGGGACCCACAGGTTGAGAACCACTGGTCTAAACTATTTTGAGGATAGAGTTCAAGACTGAGATGGCTTCCTCTCCACCTTCATAACAAAGAGAGATATCCTCACCTCCAGTCCTGGTTTTCTTTTCAAAGGGCAGGCCTTCAGGAAGAGTGACCAGAGGTTCTTCTTAGATTAGTGACTTTGGTGGGCTGGATTAGCCAAGGAGGCCAACATTTCCTCTCCCAGTTGCACAGTCTTCCATCTCTTTTCATACTAACTTCCTACTCACAAGGAATTTCTGGTGCAAGAGCCCTTTAAAGATAACAATTCACTGGACCGCTGAAACGATGGTTAGGAATTCCCATGCCGCTGGGTTGATGAATCTCCTCTGAACCTATTTTGGATGCAGGATACAGATTCACCATCCCACTGACATGCAGGTCACAGCATCAGTGGGTACAAATGCAAAGCCAAGAAACTATAAATAACTCTTTGGGTGACACCATATACCTAACGTGTGTTCTATACAGACACCCTAAGTTTTCCACAACTTGCTGATTTCTCCCTTTCTTCTTCCATATGGACCACAGTGTAGCTGCCACTTTATTTTCTGCAGTACTGCTCAGATTCTGGAGACAGGTCTTGTTATTAATGTTCCAAAAGGTCTGACCTTCTTGCATATTCCCAAACCCTCCCCCAGCTCTGTTAAAACTGGAATATTGTGGTTTTCTCACTAAATGTTTCACCCGGGTGTAACTCGTTTCTGCTAGGCATAACAAAATGTCACACCGATGTGGGAAAGAAAGATTTCAGCTGTGACATTCCACAGGTTCTGGTTGTGGCATTTCACAAGTGATGCTAGGAAGGTATTCAGGGTCTCTCTGGTGTTTTGGTTCTGACTATAGCTCACAAAGTATACACAGAAAGGGAAAACATTCAGGTTTTGAAGCTGAATGTACACTCTGCTCAAAGAGACTTTTGTATTCTGTTTGCAGACTGGGGGATTTTTTTTTTTCCTGAAAACACGAGCATGTGTTTTAAGAATTAAAAGATGTGCCTGTTTGTATGTCTCATAGAATTAGAGACCAAACAGACAGCGTCTAGGGTCCCCAGAATTAAAATCCCTCATTCTGCTGGTAGTTTACATAGCTCTTGCCTATATCTAGATGACCTGAGATGAAGTCTAAATCCAAACTAAAACAAAAGAGGTATTTTTAGTTTTTTTTTTAAAAAAAAGAAGTTTCTAATGCCCCTCATAAATATTTAGGCTTGACACTGTTTAGATTGTTTATAGCTTGAGATCCTCTACCCTTGTGCAGTCAAAAACTTCTCATGTGGAGTCACACATTGTCCTATGCAACCTTTGTGTTGAATGGCAGTGTTATGTAACTGAATCGAGACCCCAAAAGTGCGCCTGAATGCACAAGCAAATGTTCAATGTGCACCTATGCTCATACTGAAGGGTGCCACATGACCAACTCCATTTTTGCAACCTTGAACGGATGGTCTGTGTTGGATCCCCAAACCCAACTACTTCTGTAGGGAAAACATATTTATGTATAAGACGCTAAAAGATTTCCAGCCAGATTATTTTTTAATAATGTTCCCCTGATGAGATCAAGACCCCCCCCTCCCATAATAGTTTTAATCAAGTCTGGGTGATCTTAATAACTGTCACTCTGAATTTGATTATTCTAGTGAGCACTTCTGGTTTTATTTCAGCAAGAAAGAGCCTGGTGGGAAAAAGCACAACTTCCTTGCACAGAGCATCCTTGGCAGTGGGTAGAAGTCTTGCTAGGCAACCAGTGAAAAGAGCATCAGGAAGCAGTGGCCCAATTCCTTTTTCTGAAACTGTCCCACAGTGAGGGATAAGATCATTCCTACAGTCATGAGCTCCACCAAAAATATTTGTCCTGACTTTGTTGACTTCTTCTCTTTTCAGACCTGAATAGAAACACAGACTATATGGGTCACCCATCACAATCAACATTAACCTCAATGCCTGGAGTTGTTCCAAGACTTCTTGGAGATGTTCCAAGGCCTCGGCCATTTCCGCACTACATTCTCATAGCGCGATTATTCCACTTTCAACATCCTACGGGATCCTGGGGTTTGCAAACTGCAAACTGCACATGATTCACACTGATGTGGGAAAGAAAGATTTCAGCTGGGACATTCCACAGGTTTAGTGCAAATAATCGTGCTAAACTGCAAACTCCAGGATTCCATAGGATGTTGAAAGTGGAATAATTGCGCCATAAGAGTGTAGTGCGGAAATGGCCCTCACGATTATCACCACCAGCCACCATGAGTATCAGAGCTTGGAAAAAATTGCTTCTTTGGGGACTCCAACATCAGGAAGCCCTTGGTCAACAGGGCCACTGCTCTGAATTTTAGTCTGATCTTTAAAGGGCATTGTCTAGTTTTATGGAGTTCTCTTTAAGGGCTTTGGGTCCTGCCCCTTCTCTACCACTCTTGTTCAGGCAGGGAAGTAGAATCTGAACTCTTTTGTCTACTTCAAACTCTTGATGTGCAGCACCTGAGTACACGTAATGCATCCACATCTGCCTGAACTCTGTACCATCTCTACCTGATGAAGAAAGCAGCGAGCTTCAAAAGACGTCATAATTTTCTGTGCACCATCTGGTTGCCCTAGTAAAAGCTTCTGTTAGTATATATTTTGAGTCTGGAGTTCATTCAATAATTAACATTTTATCTAGGGTGCTGAATTTTATCTAAGGTGCTAAATCTTAGCCCCACCCATAGACTCAGCATTTTGGGAAGCTCCATTAAAGTTTGCATTAAAATCCAGATTGGATTCACCATCACCAGGTACTATTGGTTATGATATTGGCTGGTGTCCTGATGGTTAATGCCAAATAAAACGAACCCATTGAATCCATTGCTGAATGGGGAGTCAACAGATGGGTAAATCCAATGGGTTCAATGGTTCTACTCTAGTTAAGCTAAGGATTTAAGCTGTTAAGATTCATTTTATCCATGCTCCATTCTCAGAGGCTTTAAAAGCAGTAGCAAAGGAATTGCCATTCTTCTCAGTTCGGGGTATATAACTCAGAAGTCCCATCCTTAAACACTATTAAAAGCACGGAGTTTGCTTTTGCTTTTTCTCCCCTTAGCAACGCATCAGTATTCTTTTCCCTAACTCTCAAGGAAAGACACTGAAAAATGGGTATCTCTCTCTCTGAAGTTATGGGATGCCGAGTACAAGCAGACACTCTTCAATGGCCTCCTGTCCTTTTGTGCTAATTCAGGGCTGAAACGTCTCGGCGAGTGGGTAGAATTGGCTGGGACTCAACCGCCGTGCCAGCCGGGGTGCCTGTGTGTGGGATCAGGGCTTTCTCACAGACTGTGACAGCCCAGGGTTCAAAGACAAATGTGTTTCAAGAGAAGAAAAGGGCCTCTAAGACACTAAAGGAGATGGCTTTCAATGTCTCCCAGGCCCCCTTCTCGCTGAGAGATACTCCCACTTTCTCACCAACAGGTCTGGAATAAAAGATAATCAGTGTTTGAAAACCCTGTGAAAGTTTCTCTTTCTTTCTTTCTTTCTTTCTTTCTTTCTTTCTTTCTTTCTTTCTTTCTTTCTTTCTTTCTTTCTTTCTTTTTTTGGAACACAATTGTTCCCAATCTTCAATAGGGATAGAAAACATAATTGAAAATATCTGCGAACAAAAGTAGAAAAACATGCTTTTCAAATTTCAGGAAACCCTGACGATAAGAAGCCTAGACTGACAAAAACCTTTGCAGTTTGCTGTGTTCTGCACAAAAATACCATGTATGAATTTTGTGAAGAGTCAGGCCATTTCTGCACTAGACCGTTATAGTGCTATTATTCCACTTTCAACATCCTATGGAATCCTGGGGTTTGCTGTTTAAACTGCAAACCCCAGGATTCCATAGGATGTTGAAAGTGGAATAATAGCACTATAAAGGTCTAGTGCGGAAATGGCCTAAGATTCAGCCACATATTTGCTTTAACCTTCACATGCAAATGAAGTGTGCATTCCCTCCCAACACCGTGAGTCAATCCAAATCTGCCGCATTACGTTATTAATAGGCAAGGTGTCTCAATCAATTAAGTTTTTAATGTGTGATGTGGAATCCTGGGAAGGGAATTTGTGCTTCAGTTTGCAAAGGAGCACATGCCACAGGATCTAATTATTTGTCTGAATAATTATTTCCTTTCTTCTGTGCAAATGACTGGGAGCGAACGCACCACGGTGCATTTGCAGCTATTTAATTATCGCGAAGGCACCGGGTGCTGGGGGACTTGATCTAATACATACTTAAATGAAATCTGCTGAAATTTTCTTGGCAGCTGTAAAGAATCAATTATTTTATAACAGCTGGATGCAGCTGATCCAGATAAGTGTAGGAAAAGCTAGCATCGGGGGACTGTTACTGTATGAGCCCCCACACCATCTAAAATGGCCAGTGTGGGAGACATTAATTTCACATATGGGGACAGAAATCAAATTTTTGTATTTGGTATGTCAAGTATTGGTTTTTCAGGAGCTTTGCCTATGGCCCCCAGTGTGGTGGTACCGTGACCATTGTTGGATTGGTGAAATCTAGGTTGTACCCTTCTGTCAGCCAAGAAGCTCCCATGGCAACTGTGGGCCTTTCTCGACCTGTCCTACCTTGCAGGGCTGCTGTGAAGAAAAATTTAGAGGTGTGCCATGCATGCTACTTTGACTTTGTTGGAGGGGAATTTAAAAGGTAACAGCAAAGAAATTTGTCAAAAATGTGTTGTTCTGAGTGGATTTATAAATGGAGAAACAGTGGTCTGGTTGTTTTCTCATAAACTGTGTAACCCGGAGGCCGTGTGTGGCCACAAAGCATCCAGGGGGTGCCCAAGTTCCTTCCCTGCTGGGAAAAATGTCACGTCAGACATGAGCCACTATGTTCACAGAAGCCTCTGGGAGGCATGAGTGCCCATTCTAATGCTGGTTCGTTCCCACCCCTTTTGGGCAGCCCAATTGGCTTTTTGTCAACATAGTTTTGGGAAAGGCAGATGAACCATGAAATACACCAGAGTCATAGAATCATAGAAGTGTACAGCTGGGAGAGACCACAATGGCTACCGATTCCAACCCCCTACCATGCAGGAATTCACCATCAAAACGTTCCCAACAGTTGGCTATCCAGCCTCTCTTTAAAACCTCCAAAAAGGTTTTTGCTGCCATATTCCACGGTCATACTGCTCTTACCATCAAGAAGTTCTCCCTGGTGTTTAGATGGCATTTCTTTTTCATGTCCTAAGCCATTTCCGCACTAGATTGCCACCCGGCCCCTCCCAAAACTGCAAACCCTAGGATTCCATAGGATGTTGCAAGTGGAATAATAGCTTTATAGCAATCCAGTGTGGAATGGGTCCTAGTCTCTAGAGCAGCAGAAAACAGACTTGCTCCATCTTCCATAGGAAATCTCTTCAAATATTTAAACATAGCTATCATGTCGCCTCTTAAGCTTCTTTTCTCCAGGCTGAACATACCCAGCTCCCTAAGCCACTCTTCATAGGACTTCATGGTTTCCAGGCCTTCTGCTGTTTTGGTACTCCCTCCTCGGGACACATTCCAGCTTGTTGATATCCTTCCTGAACTGTGGTGCCCATTGTTCCAGGTGGGACCTGTCCAAGGCAGAATAGAGCGGTATTGTCACTTTCCTTGGTCTAGATACTATATTCCTATTGATGCAGCCCAGAATTACATTGGCTTTTTTAGCTGCTGCATCACACTGTTGACTCATGTTCCCCATGAGCCATAGTGAAGGTTATCCTCAGACACTGCACAGGTGTCCATACTTCCTTTTGTTGTCATGTGACTTCAAGTGAAACTGTCATGGGGTTTTCTTGGTAAGATTTGTCCAGAGGGAGTTTGCCATTTCTTCTGAGTCTGAGAGACCGTGACTGGCCTAAGGTAACCCAGAGAATTTCCACTGCCAAGCAGGGAGATGAATCTTGGTCTCCTGGACTCCTAATCCAACATTCAAATCACTACACCATGCTGATTCCTGTTCACATGGAAATAAACTTAGATGTGCCCATGTCTATATCCCAAATGGAACTGCAGCCGTTCTCAGTATTCTTGCCAGAATGAGGCACATGTTTGTCAGGTGTGTCTGTAACATTTTCTTGGAATCTTTACAACAATCCTGCAAGACTGGCTGCTATTTTTCTTTTCTGCTGGAGGACCTAGGAGAGGCTTGCCACGTAAGGCTCAAATCTATGACATTTTATTTTTGTGGCTTGAGAGCCACGTTTTGGCTGAAAATATGAATGAAAAATGTTTAACGGTGGGTCATCTGGGAGCTTTGTGAGATTCCCAAGGTACCAACACAACCTTCTGACTTCCAGAAGTTGCTCAACCTGGATGCAGAGGCCCGTTAAAAACTGTTGTGCACTGGAATAGATTTCCTCCCACACTTCCTTAGTTCAATATTGTTTGTGTTGCCTATTGCAAAGAAAAGCCACAAATCAATCCATCTCAATTAATCTGGCAAATTAGACCAATCAAGGCATAATGTGGGAGATGCCCAAATGCATTCCTGATGTCGATTTTCTCCTGAAAGGAGCTATAAACAAAGGAAGTGGAGGGGATATAGATTGGGGTAAGAAGTGGAAGAGGTGAGAAAAGACACCTAGGCTGGACATCTGGTTGGTGTTCTCGGCCCACTTCCACTCCCTTACAGATGTGGTTTTACTTTTCAGCCACGGCACAATGTCCATATTGAGTTCACCACTGTGCAGATGGAGTTCTGCAGGTGTAACCATTGCACGTGAAGTTGTGCATTGTTAGACAGCCGTGACAGGGACTGCTTCTTCCTCTCTCCAGTTGGTATGGAAGCTCCCCAAATCTGATACAGCAACCCGTCACTTCTCGCAGAGCTCTGCTTTCCCCTTTAACACTATGTTTGAGTAAAGGGTGAGGCGTTTCAGCGGTTATTTAGAACCCCTTTATAGTCTTATGGTGGTGTGTTTTCTTCTTTAAAATCTGTATACCACTCATAAGAGGTGGGACAGGGGGATGAGTGTGATCGGCTCCCTGAACTGACAGCAAGGGAGCACGCTTGGCTTGAACCGACAGGGAAGGAGGGCCATGGGAGTGCTGCCAGCAAAGAAGCGAACTGACGGTGAGGGAGGGGATTGTCCTATCAGTGTCTCAGCATTGTAACAGGCACACTCAGGAATGGTGGTGCTGGAAGGTCTTCTTCAGAAGTGGCCACTCTGAATTGTCTGTTCTGAAACGGCAGTGCAGAATCATCCCCTGCCATAACCAGCACTTTGAATTTTGCCCAGAAATGGACTTGTAGCCAGTGAAGCTGTTTCAACAGGGGAGGTATACATTCCCAAACAAAGAACGCGGACATAGTAACTCAGAGACTTCAAGGCAGAACAGATGAAGATATAGAGAGAGAATGGGATCATATGAAAGACTTAACAAACAGTTTTGTTTAGTAAGATTGAATCAGGGAAACAGGGTAACAAACTTAAAAGAATACACACCATTGAAGAAGAGAAAGTTACATATATGACTCTGTAAAAGTTCTAAAAATATACGTGGATTTTATCAACGATGTATAGAAGGCTGAAAATACTTAAACTAAAATAATAGATGGACTAGATGTTATGCAGAAACAATTAATTTGAAGATTATTGTGTATTGTACAGACACAATGTCAATAATAGTGGGTTCTATTGGATTGGAAGATGATCAAGAATATGTCAATGAGATACAAATGTTGTATAGAATTGTATTATATATATATAGACTAATAAAAAGTACTTTAAAAAAATCCCCCAAAACACGCGAGGTATACGTTCCTTGGGACCAGCCTGAGTCAGCAACCTGGTTATTGCATTTTGGATTTGTTGAAGTTTCTAAGCAGTTTCCAAAGGTGGTTCCACATAGAGTGCCTTACAGTGATCCAACTGAGATGCAAGCAAGATATGCCTGAATATTCAGGAGGCTCCTGTTGGGATACACACTCTTTACGACAGTATGGACCCAAGCTATATCCAGCTGACAGAAACAGAGTGCTGCATGCAACAACCATTGTGTGTGTGATTATGCACCAATGTTCAGAGACTAGTGTGCAAATGCACGTGGTGTCTTGCACTACATGAGCACAGTCATGTCCATTGCCTTCCGATGTAAATTTATTGCAGTATGTTGCTACCCTGTCTTACGGTTATTGAGCGGAAAAGGAATGAAATTGTGTTGGGGATTAGATATGCTCTGCAATGCTGATGTAGGATCGTAGATCCTGTGTGACAGTTGTGCATAAGAGCAGTACATTTCTCATAAATGCACCTGCTCCATACACCTTAACTGTGCAAACAGTATTCTACTTTATTCAGTTCTCCTTTAGACGACTACAAGTTGCCTTCTCTCTAAATATTAGAAGTGCACCCAATGCCAGCTGGTTGCACCCATGCCAGTTGGGCAGCAAATATGCCCTTGCTTTTAGTCTGAACTTTAAAAGAGCTATCCAAGGTGCCAAACTTCCCAAACAGGTACAGTATTTAGTATAACTCCTGTAAAACCTGCACAAATACTCAGAGTGGATTCTTACTCTGCATGGACAGGGAAGCCACTGGTGAAAATATGTGCTTTATTTAAAAAGCAAAATAGGACTGTCCCCTGCCTTTCTTTCCTCCCGACAGAACTTTGCCTTACTTTGTGAAGCAGCTTTTGAAAAATGGCACTTTCTCCTCACAGCGACGGCCCCAACGGCCCCGAGGAGGCAAAACAAACAAAAGAGCAGCACATGGCATGTTGTGAAGGTCAGCGTGAGAGGCGTTAGAAAGAGTAGCCCTTTCCAGAAAAGCTGAAGTGCAACAGCCAGCCAGAGGAAAGGACCGGATGGTTAACCACCCACCTGGGAGCAATCTTAAGATTTTCCAGCACATGTGCTCAGCAATATGTCCCCCTCCCTGCCCTGCTTAACAGTCTGGAATTTGCATTTTCTGGCATCTTCAGCCAGAGGAGGAGGAAGGAACACCCGTCTGTCCAGTTGACACAAGCCTGGAGGTGGAAGAGAATGCTTCTTGCAAAGACCGGTATTGTTACAACTCTCCTTCCCCTTCTCCCTATCCTGGTGATGGACAGAGGAGAGTTGCCAATCTCACATCCCCACCTGCTCCACTGCCCACTCACCCTTCTTGTCCAGCATTGGCCTCAATCCCTGTTGGCTACCAGCACAGCTGGCTCGTGGCTCTGCAAATTTGGTTGTCCTGTCTCTTCGGAATGCAAACTGCTTTCTGGTTCTCTCTCACTTCCTCTTGTCAAATTTCCTTGTAAATGCAGAATTGTTCTTGGGTGTGAGGGTGAACTGGCATTCCTCACATTTCATAGTTCAAAGTCACGCCTTGTAGCATTTCCCTGAAGATCCTGCCTCCATTGTCTCCCTTCCCTGGATCATCCAGAAACACAGGCTCACTTGTGTATAGAGGTGGCCCAGTTTTTCACATTTAAGTTTCTTTCATGCTAGTTCCCGATGAAAGGGACATAGAAGCAGGTGTGTGCATGTGCCCAAACCACTCCCTAGTTTGCAAATGAAGGAACCGTTTCAGCACCCACACCGCCCCCACTGCCATATCCCTGGCCATTTCCACACTGCACTGCTATAGTGCTATTAGTCCACTTTCAACATCTTGTGGAATTCTGGGAGTTTGTAGTTTCCTGAGGCCAAAGAGCTCTCTGGCTGAGAATTGTAAAGGCTCCTCCCTAAACTGCAAACTCCAGGATTCCATAGGATGTTGAAAGTGGAATAATATCACTATAATTGTGTAGTGCAGAAATGGCTGCCGCCGCTGCTGCTGCTGTTGGTGTTCAGCAGCAGAGCTTCACAGACTGCTTGACTCCAGGTTAAGAACCACTGGTACAGTCATAAAAACAGAGCAACCTTTCCAAGGGAAGAACGGCTTGGGCACTGCCACTGCTGCTCTCAGGATCTACTGCCCAAGGCAGTTGCCTAACTCTGACTAGCAGTAATGCTTTCATTGACAACCATTTTTACTGTACTTTGTAATGTGCAGTTTTCACAAATCCGAAACGTAGGCCCTTCTCATTAAACCTGCAGACTTGACAGTGACAGGTATTCTTTTTCTGGCTGTGCATGTCTGATTGGAAGTGTAAACCATGTTGTCTTCAAGTAATACGCTTCCCTGCCATGCTCAAATGATACCTCTCCCTATGCTCATTACCCACAGGAGAAGACCACAGGGAGTGACCCATGATCCTGTAAATTACTCTCTCTCTCAGCTCTCAGAGAAAGTGATGCTCTGACACTTAAAACCTTGACAGCAAGTAATGGTTCCGTCTCTGGCTGGACAGTTTCGATGGGCTGCTAGTTTACTCTTCTGGTCCTCTGTGTCTGCTCAGTTCACGTATAGCCCGTTCCTGCCAATTTGCTGCTGGGAGAATTTTCGTGTGAGCCAGGGAGAGATTTGCGTGAAAGTGTGTGCAGGGCATGCACTCTTGACAATTCCTGAGAAGTCAAAGGAAGGCAGTATGTTCTGTAGAACCTCCAGTGGTGGAAAACCATTCCATGCCGCACAGAATCCAGCGTGTGTCATCTGCAACCTCTGGCAGACTTCAATACCACCTGCTGAGTCACAGACAATTCTTCCTTTGCTGTTTGTAAGATGCTGGAGGTGAGCTGTGTTGATGTGTGCTTTTTTTTTTTTTGTGCTCAGTTTTCTCCAGGGCCCTGATTAGCCATGATGGACTTGGATAGGCCTTGATTGTTAGCCCTTTGCAGACATTCAAGGTGCAAATCCCATATAGAGTTCCTCTTCCTCATTTGTGGGTTTGACCTTTGTGAACTTGACTATTCGCAAGGCACCTGCTTACCTCCCTCCCATTCTCTCTCTCCCATTCCCCTGCCTTTTGCCTGGGCGCTCATGTCCTCCTTCCACGGATGTTGGCAAAAGGCAAGCAAATGGCAGGGGGCAGCCCTGCATGTGTGCCTTCTCTGGTCATGTCTCTGCCCCCTCCCATTTGCTTGCCTATTGCCTGGGTGCCTGGAATTCAGTGCACCTGGGCAAAACACAAGGGAAGGTGTGTGCGCCCACAGAAGCAAGCATACATGCTTTCTCTCCCCCCACCACTGATTTGTGTTTTGCCTGGGCCCATATCAGGCTGAAGGACATCTCAAGGAATTACTTCTTGTACCATCATCCTTGTTGACATCACAAGGACCTGTCCCCATATCATCCCCAGGTCTCAGGGTTTGTCTCCAAAATCTCAGGGCTTCGGATAGGCCTGACCTGGCAACCCTTGCAGCTGTGACAGTGTTCCCTGGCCCCCTGAACTGGCTAGAAATCCGATTCTGCAGCCCTGAAGCATCCCACCCCTACATTAAGGGGCCACAAGGTTATTAACTGCTTTTTGTTGGAACAGATTAATACAGCTGCCTCCCCTTGGCCCTGTAATTGTCTTATTAGTCTAATTTGGAGCCCTGTTTCTTTTGCATTTTGTGCGTGAACAGGACTTGTGCAGTCAACAGTCTTAATGTGTCCAGGAATTCCTGTTTTTGGAAATTCCCCTTAGGAAGTCAAGGCCCCATCATCCCAGCAAAGGCATCAGCAGTGCCGAATCTTATTTCAAATGAGGAACAGTCTTGTATCCAAAAGGAGGGAGGAGCTGATGTTCTGCCTCTGATTTACAACAAGGCCATTTGTGTGTTGCTCTTGCCATGTTCCACAGTGCCTCTGCAATGCAATGCTCAAGCACAACAACAGCATCTGGGGAGGGGTGTTCGGGCCAGTGAGAGGGTGGGGCAAGCTTGCAATACATAATATTGGAAAGCAAACTAAAATAAAATAATAAAAATACAACTTCCACATTCACACCCCAAACCAAATTGCTCCAAGATGTATTGATGCATAGAAACACTTCTTGCTTCAATTTCACTTTTGCAGCTTCCTTGCCAACAGTTTCTTTGAGCCAAAGCTGAACACAATACACAGATCAGAAACTCCAATATGAGATATTAAGGTATTTGTAAGGCTGGAACAAGGCATGGTGTTGCCTTAGGCAAAGCGCAACAAGACATCCCTTCCTATTTTGTGCACAGTTGGCCCTCCATGTTTGCTGGGGTTAGGGGTGCTGGACCCCTGAAAAAGGGGAAAAACTGAGAATATCAGAATGTGGTATGTGTGTCTGTGGGAAAGGGCCTGAGGCATGGTGGGAAAAACCACATACTAGCCCCCAGAAAAAAACAAAAACATGATAGGTTTGCCTTAGGGTCCCCAAAAGCTGGAAATGAGTTGAAGGCACACAGGAACAACCACATAGTGTAGATCCAAAAATTATCTGTGGTCTGATTGTACATATGAGAATTTCTTGTTTAAACCAGTTGCTCATTTAGAATGAGGGCAGGCAAAGTGTTGACCACAAACTGGCCCCAGGTACTTAGAAATCTCTACCAGAGAGCTCTCATACTATAGGTCAGGAGACTATACTAGAGATTTCTAAGCGCTTCACCAAACTACAGATTCTGGGATTCCATAGATTGAAGCTATGTCAGTTAAATGTGGTATCAAAGCATTATAATTGTGCATTGTGGATGCTTCCTAAGGCTAGGGACGATGGGGGTTGTAGTTCAATGATCAGAGCCCCCCCCTCTTTCATTGAGGGAGGTTGGAATAAATGGAGTGGCGAGTGACAAGCCAGAAAGAAAGAAAGAAAAAGAAAAAGAGAGAGAGAGAGATTAATTTAGCTTTCCAAACTCCGGTCATCCAGCCGGGACACATCAACCAGGTCAACTGAGTGTTGAAATTAAACCAAGGCTAGACTCCAAATCTAGTGCAGTTTAGCTGAGCTATGAATGAAAAAGAACTGCAAATTGGGGCCATCCTGTGTGGACCATTTCACACTCACAACCTGTTTCCAGGTCTATCCCTAGGAAGACCTGAAGGCTGAAAATTATTGTTGTTCTGTTAATGCTTCAGAGCAGGCAGAAAGAAAGGGGGAAAAATGAGGAAAAGAGGCCAATGCCACACTCCATTAGACGTCTTTATGTTGCAAATAAGTCAAGCTAATTTGCCTGTCATGAACAGGCGCTAACTTAGAAGAAAGATGGAAGAAGAACAAAAGGCGATCCAGCTCCAAAGGGGAGGAGAGAGGTAGATTCTGCTAGAAAAGTGCTCAGAGTATCTCCAACTAGTGACACAAAGAGACAGGAAAGGGGTGATGGTGGTAAAATTGTTGGCGTTCCTTATTAGTATTAACAATTAGGAATGTTTACTTCCCACCTGTCCTCGAAAAGCTGAAGATGGTATACTCTTTTTTCCGCTTTATCCTCCAAGGAACCCTGTGATGTAGGTCAGGATGAGTGAGAGAGGTCATGCAATGAGTTTCGTGGCTCAGTCCAGAATAAACCTGCATTCTAACACCCTGGGCTTTGTAACAAGTATTTTCTTTTTTTTAAGGGAAGCCTTGCAAAAAAATATTATCTATGCTGTCCTTTTCTGAACCCAGGCAAAAGGCAAAGGAAAGGAGGGGAGGCATATGTGCCTCCCCGCCATTACCTTGCCTTATGCCTGGGTGTGGAGAAGAAAGGCATATGTGCTGGGGCAAAAGGCAAGGGAACGAAGGGGAGACCCTGCAAGGGAATGAGAAGGGAGTGTGGGCAGTTTTTTGTGATTTTCCCACTTTTGGGAGGGTTCAGCACCCCAAACCCTCATGAAAGTAAAGGGGCCACTGTATAACCCTGAAAAGACATCACGGCATTCATGAGATGAAAACCTTGAAAGGAAATGGGAGCACTTCAAATTCCATCATTGTTCTGCCAATAAACCTACAGCCAAGCAATAATTCCCCAAGGTTAGGAAACTAATTTGATCTCCATGTTTCTTCATCACTCTGTCTCCTTTCAAGATATATTTCTGATTGTTCACCTCTGTTATTTTTTAGCTGGATGGATTTCTCTCGCTTGCCAATACATAACATCCTAGAAATGAATTTCCTCGGGTTGAGGGTCATAGCTCCTACTGTAACATGACAAATGATCCAAGGCCAAAGAAATCTGTCTCATCTCAACAGCTTCCAGGAATTTGTGGAACATGTGTGACTTCACAGTAGGCCTTCTGGAAGCCCTCTCCCCACGGTTATCTTTGGGGAAGAAAATTGCAAATCACTCGCCAGGCTTAATTTTTATTCCTAGAAGGATGCACACTGCAAAGATTGCAATGAGGAATGCATATTAAGACAGAGCTTTGCATAACCTTAGATACAATATCAAACCACAGATCCTTGCAAGATGTTAATCTTTCTAAAAGCAAGTGTGTAGAATCATGGAATCACAGAATTGGAAGAGAGACCAAGAGTCATTTAGTCCAACCCATCTGCCAATACTTTCCAACCTCTGTTTAGAACCTCCAACACAAGTACCCAAGGCAGTGTATTGTCCTTCCAGTCAGCTCTTTGCTGTTGTTAATTGCTGTGAGTTTGGCTTTGATTTATGCCATCCCTATGAATGACAGATTTCTAAGGCACCCTGTTGTTATTAACAATCCTGCTCAGATCAGATAAACTCAGGACCGTGGCTTCCTTGATTGAGTCTGTCCACCTATGTTGTAGTCTTCTTCTTTTCCTCCAGCTCAGTGGTTCTCAACCTGTGGGTCCCCAGATGTTCATGGACTTCAGCTCCCAGAAGCCCCAGCCACTATGGTCAATGCTCAGGGCTTCTGGGAGCTGAAGTCCATGAACATCTGGGGACCCACAGGTTGAGAACCACTGCTCCAGCTTCTTTGTTGCTCTTTTCAATTTAGTCATGCCTTCTCATGATATTTCTGGAGAATGATAGCCTCTTTTTATTGAGTTTGGTTTCTAGGGATGACTGTGGTCTTTCTTTTTTTTCCCTACTGCTTTCTACCTTATTGATCACTTTTTTTCTAATGAGCCATGTCATTTCATGATATGTCCAAAGTATGATAGCCTCGGTTTAGGTATTTTGGCATCTATGGGAGAGTCTGGACTTCATTTCCTCTCAAACTCATTTATTTGTCCTTTTAGGCAATCCATGCTATCCAAAAGCTCTTTCCATCGGGAAGTTCTTCATAACGTTTGCTCATAATTTTCTTTCTTATAATTTGAATCCATTCATTCATGTCAATCTCAGACCTTCAGATATTTAAAGATGGCTGTTTATACCACCTTCTCTTGTCCAAGTTAAACATACTCATACTCAGATCCCTCACAAGGTGTGGTTGGTAGACCCTTTACAATTTTGGTCACCCTTCTCTGGATACGTTCCAGCTTGTCATCATCCTTTTAAGACTGTGGTGCTCCTTGGAAAACTCATTTAAAGTTTGGGCTAAAATCTGGACTGGAGTCTTAGAACTATCATTTCCAAGACAAGGGGAAGTAAAAGTCCCACTATATTCTGTGCTAATCAGGCCTAATCTGGAGTACTGCATTCAGTTCCAAGTTCTTCGTTTTAAGAAGAATATAGACTTTGGGAGCAGGTTCAGAGAAGGGCAACAGAGATAATATTTTTATCCCCATGGAGAACAAAACATTTGAGGAGAGGTGGAAAAAGCTGGGCATGTTTAGTCTGGTGAAGAGAAGACTGTGGGTGACCTGATTTGATTGCTCTCTTTAATTATCTAAAGGACTGTCACAAGGAGGAGAAAGCGGGTTTGTTCTCTGCTGCTCCAGAGGGTAAGATCTGGTCTAACAATTTTAGGGAAGATTTTGATTGAACATTAGATGGAACGTCTTGATGATAAGACCAGTTTGACAAAGAACCAGTTAGTCAGAGAGCTGGCAGGGTCTCTCTCTTTGAAAGTCTTCAAAAAGAGGCTGGACACATACCTTCTGGGGATGCTGAAGTTGAAGTCCTTGCATTGGCCACAATGGCCTATGTGGCCCCTTTCATGTGATGGTATGATTTTATGATCTCTACCCCACTGACATGAAAGCACTGCTGCTGGGCTAGGAACATTAGTAAAATATCCAAGTAAAGAAATCTGGGCATAGGCAAAGCACATGATTCTACCTATGCCAAGTCAGTGGGAGCAGAGAAGGAGTCCTTTGCTCCATATTTGAGTAGCTGGATGGTTATGAATGTGAGTAGAGCCATCTGAATGAGACCAAAGGCCTTGTTCACCTCTTCCCACCATGGCCAACTGGATGCCCGTAGGAAGCCCACAGACAGGAGATGGATCCCATTGCACTCTCTGGCTTGTGTTCCCCAGCAGATGGTGTTGCATATGGCCATAGCTTACAGCAGTTCAGCAACAAAGCCCCTGGTTGACATGCCAGTCCAAAAGGGATGCTGATGCTGGTTTGGATTCCCTATCAAAAATCCCCCGTATCTTTCAGGCCAAATCAGGATTCTGTTGCCCTCATGCTCAACTGACTTGCAACCTTACCTTTACAACATTCAATAAAGGAAGAAACAAAGAAGTATATTTTCCACACTAATTAAGAACCAAGCGAGAGTTGGGGCCTCTTGTCTTTGATGCTAACTTTTCTTTTTCCATCTCCCTCAGACACAGGTTCAGTTAATATATGCGTGGTAGGGGGTATGCTTCAATTTGCAAGGCTCTCCTTTCCCCTTCTAATATTAAACTTGGGTGGTCCAACCCTTGTCAGAGGAGAAGTGAAACAGAGCCACATGAAAATACAGGAGGTGCTTCTACCTTCTTTGGGGATTTAGAAGTAGACCTGTTTGTAAATGAAGGGGAAAGAATTTACTCCTCCTATTAAATACTGTGTGAAGGACTTATGGTCTGTGACTGCATGGAGCATGGAATGCAGAGAAGTTGAAGAATGTTGGCCAAAAGCTCTTTGACACTGCAGAATCATATTCTCCGACCCTTCACCGATGAAAGCTGGGACACCTGTGGCCAAATAACACTAGAGAGTGGTTAAGATGGCAAAAGCTATTAATGATGAGAAATGCACAAACTAAGAATGACTGCAGCAGTTTGCTTTTGCCTGAGTGTACAGGGAAGGGTAGGCTCTGCCCCTTCCTCTCCTCTCCCTCAGCGGAATTAATTGAGTGCATCTACTTTTGTACTTTGAACGCAGTTTGCAGCAACTGAAGTAAGCTGAGAACAATGGTGGAAAGTGAGAGGAGGGAAAAGAAACTGGGAGATTTTAAAAGCAGCTGAAAGGTAGAATGATAGAGGATTACTCAGGACTGCTAAGTTGGAACAGTTGGAGAGCGTGCACAATTATAACACTATGATTGCACTTTAACTACCATGGCAACATCTGCAGTTCAGGGAGGAGCATTTAGAATTCTCAACCAGAGGGCTCTAATGCCTCCCCAAACTACAATCCTGGGATTCCAGAGGATGGAACCATGGCAGTTAAGGTGGAATCGTACTGCTATAATTGTGCAATCCAGTGGCAGATAAAAACCTTTGTATTCGAACAAGCATTTGGAGACTGAGCTGCAGAAAGGCTTTTAGGAGTATGTGTTCACTGCCCTTTTATTGCTACTGTCAATTGTAAAATGATTTTATATTGTTTTAACATACCGAGAGTTTAATATGATTGTTTAATTTTTTTAAACAACCTTTTTTATTATTAGGTTTTAATTCATGTACCTTGTTTTAATTCACATTGTGAGGTGCCTTGGGTCACATTTCAGGAGAAAAGCAGCATATTTGTTTTTCAACTGGTAAAATAATGTGAAATGGCCACAAGGTATTGTTGTTGTTGGTTGATGGGAAGGAAAGGAAGAGAAGAAAGGAAAGAACTGGTAGTTGAGCCCCTAGCCACTTATAGTGATAGATCTATGGAGATAATTTTATTATATGGTACCTTCCAGGACAACATGGATTGTGCAAAATTCCAAAGAAATGAGGAAAAATTAAGAGTGGACAGAAATCCTTTCCTGCTTTTAACGTCGTTTTTAAATGTTAAACAGTGCAGAGCTTCCTCTGCCACTGCAAACTATTTGAAAGCTGAATTTCTTGCTTTTCTTCCAAAGAGCTCAAGGTACTTAAACCTGATCACCTCCTTGCTGTTTTGTTGACTCCAATCCCTGTAAGCTGAGAAAGAGAGTGACTGAGAATGAGAGAGACAAGTCCAAGGTCAATCAGTGAGCTTCATCGGAATGGGGGCTCCTCAAAAATCCCAATGCAACACTCAATTACAAAAGAAATGTAATAGAAAACAGTGTTTTCTGTACAGGAACCCCCTTCTCTGCACAGAAAAGGGGAGGGCTGCACAAAACCATACATTTCCCCCACCTCACAGAATAATGCTTCTGCAATGGGTTGGAATGTCATTTTTTTTCAAGCTGGGACCAAATAACAATGATTTTTTTAAAAAGAATCTTTAACTGAAGAGATGGAGGGTAATTTTATGCTTACGGAGGTAATTAGCAGCTACGGAACACCAGCATGTGATTTGCGTGTTGGACTACAGCCTTGGAGACCAGGCTTCAATTCCCTGCTCAGCCGTGGAAACCATGGGGTGGCCTTGGGTGCATCACACACTCTCAGCCCCAGAAAATCCCATCATAGGTTCTCCTTGGGGTTCCTATTAGTTGGGAATGACTAGAAAGCACACACTACCTGGTTAGAGAATTGCAATGCTCTACAAAATGTGCAGCAGAAATGTACATGCAAAATGTACTGTAATGTACAACTCCACAGAATATGCAATGCTGCTTCTGCAATCTTGCACTAAATATGTCCATTCCACATTAGACAAAAATGTTGAAACTTGTCTGCTGGGGAACTTACACGTATGTAAGACAACAACCGGCTTCTCTGTTTTTGTTATAATGCCTTAAGCCTCCTTGAGTCCTGGTTCTGAGAGAAAAAGCAAGGTGTAGATAAAGATCATTATCTTCATCATCATCTCACAAGTAAATCTTCTCACTTCTGCCTGACCCTCTCCTTGTCGCCCTCGCTTCTACTTTGCTATTAAAACCTAATTTAAATCTCTTGCTGGGCTCAGCATTCCAAAGTGTGCTTTGCTGTCATCAATATTGGTTTTGTATCTTGGGAGTAATTTCTTGCTGATTAGCTCACACTGGCCAGAAATTAAGGGAAGTGCAGAAGGAGCAGACTCACGGAGCGAAATCTCAGGGAAAATAGCAGTGCTGGTCAACTCTTTTGCAAAGAGAAGGGAGAACCTTCGGTATGGCATCTCTACAGTATTACCTTCCTAAATCTTCACCCATCAAGTCATTTCTGATATATCGCACTTGAGCAATCCTCTTGCTATTGCAGTTACCTTTTCAAAGATTCCTATAAGTTAGTTCTCTCCAGGGCACATGTAGTAATAGGAAGGTTGCTAAATCCCCAATGGACAAACTTGGTTTTATTTTAGGGCCTTTCCACACTGCACTGTTATAGTGCTATTATTCCACTTTCAACATCCTATGGAATCCTGGGGTTTGCAGTTTAGGGAGGGGCATTTAGAATTCTCAGCCAGAGAGCTCTTTGGCCTCAGTAATCTACAAATCCCAGAATTCCACAGGAAGTTGAAAGTGGAATAATAGCACTATAATGGGGTAGTGTGGAAAGGCCTTAGTCTTTTAAGCAGTTAATTGGTTACTTATAGTGCATTGCTATCTAAAGGTAAGTCCCATTGCACCGAACAAGATTTACTAGTGATTAATTGAGCTTAGGAGAGCCAATATTGTGTAGTCTTTTGAGTGTTGGACTACAACTGTGAAGATCAGAGTTCCAATCCCCCTTGGGCATAGAAGCTCACTGGTTGACCTTGGGCAGGTCACATTCTCTCAGCTTCAATGGAAGGCAAAGGCAAACCTCCTCTGAACAAATCTTGCCAAGGAAAACCAATGGTAGGTTTACCTTAGGGTTGCTATAAGCAAAAAAATGACTTGAAGACACACACACACACACACACACACACATTGTGCTTAGGACTGAAGCCTTGCAGATCTACCATGCGCATCGGTGATACTGGAAGAAGGACAGCTTCATTGGTGGAATGTTTTCTTGGAAAATCCCTGAATAACACCAGAAAAAGAAACTCATGAAAGGGGACCTCCTTTCTTCCTCCTTCTCCCAGTCAGGTTTCATGCCACAGTGCATGGAAGGAGTAAATTTCTGGTGACCCAACAGATGGTGTGTCATGGTGCCACGTTCTTCACAGAGCTTGGAAACTTTTGAGCAACAGCTCACGGCAACAGGTTCAGAGAAAAGCAACAAGAATGAGAAGACATATGGAGAACAAAATGTATGAGGAAAAGTTGAGAAAGGTGGGCATGTTCACCCTGGGGAAGAGAAGACTGAGCGGTGGTAGGTTTGCACTCTTAAATATCTAAAAGGCCATCAGAGAGAGGAGAGTGTAAGTTTATTCTCTGCTCCCCAGATTGAATGGTTTTTGATTACATGAGGGCAGATTAGAAGGAATGTCATGAACGTAAGAACAGTTTGGCAATGGAACCAATTGCTGATAGAGATGGTGGGATCTCTTTCTTGGGAAACCTTCAAAAAGAAGCTGGACAGCAGCTACCTTCTGGAGATGCTCTGCTAGACATCCTGTACTGAAGGGGATTGGGCTCAATGGCCTATGCAGCCCCTTCCAACTCTATGATGCTAAACTTGCAGAAATGAGACTCCCCCAGTTTTCCTTGGTATTTATAAAATTGTCCTCGTTCCAGCAGTCACACCAGCTGCAATCACTGGGAGGAGGGTTCGGGCTTTGCGGTCCCTTCCCTCTGGTTTCCTCTTCATCTAGAATTCATTTTATGTCTCTTCTTCCACGAAAGATAAACCATCAGCTGCCCTTGACACCTGTTTCCTTGGGGATCAGATCTCTCTTTCCACCAATCTGCTCTTTCTTCCGAGGTTTGCATGGTCTGTAACGTTAGCTCTATCAATTTCATGCCTTCCTCCCAGCACAATCTGCAGGGACCGGGAAGGAAAGCTGAGCCCAGCTCAACACACTTAACTGTTTGCATGTCGCATGTCGATGGAAAGGGCATGGCTGTGGAAATGCGATGAGAAATCAGGAGGCTGACTCAATGCGGACAGCTGTTTGGACAGAAAGAAATGGCCAGTCAGGAGAACCAAGGTGATCTCTGCTTGATTCCCAGGGGTTAGCCCTCACTGAGATGGGCAACTTTGGTCTGGACTGACGACAGAATGCAATCTGGTATCTCATTGAAGAATAGGCTGGCACACTCAACTGGATTTGCTTATTTACACAACGCAGGGCAAGTGATGGCAAAGGAAAGTGAGGGCAATTTGCAAGAATCTTACACAGTCCTATGCCGCACAGTTTCAAAGAGTAGGTCTTTGAATCAACAGCAATAAACACATGGGTACAGCCCTTTCTCTCTGTTCTGCCATCATTACAGATGCTTTGGTGAGGACATGGGCCATTTCCGCACTACACGGTTATAGTGCTATTATTCCACTTTCAACATCCTGTGGAATCCTGGGGTTTGCAGTTTAGGGAGGGGAGTTGAAAATTCTCAGCCAGAGAGCTCTTTGGCCTCAGTAAACTACAAACCCCAGAATTCCACAGGATGGAATAATAGTAATAATAATAACAATAATAATAATATTAATAAATGGAATGAAAGCACTATAGCAGTGTAGTGCAGAAATGGCCATGGAGGCTGCTGACATATGGTGACCCTAAGATGAACTTACCAAAGGATTTTCTTAGCAAGATTTTTTTTTCAGAGAGGGTTTGCCATTGCCTTCCTTTGAGGCTAAGAGAGTGTGACTTGTGGTTCAAGGTCATCCAAGAGGCTTCAGCGGCTTAGCAAGGATTTGAACCCAGGGCTTCCTGGAGTCCTAATCTGACATTCAAAACCACTGCAGCAGGTGGTCACTCATATAGGTGCACTCTAGTTGAAACTAAATAACAGAATTCAGGACAGAGTAAATAACAATGTAAGAAGAATTACGTTTCAAATATAGCAATGTGAAAGACCATATATAGGAAGTTAAGATTAGGTTAAGTTGTCACCACTGTTGTTTATTTTGGTGTTAGAAGTATTACAAAGGGAACTATGATCTGATGAAATAATTCAAGGTATAAAAGTCAGAAAAGAGGTGCTTAAATCGAGGGCATTGCTGATGATTTGGTTATGAAGTTGGAAAATCATGTAGAGGATATAAAAATGTTGATGGGAAACCTGAAAGAATTTGGTGTGTTGGCTGGATTTAAGATAAATAAATAAAAGACAAGGATATTAATGAAGAGTATGACTACACAAACAAAAATGACTTAACATATAAAACTGTTTTGCAAATGGAAAAGAAAGTTAAAAACCTCGGTGTAACATTCTCAAATATGAATTGTTTACTGTTTCAGAATAATTATGTGAAGGTTTGGAATGAAATTAAGAAAGATTTGCTGAGACAGGAGAATGTGAAATTGTCAATGATGGGCAGAATTTCTGTGATAAAAATGAATGCATTACCTAAAATGATGTTTTTGTTCCACACAATATTGGTTGTGACAAATGATATACCTTTTAAGCGATGGCAGAAGGATTTGTCTAAATTTATTTGGTAAGGAAATAAATCCAGAGTGAGATTTAAAATATTACAAGATGCAAAAGAAAGAGGAGAATTGGGTTTATTGAACTTGAACTTGTACTTTGCCGCTTGCTGAAAGAGCAGATATTAAGAAATAGAAGGGTATTGGATCTGGAGGGACATGACTTGGGTTTTGTGTGGCATGGATATTTATGGCATAATAAAACTCAAATGAATGTAGATTTTAAGAATCGTTTTGTAAGATGTGCTACACCAAATGGATCAAATATAAAAGTAGATTATGTCCCAAAATGCCTCTATGGATCTCAGAGCAGGAAGAGAGTTGATGGGGACACAAAGATGGTTAACTTAGTAAGATTTATTGGTGAAAATTCAAGGTGAAAACACAATTATAGATAAAAGCCAATTGTCATAAGAGGAATTTATTTTCCAGTGGTTTTGTAAATACAACTGTTTGACAGGTTTAGAACAGATAAAATAAAACCTTCCATAAACCTTTCCTTGGGATAATGTGCTGCCACCCTATTTGGATATATGTGAAATAGAACCATTTTGGAAGCAAAGGTCTGAATCCTCTTGGGAGGCCCAGCTAGAGAAGACCCATTGAATTAATTAGATTTATCTCAGTGTTGGGGCACCATTCCACAATTAATCCAGCAGGCTGTACTTCCGTTAAGAGTAACAAGAAAGATGTGCACTTTTTGCAAGGGTGTGTGTACAGAACTGGAAATAAATCTGAGCCCAACAAATCTGAGCCCAACAAAATTCTTTTCCCCTCTAGTTCTGGATTAAGGAAACATCAGTGCCATTGTAAGAGAATTTGAAGATGCTGAGAAACATCATGATGACCCAAACTTTCCTGTTGTCATTTCCCTTGGACTTTTTTTTTTTTATTTAAAGCAGAAGCAAGTATAAAAATGGCACAAAACCACTAGCCACCTTGGGGGCTTTCAGTAACGATTTGTGCCACAACCAGGGCTATTCTGACTTATTAAGGCTGACGTGAAACCTCATTTTAATTATTCCTTTCACCTTGCAATCGATACTGCAATAAAATAAATTCTCTAGAGATGTTGGTTTCTTTGCTCAGGTCTCTGCCTAGCAACAACCAAGTCGACTCTTGGCTCACAAAGAATAATTTAAAACACCCCACCCTGTAGCTGCACTATACCTTACTGTGCCCTTGTTTAAAAAATATATATATCAGGAGCCAGGTGATTTAAAGATGGGAAGATGCTTCCTTAGTTGTATGTGAAAGGGACTGGAAGACAAATGCAGATGTTTCTGTTGCCATTTGAGAGACACGGAGCTGAAAGTCAATGCCACTGAACTTGCAAGAATTTACCTCTGAACAGACATACATAGCAATATGCTGTCAGTTGTTTTTCCAGCAATTTGTACCAGTAGAGATATGCTGAGTATAAAAACTAGAAATCAACAGATCTACCTTTGATCTGGGGGCCCATATGGTGAAGTTTGGGCTCAAACACAGAGCAGATTCACTGCCTTACTGATGTGTGGCCCTTTCATTCTTCACAAATATAGCTTTATGATTCTATTTTAATCATGATGGCTGCATTTGGTGGAATACTTGGATTTGTACTTTGATGAGGCACTAGAGCTCTCTGACTGGGAATTAAAAATACCCTTCCCTAAACTGTAAATCCCAGAATTCCATAGGGTGGAGCCATGACAGTTAAAGTGGAATGTTAGGAACCTTTCCACACTGCAGTGTTATAGTGTTATTATTCCACTTTCAACACCCTATGGAATCCTGGGGTTTGGAGTTTAGGGAGAGGCATTTAGAATTCTCAGCCAGAGAGCTCTTTGGCCTCAGGAAACTACAAACTCCAGGATTCCACAGGATATTGAAAGCTGAACAATAGCACTATAACAGAGTAGGGCGGAAAGGGCCACTGTCTTATAACAGTATACTATGAAAGGGTCCCCAGTTACCACTGTTCCTGCTGAGTCGGATGATCGTCAGTTTATCTATCCTCAGTTTATCTATTATCTGTTGTTCACACTGCTTAGCAGGCACTCTCCCAGAGTTTCTGGCAGGTATTTTTAGAAGCTCTATTTGGACATTTTTGGGACTGAATATGGAATATCCTTCTACATGTTTTATTTTGTTGCAAAGTCCCCACTTTTCTCTTGTACTTGGTGGGATGAGTCTTATGACCAAAGGGGAATACCCTATTTCAGAGAAACAGACCAAACAGGAAAGAAGGGAGGAGTAGCTCTATATGTCAGTGACGTTTACACCTGTGAAGAGATCCATGACTTAAATCCTGGAAGCCAGGTTAACAACGTCTGGTAAAAACTGAGAGGGATACAGACAACAGTGATGTCATTGTGGGGGTCCTTCTATAGACCCTAAACCAAGCCGAGGACTTGAATGATACTCTCCTGGAACAGAAGGCCAAACATTCACAAAGGAGAGATGTAATAATAATGGGAGATTTCAATTATCCTGATATTTGTCAGAAGTCAAATACTGTCAAGAATATCAGGTCCAGCAAATTCCTCACCTGCCTTGCAGACAATTTCGTTGTCCAGAAGGTAAAAGAGGCAGCCAAGGGATCACCTATTTTAGATCTGACTCAAAACTTTTTGCACAGCATTTTCCATGTGAAAGAGTGCCTGGAGTGTCACATGACTGTGAGAAGTGATCTGCACAATGCACTCACAATCGCGCAACGCTCCAGTGTAGGGCAGGTGCCTATCGTGAACCTTCTCATTTTTGGTTAGAAGCCAAAAACGGTGCATGATCGCGTATTGTTCCCGGGCCCCGCATGCACTTACTTGGCGTGTGGAGCCTCCAGAGCTGTACCAGTCGTGCTTCCTGCCCCAGTGCAGCCTGGGAAGCTCCCAGGCTGTGCTGCAGAAGAGGCGGGGCTCTTGCGCGAGCAGGCAGCTTGTGCGGAGCCGAAGGACCCTGGACACGACAGCCTCTCGCCGGAGGCTGCTCGCGCGATCCCCGCACCCCAGCGCTGGAAGAAGGTAAGGTGCGGAAAGGGTCATAGTCAGGAATATTAAAAAACAAGGGAGTTCATGATGGATGGGAGTTTCATAAAAGTGAGATGTTGAAGGCACAATTTCAAACAGTATCAATAAGGAGGAAAAAATGGAGGTGGCTAAAGAATCGGGGATGGATGTCTAAAGAACTTTCAGTTGAGCTAAGATTTAAAGTAGTCATGTTCAAGAAATGGAAAAGACGGGGATGACCACCAAAGAGGAATTAAAACAAATAGCCAGCAGATTGTAGGGAAAAAGTCAGAAAAGCTAAAGCACAGAACAAGGTTAGGCTTGCTAGAGAGGTTAACACAATAAATGGGCTTTTTTGGGTTATGGCAAAAGGAAGAGCAAGCAAATGATAAGGCCACTATGCAGAGAAGATGGCAAAATGGTAACAGGGAGGGAAAAAAAAGACAAAACTAAACACCTTCTTTGTCTCAGTCTTCTCCCAAAAAGGAAAACAGGGCTTGACCTGGAGAAAACGGAACAGATGACCCAGTAGAGGAAATGCAGCATAGATTAAGTGAAGAGACAGTGTAAGAATATCTGGCTGCTCTAAATGAATTCAGGTCTCCAGGGCCAGATGAACTACATCCAAGGGTATTAAAAGAACTGGCAGACGTAATTTCAGAATGATTGGCAATAATCTTTGAGAATTATTGGACAACAGGAGAAGTCCCAGCAGACTGGAGGAGAGCAAATGTTGTTGCCACCTTTTTCAAGGAAAAACAAAGAGGACTCAGACAATCACTGCTCAGTCAGCTTGACGTCAATACCATAAAAACTTCTAGAGCAGATCATTAAACAGACATTCTGTAAGCACTTAGAAAGGAATTCTGTGATCACTAAAAGTCAACATGAGTTTCTCAAAAAAAAAAAAATCATACCAGACTAATCTTATCTCCTTTTTTGATCGAGTTACAAGCTTGGGAGATGAAGAAAATGCTGTTGATGTCGCACATCTTGTTTTCAGGAAGGCCTTTGACAAGGTCCTGCATGATACCCTTGCAAATAATCTACTAAAATGCAGAGTTTGCATGTTTACTGTTAGGTGGATTTGTAATTTGTTAACTGACCGAACTCAAAGGATGCTCACCAGTGGCTCCTCTTCATCCTAGGAGATGTAGCTAATACCCAAGAGAACAGGACCAGAATTCAAAATGATGTTCATGGCTTAAAGAACAGGGTCAAAACTTACAAAATGAATTTCAACAGGGAGAAATGTAAGGTACTACACTTAGGCAGGGGAAAAAAGTGAAATGCACAGATATAGGATGGGTGACACCTGGAGTGACCACAGTGAATGTGAAAAGGACCTGGGATACTTAGTAGACCACAAGCTGAACATGAGTCAACAGTGTGATGCGACAGCTAATAAAGCCAAAGTGATTCTAGCTGCATCATTAAGAGTATTATTAAGAGTATAGTGTCTAGGTCATATGGGATAAAGTCAGACAGATGCCTAGGGAAGTACCATTCTTCATGCCTGAAAGTCAGTGACTCTAGCCCCAGGGAGGGCTCCTCTCCTCTCAGTCATACCACCCAGCCTAACCTCTTGCATAGATGGGCAACTGTGGATGGTCAGGGAGCTGCATTACTCTCCCAGGAGACCTGGAGAGCTGTGTCCTGTACCACACAGGGCCACAAAAATATCCTTTGCTCCCAAATAACCTCTAGAAGATGTGGGACATTTTTATCATGTTTTAGTCCTCCCCAGGGGCCATTTTAGGCCAAGGAGAGGCCTTTTTGAATCATAGAATCATAGACACATAGAGTTGGAAGAGACCCCGGGGCCATCCAGTCCAACCCCCTGCTATGCAGGAACACCCATCAAAGCAGTGGTTCTCAACCTGTGGGTCCTCAGATGTTTGTGGACTTCAGCTCCCAGAAGCCCCAGCCACTATGGTCAATGATCAGGGCTTCTGGGAGCTGAAGTCCAAGACATCTGGGGACCCACAGGTTGAGAACCACTGCATCAAAGCATTCCCAACAGATGGCCATCCAGCCTCTGCTTAAAAACCTCCAAAGAAGGAGGAGACTCCACCACACTCCATGGAGGCAGCCTATTCCACTGTTGGACAGCTCCGACCGTCAGGAAGTTCTTCCTGAGGTTCAAATGGAATCTCCTTTCCTGCAGCTTGAATCCATTGCTCCTTGTCCTAGTCTCTGGAGCGGTAGAGAACAAGCCTGCTCCCTCCTCAACATGACAAGAAGAAGAAGAAGAAGAGGAAGGAAGTGGAACCATGTCCCGTTTCACTTCCTGGGCCTAAATTGGCCTGGGGAGCAAAAACATGGGGACATTTTCGCCATAGCATTTGGAAGCAATCTTATTCTTTTTTATTTTTGACCCCGGGGATCCTGGGAGCCACACCCTAAACCTAACTCATCCGTGGTCTAAGAACTCGTTAGCAACAACTCTCCAGGGTTTCGAGATGAGATGTTTCTAACCTCTGCCGGGAGATCGTAGGGACTAAACCAGGGACCTTCTGCATACAAAGCTTGTGCTCCACCACTGAGCTACATCCCTTTCTTGTCTGTCCCAGATTAAAAAATGTTGTGTCTGAGGAGGTTATTTGAAAAAAAAAATAACCCACCTGTGACTCAACAAAGGTCCTGGAAATAAATATTTTAACCATCGTCCGACATGTATCAAGGAAACATCTGAAGTCCACAGGGGTGTTTTCCTGCTCCACCTCAACTTCTAGCTTCTGACTTTCATTAACAATTCTTTGCTCAGTCTGACTTTTATTAATAATTCCTTGCTTTGCTGGAATTTTGCGACATGACAGCTCTCGCTTCTTCGGTTGGGCTTCATCAGGACAGGAATGTATTCCATTCCACACTTCACTGGAAAATGACAGACACAGGCATCTTGGTGAGTTTACATTTCAGCCGCTGGCTAAGTTCGCCTCTCGCTGTAACCTCAAAAGTGGAAATAATGCATTGCAAGGCTGGTTCCTGAACCTGCAGAAAAATCCAGTCGGCTAAGGAGAACATTTCCACAAACAAACCACCCAATAAGGAGCGGAACAAGAGCTTCAGAGTTCCTGGCCACCTGCATAGATGGAGGCCTGAATCTTTGTGGTGACTTACTGGGCCATAAATAGGGATTAGACTACTGTGTGTCATTTTTCTGTCATTGCGTAAGGACATATCCAGCACCTCTTTACTCAAGGTCTTTCCCCAGCTATGCAATGGCTTCCCTTCCCTACAACAGTTCACAGATGAAAACTGGGACACATGTGGCCAAGAGGTATCAAAGTGTGATTGAGGCCATTTCTGCAGTACACTGTTATAGTGCTATTATTCCACTTTCAACATCCTATGGAATCCTGCGGTTTGCAGTTGAGGGAAGGTACTTATAATTCTAGCCGGAGAGTTCTTTGGCTTCAGTAAGCTATAAACCCCAAATTCCACAGGATGTGGGAAGTGGAATAATAGCACTATAGCAGTGTAGTGTGAAAATGACAAAAGTGATAAATGAGGAAGATCACACAAGGTAAGAGAGGCTGCAGCAGTTTGCTTTTGCCTGAGCCAGCTGGGAAGGGCGAGATTCTGCCCCACCCTGTCCTCTCTGCCTGTTGAATACAAACTCCTTTAGCACTTGGAACATTTTCCAGCAACTGAAGGAAGCTGGGGACAAAGGGGGAAAGTGGGAGGACGAGAGAAAAGCGGGGGCATTTTAAAGGCAGCTGATAACAGTGGGCTGGCAGACAATTAATCAGGACTGACCTTGCCAGATTGGGCCAGTTGGAGAGTATGGATGTCTGGATGATACCAGGTTAGCTCAGGATGTCAAGCCTTTCATTGGCTGAGAGGATGTGTCAGGAAAACCCCATAATGTCTATACATAGTGTCTACCATTACCCTCCCAGAACTCCTATGTATGCTGGTGAAATTGCATGTTCTACTAGCGACAAGTGGAGTCTGAGACTGTACATCTCAGGACTATTCCCCCAACAATGTCATAATAGATATTCCTTAATTCTAAACTCTTGGTATCATTTGGAAATGCATCTACAAAGTGCATACTAGTTGTTTCTTGAAATTCCTCCTTCCTTCCTTCCTTCCTTCCTTCCTTCCTTCCTTCCTTCCTTCCTTCCTTCCTTTCCTCCTCCTCTTTTCTCCCATCATCATTACACCGGGAGTTGCATTAAGCTTATCTCACTGGGAGGTTGTTTGCTGTGCATCGTGAAAAATAACAGCCCCGTTTTGCATGTGTGTGTCATCTATTTATGGAGGGAAATCTCAGCTCAGCTGCAACATCTGGCAGTGAGCAAGAGGCCATCTCCTCACCCGACATTCCAGCTGGGTCGCCTCCTTAAGGTACACAGAGGTCAACAGACTCATTTGGGACCGCATGCTAGTGAGGTTCCAAACTACAATGATGCCACTGGAAGTTCACTTCAAAAAGAAGAGGGAAATAATCTTTCTAACATAAGATAACGGAGAAGAGGATAGAGAGCTACAGGTACGGATTAAAACAAACTTTTACAAAATAAGACAGCCTAATAGGCTAGTTTACCAAACTTTCTCTCTGCATATACCTCTCTGACGGTCATGGAACTCCGGCACCTAGCAGGAGGATTTGGGAAGTACCATTGAGCTAGACTAGAGCCAGGCAGTCCACTCTTTTGACAAGGGCTGTTGTTTTGTATTGGAAAGTTCGGAGAGACAGTGTGGTATAGTGGTTTGAACATTGACTTAGGACTCTGGAAGAGCAGGGTTTCAATTCTCACTTGGCCATAGAAATCCACTGGGTGACCTTGGACAAGGCACAGGCTCTCAGCCCTAGAGGAAAGTAATAGTGGCCAACTCCATCTTAATAAATCTTGCCAAGAGCAAAGCTAAACTACAGTCACATTAAATCAGAGTTGACTTGCCAGCGCAAGGAAACAGAACATTTTTGAATTAGTAAAATAATGATTTCCCATGCAGTCTGCTTTCAAAAGATTTCCTTTGAAGGGGTAAGGGATTGGATGAATGGGTATACAACGGCATAGAAGCCAGGTCCAATTTTCTCCATGCCCTCCATTACAACTCTCCCAGCAAAACAAGCTCAAATGCCTCTATTTTCTTCTGCAGTCCCTCTCAAAATAGTAAAAGGAAGTGATCTCCCATCCAGTTTACCATTCTGAGAAATATTTCAGAGGAAGAATTTGGAGGCTGTATGCAATTTTGTAATGCTTTAGGAGTGGGGTGCAGAGGTATTGCATGTTTTCGCAAGTTTGGGGCCTTTCTATGTGGTTTGGGGAACATATTGTTGGAAAATTGTGTTACTTTAAAAAAAATGTTGTTGGGGGCTTTAGGGGGCTGATGAGGGGTTTTGGGGTCACAAAAGTGGCATGCAGAAACTGCACGTGGCCTGCGGATCACAGTTTGCCCATCTTTGGTAGCGAGAGAGGAACAAATTTATGGCATTTTTAAAACTGCGTACAGACAGGCATGTGATTGCCTAAAGCATGGGTACTGGGGCAAGACAGATTGCAGAGCGAATCACTGACTTCTTGCCTGTCGTGCAAACCGGGGAGCTGAGGAGAAAAAGGTTGTGAGATTCGAGCATTATGAATCAGTACAAACTGATTCCATCTGAACCTCCTGGTCTAATGTGCAGATTGGAACTTTCTTGTCCATCCACTTTTGCAATTCATGGATGTTCTGATGCAGCTCTCAGCTCAAGGCATCTCAAAATACATCCAGAAATGGGAACTGTGTTTCAAGAAAAAGGTAACTTTTCTGAATTTTGATTCTAGAAAGACATTAAAATCTGGACTTGTGCTTTTACACATGCAAAAGGGACCTGGACCAGAAATAGACTCGAGTTGCGGATTCCCAGCTAAGTTCATGCAGCAGGTAAAGAGCCCACTGTGTTTAACCCTGTCTTTAAATATTATGTCTGTCTTCCTCCTTGCAAGGGGAAGGAAAGCAATCCCTTCTCCCCAAATGAACGTTCCAGCTTAGCTGCCAGCACATCTTAGACATAGATGGTTCCAAGACAAACAGTCTTGCATTATCACACCCGCCTGCCAGAAGCACATTTTAACAGCCCTAAAGCGTATATTTTTTTGCAATCCGAGAATGGACAAATAGTTACAAAATCAACACTCGACATGTTCCCCAGGTGCAAGGTTCCATTGTGTATGCCAACCAGATGTTTTGTGCTGTTACGCTCGCTCGGGCTGCTTCCAAAAAAATGAAGTGTCATTTTCGAGAGGAAATGCTTGCTGTGCCTCCCTCAGAATGAATAGAACGTCAAATCCATTTCGAGAACGATTAATATCGTTGTATCTTTTTTGTATCAGGCAGAATACCAAGTGAAATAAATATGTTAAACCTGACCTTTACAAAATTAATGACCTCAGGGCCATAAAAACAGCACAAGGCACATTTAACATACGCCGAAGCATTCCCTCCCACTTCCATTTCTGCAGGAAGTATTTTGAATAGCAGATCTGACTGCTAGCTCTCCAAAAGCCACTGCGGTTCAACCAACCCTTCAACGGGTGAAATATCCACAGATTTGTCCTAATTCCCAAACAATCTTTCTTAGAATGGTAGAAACCACAGAGTTGGAAGGGAACCGACAGGCTGTCATGTCCAAATCTCTGGGTCTCCACCTAAAACACCTCCTGCAGGTAGCTGTCCAGCCTCTGTTTGAAGACATCCAGAGAAAGAGACCTCTTCACTTCCATAGGAAATTGGTTCCATTGTAGAACTGTGCTCAAGAAGTTGCTTCTAATTTTCAATCCAAATCCATTTCTGCCCTACAGTGTTACTTATTCCACTTTCAACATCCTGTGATGTTATTCTTATTCTTATTCCACTTTCAACATCCTGTGGAATTCTGGGGTTTGTCGTTTCCTGAGGCCAAAGAGCTCTCTGGCTGAGAATTCTAAAGGCCGTCCCTAAACTGCAAAGCCCAGGATTCCATAGGATGCTGAAAGTGGAATAATAGCACTATAACAGTGCAGTGCAGAAATGGCCTAAATCTACCCTCTTGTTACTTAAAGCCATTACCTAGTTCTACCTTCTGAGACAGCAGAGAACAAGTCTGTACCTCTTTGTGGTAGCCACTGGGATGTTACCACTGCAAAAGCATTTCAGTTGAACTCACCAACATTGACCAGAATGTTATCCAGAAATGTGATCTCAGCTTATCCACTGTAACCCTTCAACCACTCCTTTCTACCTATCCAGACCTTGCAACTCACAATCTCTGCCTTTTAACACCTCTTCCTTAGCTAGGAAAAGAGCGGTAGCAACAATTTCCTTCCCTTCCCTGGGTCCTTCCTTCTGTTCACTACTAAGGCAATTTTTCCAAAGTAGAACTTCTAGTATCTCCCTGGAAATATATTTATATTTCCGAAGACCACAGTTGCTGAAGTTGTGTGCCTTCCAATCATTTCTGACTTCAGGTGACCCTAAGTCAAACCTATTATGGACTTTTCTTGGCAAGATTTGTTCAGAGGAAGTTTTACTTTTGCTTCCCTCTGAGGCTGAGAGAGTGTGACTTGCCCAAGTCACCCAGTTGGTTTCCCTTGGCTGAGCAGGGATGTGAACTTTGGTCTCCAGAGTTGTAGTCCAGGGCTGAAACCACTATGCCACATTGGTTGTAAGACCATGATACCAAAATATTAAATACATTTTTATGGGCTACTGGAGCATTTTCTCTTAGTTTTCATAGCTTAGTGCAGAGGAAGGAAGATGCAGAGACTGGATCTGTCTCGTTCTCTCTGAGTGTGTTTTCAGAACTGTTGAGACTGATAATTTGGACTGGTATGCTTTTTTGGAAAGGAAGAAAAAAAAAGAGGTTCCTGCTCGTGGGGCTGATGGCTATGAAGAAAGGTTTGGGGCTGGTGATCAGCTACATGATTTTAAGAAATCAGATTGGCTTTAAAAATGTGTGTGTATGTGTGTGTCTGTTTGCCTTCAAGTTACTCATTAATTTATGGTGACTCCATGGATTTTATTGGGTTTTCTTAGGCAAGGAATACTCAAAGGTGGTTTTGCCAGTTTCTTCCTCTGAAATATCCCCCTCCCATAATAGATTATTTCTAAGACAGCTGGAGATGAGTAGAGATAAATTCACACAGCTTCATTGCTTTTTATAGCTGAAGCCATTTTTAAAAAGCAGTCCAATGTTCAGTGATTTCTTTTTCATTTCTCCATACATATGAATGGGGAAAGGGTTCTTGAGCGAATTGCACTACCTTATACCTTATACAAACTTGTAAAAATTAAAGTATTACGGTATCTTTATTCAATTCCTCCTCAGTTTATCTCCAGTTCTGAATGCTTTGGTATCTGGCAGAGGCAGGGAAATGTCAAGATACAGATACCGGATCATGCTGGTGTCAAGTCCATAAGTTCCCCTATGGAAGCAGTTGGAGATTTTTGTCTGATGCATAATTTCCATATTCAGTTTCAGGTTATGGAAGGAGAGTTGCACAAATCATAGAATCATAGAATCATAGAAATGTAGAGTTGGAAGAGACCACAAGGGCCATCCAGTCCAACCCCCTGCCATGCAGGAAAACCCTCAAAGCACTCCCGACAAGTGGCCATCCAGCCTCCGCTTAAAAACCTCCAAAGAAGGAGACTCCACCACACTCCGTGGCAGCACATTCCACTGCCGGACAGCCCTGACTGTCAGGAAATTCCTCCTGAGGTTCAGGCGGAATCTCCCCTCCTGCAGCTTGCATCCATTGCTCCTTGTCCTGGTCTCAAGAGCAGGAGAAAACAAGCCCACTCCCTCCTCGACATGGCACCCCTTCAAATATTTAAACATGGCTCTCATGTCCCCTCTCAACCTTCTCTTCTGCAGACTAAACATACCCAGCTCTCTAAGTCTGTCCTCATAGGGCATGGCTTCCAGGCCCCTCACCATTTTGGTTGCCCTCCTCTGGACCTGCTCCAGCTTATCCATATCCTTCTTGAATTGGGGTGCCCAGAACTGGACACAGTATTCAAGATGAGGTCTAACCAATGCAGAATAAAGTGGTACCAATACCTCCCTCGATCTAGACACCATACTCCTATTGATGCAACCAAGAATTGCGTTGGCCTTCTTGGCTGCCGCATCACACTGGTGCCATTGTACACGGTTGCGCACTGCACATGGATGAAGATGTGATTGTGCATATGCATTGTGCACGTGGATGAACGTGCATATCTGGGTGTGCAGTCAATTTTACATTAAGTTGTGGAATTTTGTAATGTGATGGCATCATGAAACAACCATATAACTCAATGCAAGATCTCAGCCAGAATGTAAGAAGCTGGCTCACCACCATTCATGGAGAATACAAGTGAAGAACATCCAATAAAATTCACAAGAGAGAAAGGGCACATATCTTGAGGTGCTGGAAGATGGTCTTTATCCACTGAAAAACCCAATATGTTTCATCCTATGGATATTACAATCTCATTTTGCCAGTAAAATGATATTGCAATTCCTTGCTCAGAAATTTATGCAGTTAGTGGCTTTATGAAGTCAAAATGCATCCAACTTCTGAGCTCACAAAGTACACTTTCTAGTATCTTCATCCAAGTCCCCCTTTTTTCTCGTGGTCATGGTTATATTATGAGATGGAAGTCCTTTGAACCAAAGAAGTTCTTAGTCTTCACTTGGTCATGTTCCTTGCCAGAACTGGTGGCTTGCAAGCAAGGAACTCATCCCATGTTCACAAAAAGCACCAGGCCAAAGTCAGAAGCTGAAGGTCTCTACAACACATGTCCTCTGTCCCTACAGTATGTATAAGCTACGCCTCAATTTTCTTTTACAGAAGCCATGGCATTTGTAAGGCTAAGTGGCCCAAATGACCCCAGTCCTTTTATTATATTTGATATTACATTGGGGAGGAGGCAGAGAAGGGCTTTGGCAGCACGCCCTTGGCAGGCCAGATCCTTCAAAGTGGTTCCATGAGTCATACACTGTATTCCTCTCTCCTCGTACACACAAACACCGCAAGGAGGCCATATTCTCCAGGCGATGATTCCATTTGCTCATGCCCATCTCCTGCCAAAGTAACCATCTCAGTAAAATGGAGAGGGGCAGGACACGGGGGTGAGAGAAGACCAGGAACACTGTGAAATGCTGGATTAATTCCTTCATGTGGAAGAAAGAGTGGCTCTAGAGCTCTGTCTCTCCCACACGCACAAATACTGAAGACCAGAAGATCCAGCTCAAGGCAACCAATTTTTTAACGAACAGCTTAATAAAAGCCCAGTTCCATCCCTTTGGCACCACACAAATAAGCCAATCAGCCCACACAGGCTGTCTTCTTAGAAATGGAGAAAAATCAAACCCTGAAGGTCATCTTATTAAAAGGGATTAGGGTTTTCCAGTTAAACCTTTCAGTGCTCCCTGAAGCCAACAGAGAAATTCATATTGTAACCTTTTCCTATCCCATAAAGCATTTAAGACCTGCTTTTTTTTTTTAAAAAAAAAATGATATAGCTCTCATAATTCCTGTTGAAGACCTAAGAGCTACCCAGTACATAAGGAGAGGTTTGCGAGAGGGGATTGAAAGCAAAGAAGTTTTGTTTTCTCTTGGTCAGATTTCTTTCTGGAGCTGGTAGCCTGCAGGACTCTGGGCAGTCCAAAAGGAACGGAGCCTATACTCACAAAAAGGACCAGGGCAAAGCCAGAAGCTGAGTGAAACCAAGTAGAACCCTTTGGTCATCACATCCTTTCTCTGTTGGTAGCTGCAAAGCCAACCTCTGTCCATTTAGAGGTGTGATGCTGCAGCAGAAGTAGAGATGCACCTCCTCACTTTTGCGTATGAGAACAAAAAACTGCAGCAGTTTTCTGCTCATCTGACAGATAGCATTGCTCTGCCCTGTATGAGAATGATTTCTGACCATTTCATGCAAATTCAAAAATGTGCGAAGTGCACTAAAGTACAATCTTCAGAAATTAACTGTACAAAACTTTGGCTGGAGTACTGTTGGGGCTTTGCATGGTGTGAGTGGATCCATACTAATGGATTCTTTTAGCATCTCTACTACTTAGTTATGTGATTGCAAATTTATGTTGCAAGAAAGGTCATATAGGATTCCAGGCATCAGTCTTTTTCATCTATCAGACCTTTTCAAGTCTTCTCTATCAGCCACTCGGTCCTTCTGTGCTTACGGTTTGTGTGTCCTTTGCTTCACAAAGGAATGACAGCCGCTCGGTGTAACATTTTTTGAATAAATTACAGAGACTTCCATGAAAGACAAAATACTCATTGTCTTATTCATGTAGTGGAGAAGAGAATTCTTGTGGAGATGGGCTTCTCTTGAAGTGTCAAGACAATCTGAATGAGAATGAGAGGTTTTCTTTACATCCCAAAGTAAAAGCAGACCATGAAACAGCTCAGTAGCTGCTGTGAGCTGGGGAAGCGTATAAATATAAACTTTGAATACACCTCTTATGAACTCACTAGGTTGCCTTATTATCATTAAAGCTTACATTTATACCTCAGTTTTCTTCTAATGAGCTTGAAGTAGCATTCACAACTCTCTTCCTCCCCAAATTACACTTACTACAATGCTGTAACTAAGGTACACGGTACTCAGAGTGATACTAGAGAATAAATTTATCACACTCCTTTGCAGAGTGCTCCCCCAAGTGGCAGAAGAAGTCTGTTGGTCACAGCACATGACATTCCTTGTATATATGTTGCATTTAGTACATTTTGTTTAGTGGTTGGTCACTGAAACGCAAATATGAGCTTAATTTGCAAGTCAGATTGCTGAGATATGTATCTCCCATAATGGGAGGTGAAATGGGTCAATCACTGAAAATATGCTTTCCTGCTAATATCTCATTATCCTTGAACTGAAAATGTAGTATCTTTGTGACTCCAAACAGAGACTTGAATTTCTGTAAAAGACTTAAATATTTGATATAATTCATAAAATGTAAGTAGCTGCAAAATGCAGTTCAAACTTTATATTTCTTTTAAAAATTGTCCCCTATATATGGAGAATTCAGAAAATACGGGGAATATTCATTCATTCATTCATTCATTCATTCATTCATTCATTCATTTATTTCTCTACTGACTTATATATTAATTAGTTACATTCAAAATTCTTATTCTGCATGTGCAAGCAATATCTTCATTTTGCGCTTTCCCCAGCTAAATTCTGGGCAAATTCTGGAGGCAGATTTGGAACTGATGGGAGGTCTATCAATGAACTGCAGTAGATCCACAAGGTTTTCTGCCTTTCAGCTGCTTAATAACAGCAATAACTCCTTCTGTCCATGGGCTGCTGAAGCAAAGCAAGCGTGACAGCAAGCCAGTAGTGAATGCTTGCATGAAAAGATGATTAACTCCCTTCTTAGGCTGAGTAAATTCTTAGGCTGAATATATACTTTATTATGCTCTCTGTTCCTTAATTTTTAGTCCCCTTCAGAAAGTCACAGTTGGTGGATCTCATAATGGATCCCGGAGTTCTGTCTAAAAAGCACTATGAAGTACGTCAGACAGGACTGATATCTTCTCATGCTTTGGAAGAATATTTGACAAAGATAGTGTAATGTTTATGGCAGGTCCACTCCATGGCCCAGGCCAGGGTTGTTAGAATGGGGCCTCAAAAGACTAGAACAGTTAACCTGTGGCTTTGGGCAGCAAAGGACCCACAGAACTATAAAGCCTTTAAGCGTCCAATACACCTGCATTATTACTTTGAAGAACTCCCAGGCCTCTAAACACAATACAGAGATGGAGATAATAAAAGTTAAGAAATAAGGGTGGACCTCTCAGCATATGCTTGGTCCAAGAATTTGGGATCAGTACCAGGACCAAAATCTTGACATGACTCATTAGGGAAGACAATAATGCTCAGCAAAGTGGAAGTGGAGAGGAGAAAAGGAAGACCCCATTACAGTTGGATAGATTCAATTAAGGAAGCTACGGCCCTGAGTTTGCAAAATCTTGAAAGGGCTGTTAATAACAGGACGTCTTGGAGGTTTTCCATTTATAGGGCTACCACAAGTCAAAGCCAACTTGACGGCAATTAACAACAGCCAGAACTGAGCTCAGAAGTCCTTTTTCCACAGAACAAAAAATTGCTTTTGCTCCCCTATCCCAAAACAATTTTCAGCAATCTTATTTAGAAGAAGAAGAGCATGGAGAGATTTTTAGCTGTCACTATTGATAAATTGGAAGTCTGAAATCACCCTGAGGTCTACTAGCTGATTCTGAGCTACCCACTGCCAGTCACTGAGTTCATGTACTGCAAATCAATTTATACACAGACCCTGCAAAACTCACTTTTTGGGACTACATCACAAATAACTCTCCAGCCAGTAGTGGGGCTGTCAATGGGCAGTTCTCAGGATAGCTATATATTATCTCCACTACCAGAGGCACATTGTTTGGATCTATCTGCTGCTGGAGAGCATGAAGGGGGGGGGGTTACTGTTGCGTGCATGTTCTTCTAGTGGGGCTTCCATTGGCTGCAGGTTGGCCACTGTGGACAAAGAATGCTAGACCTTGGTCTGATCCAACATGGCTCTCCTAAGTTGTGATTGGTTGCCATAAACATATAAATTTGCCCATAAGCAGAATCTTGAATTGAGCAAGAAAGAAACTTTACTCGACATATGCAACTATAACAATGTTTTAAAATGGCTTTTACAGTATGCTTCCATTTCTTTCTTGGTATTTTTGAGAACTTCTTTCTTTCAGCTCACAGAAAACATACTGGTTCCTACAGTCTTAAACATCTCCTCCTCCTGGGCATCAGTTCAGCTGGTGAGACACCCCCTCAGCCTTTCTGTATCTTTGTGCAAAGAACAGTTGCAACCACCAAGTTTAAGATGGCCAGCAACTGCTGAAAGTGGAGAGCCGAGACTGCAAGAAGGGTTGCAGCAATTTGATTTTTGCTGGGGCAAGGTTCGATCTGCTCCTGTCCTCTCCTCCCTATTGAGTTAATTGAGCACAAACTGCTCACTTGGCAGCCGCTGAAGTAAGCCAAGAACAAAGGAGGAAAGTGGGAGAAGAAGAGAGAAAGAAACTAGGACATTTGAAAATAGCTGAAAAAGTGGGATGACTGAGGATTAAGCAAGACTATATTTTCCAAACTGGGACAGTTGCAGGAGAGGTTGCATAGATATCAAGGAACCAAGGACACACTTGGCTGCTTCCATTTTGATCTGTGAGATGCTGGAGTTTCAGCAATTCTTAGAATGGAATTTTTTGCTGGTGTCTTCGTGGCCATTACCCAGTGACTCCAAACAGCTGTACAGCCCAGAACATGGAAACTGTCCATGGGGCAGGCTGGCTGCTTTACCTAGCTTGCAAGAAGCTCTGTACGGAGAAAAAGTTGGACTTCATTCCATCCAAGCACTAGACAGCTACAGGAAACCATTAAGCCAAAGGTGTCACATTTTCTCTAAGGGCAGCCCCACACCTTTTGTGCCAAATTATATTTGACATTTAATTTAAAAATCCATGTAACGCAACAGCTATGACCAGTCGTGGCAGGAGTGTTCTTTTTGACAATTTTTTTTTTTTTGAAAAAACACGGTTCTCTATTTGCTTTCATTTCCTCAGACCTCGAGCGCCAAGTTTATCTGGAAGTGAGAAACACTTCGGGCATTATTTTCTTTCTTTCTCTCCAGTGTTGTTGTTAGCACGGCCTCAACGGAGGAGCCTGTGTTGAGCCTGGCCTCCGTTATGGGTTCAGGTGTCCTTAATTAAATAAAATAATGTACGGGAACTGTGTGTTCAAGAGAAGCCAAAGAACTTGGGTTTTTTCGGCGGAATAATGCCAAAGTCAGACCTCTGGTTCCTGGCTCAGGCTTTCTCTATTCAGCAGGTGTAATGTGGAAAAGAGAGGGGCATTATGCCCTTGCAAGTGGTACACTGAACACTGGAGTGTGTGGACTCTAGTCTTGACCAAAAGGTGATTTTTGTTCTCCTTCTCAAGGGTGTCAGCCTTTGCAAATTCCTTGGCATACCGATGCACACTTAACAGAAGGGTGTGAAGGGGGAGCAAACTTCTCTGGTCTCCATTGTTCTCAACACAATTTGATCCTTTCAGCCTTCCCTGACTTGGCATCTTCCAGATGGGTTGTACTATAAGACCTATCATCCTCAAGTAGCAATACCCCAATATCTGGAAAGTGATAGGTTGTGGAAAGATGCTCCGGGGCAACTATGGAAGGAATGGGGTGGATAATTTCTTACCCCTTCACACTGTGGTGGATAGCATGGGCCCACCCAAACCAACCAGAAGTGAGATCACATCAATTCCAGTTTATTTTTGGCTAATTTTGGAGCAAGTTAAAATTTGGGTAGGGTTGCCAGATGCAAAACTGGAAAAGGGTCTTGTGCCTTTAATGGATATGAAGAAGTGGGTATATTAGTAGTTACTTGGTTGCATGACAAGAGATTTCTAAATTCTCCCTGGTTTACAACTATTAAAAGTATAGGAGCTGCCTGCAGTATTCAATTTGGCAGCAATAGTTTTGGGGTAGGTAGGAGCTGTGGGGCAAAACCATAGTGTTTTGAAGCAGCTTTGACCCCCTTGGAGTATTTCTGGAGGGCAAAAAAGCACCCCCAATTTTAAAAATATTGATTTGTGGATTGGGGGTTCGGAGAAGTTTTGGGGATCCTCAAGGCTATAAGCGGCCACCTAGATCACACTTTGTCCACCTCTGCTTCAGAGTATTGGTTTGGTTTGGAACACACATCTGAGCCAGAGAAGGCTTACTTCTTCACTGCCATGAGAAAGCTGAAGGAGATCATTTTGTCTCTAAATATCTTCACATTTTGAACCGTTAGGGAATGGTGTCAATTTTCTCAGCTAAGCTGAAAAATATGGTTCCAAGTAAAAGGATCCAGATGCAACTTTTATAAAATCTGGAAGGCAACAAACACAGCTGATGTCTGAAAAAGATGCCAGCAATTTTGTCCTATGTCTCCTGCGCTTAGGGGTTGTTTTATAACCGTCAGAAAATCAGCTTGACCGATACATAGAGAGATGGCAAAATGTAGCCAGGGCAATTAGCAAGATGCAATTTGTCCTTTAACAATGTATCTGTCTCCCCAGCCAGACCTAGTTCTGGCTGTTGTGGCACTTACCACCAATAATATCCACCTTATCACACTTTCCAAGTTAATGGGGCAGAGGGATGATGGACTCTTGAGTAAATGATGCAGTAAGTTTCTCATTTCTCATTACCCCCTCCCTTCCCCTTCCAATTCTTCTGCATTTTTCTCCAACTAAGGGAAGAAGAGACAGATTTCTCTGCAAGTCTTGCACACTTAGCTTTTAGTAGGAAGCCTGGTGTGCCACTGTTTGAAATTTCCAGTAGGAGTTGACCATGAACACTACTTTTAGTTTTACATGCCACATAAAAGGCCCTCCATTCCTGAGGGTTCAAAAAGTAGTTGGTTTTCCATCTCCTTCCTGAAATAGAGCCAGCATTTTGCTTCTACCTCTTGGTCTTAGAAAGAACTCTCACACTGATCTGCTTCTTTCTTCAAAGTCCCATCGCAGATTTGAAATGTTCTATCATAGTTCCTTCTCCTTACAACAGAGGTTTGCAATTGTCTGACGGGCCAATTTTCTACTCCTGTTCCCATTGTGGGCCATAATTTACCCCACTCCACTCACAACACTATGCCACTTTTGCTGCTAGCGTGGTGTGATGGTTGGACTACAAAGGGCTCAGCCATGGACACCCCATGGTTGACGGTGAACACATCACACACTCGCAGCCCCAGAAACCCCTGTGATAAATTCACTTTAGGGTCCCCATACGTCAGAAACGACTTGAAAGCAGACAACAACAAGAAAAGTGGATGAAAAAGAATTATTTGAGGGTGGGGAATCCCATGGGCATCTGTATTAGGGCTGTTAGGTTTTTTTGAGGGGCTCGTATGTGTTTGAGTTTTTTTTTTTTGGTACATTTTTTGGTTGATAATCATCTAATCATTGTGCTGAAATTTCTTTAATTTCTTCAATGAAATTTCTTCAATTGGGGGAGCCTTGTGGGGGCTTTGGGGTCTGTAAAAATGAGGCTTTCTAGAGGTAAAGGTCCTACACAGAGGAGAAAGAACATTATTTTATGCTCACAGAGGCCATGTCCACACTGCAGTGTTATAGTGCTATTATTCTGCTTCCAACATCCTGTGGAATTCTGGAGGTTGTCGTTTCTTGAGGCCAAAGAGCTCCCTGGCTGAGAATTCTAAATGTCCCCCTCCCTAAACTGCAAACCCCAGGATTCCGCAGGAGGTTGAAAGTAGAATAATAACACTATAGCCCTGTAGTGCGGAAGTGGCCAGAATTACACAGTAGTTGTTTAAGCTGCCGGATTACTGAACTGTGGCACTGCGCAACTGAGTGTGCAACCACATGCACACGTGTATCTGTGAGTGCAGTACAGACATTGCAAGCACAGATCCACCTCTGCTCCCTTGAACTGAATGCAGATGTTCCTGGTTGGACAAAAATATCCAACACTTTCCATAGGTGAGCATGCACCTACGTAAGACACCAACAGAATTCCAACTGGAATGTTCACGAACATTCCTTCGCATACGCAAGGGGATGAACCAATGGTCTGGAAAGTCTCATGTTGTACATCTGGAGCTATAATTTTGTATCTATAGGAAGGTTTGAGTGATGAATTCCCCCAGTTAATTGCAAGACTGCTGTTTGACTAAAACGTTTGCTGTGGTTCGTCAGATTTCTTTTATCTCATGTTTTGTCCCAGGATATTTACCTGCCGACATTTTCCCACCCTTTTTCTCCTAGCAGCTGCTGCAATCCTGTCTTGCGTTTTAGCAAAACCATAATCAACATATGTAAAAGTGACACATCCCATCGCCCTCCCCCGCTAACCTGCCCCTATAAGCACCAGCTGCATTGCATTAACTGGGCGATTAGCCCCGATTTGTTCCCTGCAGGAGCGTGAGCCAAAATGGAAGAGAAGGGTATCGCTTCAATATTAGGGAAGAGAATGGGGGAATTGCTAGGAAGGAAATTGTATGCAGACATGTGTTCTTAGTTAGGTTATTTCCTTCCCATTGCTGGATGGTTCTCCCCTTCGTGTCAGACTGTGGCTTGGAAGGTCACGAGGAGGAAAAAAAAATAGGTGAATAAATAATACAATAAGAATCACATCACACCTCTTTAGAAAAGAGCCTCTTCCCCTTTTCTCTACGTAGCTCAGCTGTGTTTCCCATGGTGAAGAAATGTTGTTAACAGTCTCTGGCTGCTAGAGTCTAGCAACAGCATTTGCAAAGGGCCTCTTGTCCCCTTAAAGAAAGAAAGAGATGCTAAAGCTGAGGTCCTGCACCAAGGCGACAGAGTCTAATATACTCACAGAGTTATGGGATGATTATATATTAGTGCACAGAAGAATGCACAAATATATATATATAGAGAGAGAGAGAGAGGGGAGGGAGGGAGGGAGGGGGGAGGGAGGGAGGGAAAGAGATATGTGATTTCCAACCAGCAGTACACAACAGAATGCATATATATATATGAGAGAAATGTGTGATTTCAAAGCTCCATGTATATTGCCATGTGCAATTCCCAGTGGCTCCATATGTGCAATGGTGTTGCATGGTCAGCTCTGTTTCTGCAAACTTCAGCTGAATGCGGACGTTACATTATGACCAAAAATGTACAATAACATGTGCAAGTGAACTTATGCATGCATTAAGCCACTGACAGGGTATCAACCTAGGTTTTTAAGAGGTAAGGAACAATGGAAGGAATACTCCAGACAGAGACTTTCTGGTGAAGCTATCCAAGGGAATCTCAAAGCTCCCAAACCAACATTTCTTTGTCTTAGTTTTTGCCAAAAGAAAAGGCTGCATATTCATGACTCTGCCCAACTCTCATGTTCTTGTTTTTATTTTTCCTGAACCCATTGGAAAGTTTTCTTGCGTACATTTTCTAGATTTGCAGGAAATTAAAAGAAGATTTGTATATTCCACTTTAATGGGGGTTTGATACTACTTCAACTGTTATGGTTTCATTCTATGGGATCCTGGGATTTGCAACTTGAGGGGAGGTCTTAGCAGTCACAACTTGAACTCCAGTGCTGTTCTTCCAAGGGAAGGCCCTAGTGCTCTGTAGCGGAGAGTTCTAAGTAAATGCATCAAACTACAAATCCCAGGATTCCATAGGAAGGAGTCATGCCAGTTAAAATGACATCAAGGTGAAGTGCAGATACACTTAGAAAGAAAATGGAAATAGAAATACAAGGGCTCAGCCCATAATAATACGCTTCTACATTTAACTTGATAATGGTTATACTACAACACCTACCTTGCAGAGAGGTTGTAATACTGATTGCTGAGATAGTGGGCATCAAATGCTTTGAACTCTCAAAACCATAATGCCTGATATTACCACTTCACCGGCAACGTGGAATAACAGGCTCAGACTCTCCTTATATAAACCTCTTCTCCTTATCTAAATCTCCTCTCTACAGGACTTAATATTCAAGATACAAAACAGATGCATCTTGCACAATAGCTGCTTCCTGACTGTGTTATCGTGCAAAATGGAAAAGGGATATTTCCTAACAATTTTAGAGAGAAGAGGGCAGCATCATAAATCAGAGCAAAGTGTTATGGTTTACCTTGTCAATGTCAGCTTGAGGGCTCATGAGCTGAGAAGGTTCAACATGCGGTCTATCCATACCATTCAGTCTTCTTGTCTTTGGTTAATTGGTGTCTCAAGATTCATCACCAGAGATCTGTCTCTCCCTTCCCCTTTTTCTTTCTCTCACTAGTAAATGGGATCCATCTCTGCCACTCTGACAGATGTTAGAGTGACAGAAGTACCCACCAAATGAATTGGAAAACTACTCAGCTAATCTCTTCCACTTTCTCCATCTAGACAGGCTGCACACCAAATGCTCTTTCTGGCTCAAATCAGAAATCTCAGTTACGTTGGCGTCGCGAGGGAAATCAGCCAGTCTGACTCAGGAGGACCTTTTCAAAGTTGTTATAGGAAGGACTGGAATATCACTTCTGCATTAGTGCTGTCTGGAGTTGGAGACTCATGTTGACCACCTGAGAGGAAGGCAATGGCAAACTTCTTCTGAACAAATCTTGCCAAGGAAACCCCAGAAACTGGAAATAGTTTGAAGGCACAATGACGACAACAATATCTATGGCCATTTCCACACCTCACTGATATAGTGTAACAGAGCTACAACTGCTGCAGTTGGACAAAAGCAAAGGAAGCCAATCATACTCACATTGTATCTACAGATGGATTAGTTCGCTCAAAGAAGACATAGGCCATTTCTGCACTATATTATAATGCTATCATTCCACTTTCAACATCCTGTGGAATTCTGGGATTTGTAGAACTCTCTGGCTGAGAAATCTAAATGCCCCTCCTTAAACTGCAAACCCCAGGATTCCATAGGATGTTGAAAGTGGAATAATAGTGTAGTGTGGAAATGGCCTATGACTCACACATTCTATTACAGTTGGTCATCCCCATTCACAAGGGTTAAGGGCACAGAGCCTCATCCACTAGGGTTAGGGGCACAGAACACCTGTAAAAGTGCAAAAGTTGCAAATTATCGACATGCGTGTGTGTGTGAGTGTGTCTATGTGTCAAAATGTGTGTGTGTGTGTGTGTGTGTGTGTGTGTGTGTGGCATAATGGAGAGAGTGGGCATCAGGGTCCAAAGCAGGCCAGGGAAAGGAGAGGGAAAGGGGCTGTGTCAAGATGGTGGCCCTATACTTCCCCTCCCTTGGCCGTCTCCTTCCTCAGGTGTGTGTGCGGGGGCATTGGGAAAGAGTTTGTTGTGCTGAGAAATCAGGTTGTGAGCTGTCCTTATTGGGCTGGGCAGCATCTGGATGAGGAGAAGGAGGACCAGAGGTGGGTTTTTAAAGGTTTGTGTGGCCAGATTGGAGCTGCTGAGAGGGAAGGTTTCCCAGAAAAAGGAGTACTTGAGGTGTTGTGGGGGACAGGGGTTGCAGAAACTTGCAAATAATCAAGTCTGTGAAAGTTAAACCCCTAAACACGGAGGGCTGACTGTACTTGCGTGGATTCCTTGGGCAAATGCTGGTGTTTATTACTTCTCCTGAGACACTGGGCCATTTCCACACGAGACTGTTATAGCGCTATGATTCCACTTTCAACATCCGATGGAATCCTGGGGTTTGCAGTTTAGGGAGGGGCCGGCTATAACAATCTTGTGTGGAAATGGTCTGAGTGAGCTCATGAGACTAAAACAGGACCTTCCAGCAATGCTTGCGGGAGGTTTAGACACGGGTAGAAAAAGGAACGCAGGTTGCCTCTTCGGCTCTGACAGCTCTTGACAGTTTTCCTTTACAAAGCGCAGGGGGATTTGTAAAGTATCAGCGTGCTGGATGTCTCCCCTCGCCTCTCTTCTCCATTCTCAGTTTCACTAATTAGTGGGCCCACGTGGCTTCACTTTATGGGGTTGTCACACAAGGAATCCTCTGACTGACACTTGATCTGCTGGGAGAGAACAAGAGAGAGTGCGGTGTATTAATGTCAGCTTTCATGCGTTGTACCATTGGCAGAAGCAGAATCTCCCCTCTTTGCCTTTTAATAAAGGTTAGCCAAGGCTGACAGCAGATTAGGGGTGGAAAGACACCCAACGTCTCAGTGAAAAGAGCATTTCTGAAACTCCCTGGCTTGTTGCAAGAGTAGGCACACTTCCGCTGGAGTATTCACAAAAATGCCAGGTTGATAGGATGCTTTAGAAATAACGTGTGTAGAAAAAAAATGCACATATTATAAAATGACCAAAGGGCTGAAGTCAGCATTAAAATGCACACTGACACACTTCAGTGCAGGGACAATTATATCAGTTAGGTCAATGGCTTTTCTGCACTATACTGTTATAGTGCTATTGTTCTGCTTTCATCATCCTATGGAATCCTGGGGTTTGGAGTTTAAGAAGGGGCATTCAGAGGGCTTCAGTAAATTATAAACCCCAGACTTCTACGGAATGTTGAAAGTGGAATAATAGCACTACAACAGTGTAGTGCAGAAATGGCCAGTGTTTTGATACATGCGCATATAGGAGGAAAGGGGCAGAAGTTTAGAGTTCGCAAGCTTTGCATTTCTGTGTTCACTGATCGCTAGCTGAACGTTTTCAGACTTTCTCTTTGCTTGCTTTGCCCAAACTCACACTCATGCAGAGTCACATCTAAGCAGGAAAACTGAGACCTGGGAAGTCACTGCTCAAAATCTCAGCCATGAACACACTGGGGAGAGCAAAAGATATTTGCTACTTGAGGTGGAAAACAAAATACCACCCACCACAAATGGTGATGGTGGTCAGCCAGGCAGAGAGAACATTTCTTGCAAATACCCGTGGAGGTCTCCTTATGCAGTGTCCACTACTTATAGATACCTTCTTAGGCGAGGTCAGAAAAAAGTACATATGCTGCCAGTTATGCTAGTATAAGTCACCAAGAGGATTCCAGCCTGCTTATTTACATATAAATGCAGTGAATGAATAATGCAAATCTTGATGATTCCTAAGCTCATGAACATGGCACTTTAGCCTCCTGCTCCCCTAAATAGTCCATTGGTCAAGCTGTTACTTCCAAGAAAAGCCCAGGGGGCCCTAACCATGGGACTATTTGTTAGCATCAGATAATGCCCAAATGATAAATAGCAAACGAGCAAGACCATTAACCAACCCCGTGGATAATGAATGTCCTCTTCCATGGAGCACACAAACTCTTGGAGGATCATTTCCAACTTGCTACCTGTCAGCTCTGGGGATAAAAAAATTACTTCTCATTTCCAACCTATAATGAGAGCAAAGCGGTGCAAAGATAGATGAGCTGAATAATCTGTTATGGAGCCCGGTGAGAAAGAAGTCCATTTTTCTCTCCCACTCTACAGGCAATTCCAACATGAGATAACTGTGTAATTGTCTTAAACCTTGCACCGGGCTGTGTCGGGAACTGCCAATCTCCCATTCCAGCTGGGTTCCAGCTGCTTGGGAAAGGAAACAACCCACAACTTTCTGTTTGGGGCAAAAGGGCTTTATGTGTTGAGAGCCTTTTTCTCATGACCATCTGTTCCCCTTTCCCCACTCACCCACCCCGTGTGGATCACCCGGATTTTTTCCCTTTTAGCAGGAATATATTTATTTGGCTACAAATATCTCTCTCCCCTCCCCATAATTGCAAAGTTCTCAGGGAAGATAACAAGATTTGCAGTAAGACTAGGATTTTCAATAAGGCTAGGCACAGCTGGGACCCAGGTTTTGAACAGTGTGAGGCTGTCTGTATCTACTTCGTGAACAACCAGAGGAGGCATGAGAACTTGAGCAAGATACTTGAAACCTTCTGCTTCAGGCCTTTGCAAGGGCTCAGTCAGTGGCTTTCTTTTTCCCACCAGAATTTCCTGAATGGTTGGCTGAGAACCAAAAGTTAGAAAGAATGTGACAGTTGATTGTATTCACAACATACCTGCCTGCCACGAACCATGTTTCAGCTGTGGGAAGCACACAGGACTTGCAAGAGAATGCTGGAGAGACACAGACGTTCATTACTGGATTGCAGCAGATGAAACTGGGCTGGATTTTGGGGATTTGGAGAGGAGAAGCTCTTCCATTAAGGTGGCAGATGTTGGGAGGCAATATGGCACACTGACAGTCCTTTCTTCTGAGCACTGTGGCCCCATTCCATTCTCTTGGGCCATTTCCACTGTATACTGTTGTAGTGCTATTATTCCACTTTCAACATCCTATGAAATTCTGGGGTTTGTAGTTTACTGAGGCCAAAGAGCTCTCTGGCTGAGAATGCTCAATGCCCCTCCCTAAACTGCAAACCCCAGGGCCATTTCCACACTAAACTGTTATAGTGCTATTACCCCACTCTCAAACATCCTATGGAATCTTGGGGTTTGCAGTTGTTAATTGTTAATCCCAATCAGATTAAACCACTGAATCCAATGGATTTATCTATGTACTGACTCACCATTCAGAAGTTGATTCAATTGGTCTACTCTGGTAGGAACAGACCAACAAGATTCCAGCCATATAGTTGTGTATGATTCATTGTCTTTGATGTCCCATTTGATTTACTGGGACTGCAGATGTAACTTCTGTGCATTCTGCTTTGCACAGCAAACAGGCTCATATATGTTGGGCTGCACAATGTCGATATTCAACAGAAGGCACAACCACTGTATAATTATATGAATGCAGATTTAAGTTAGCCAGTCATCTTGGCATGATGTAGGACCATGATGTGCATCTATACTATGTAGTAATAGCAGTCTCATACCACTTTAATTTCCGTGGGTCCATCCTACAGAATGCTAGGATGTGAAGTTTGGTGAGCTACTTAGAATTGTCTAGTACACTCTACACAATTAAAGTGTCATCATTGTATGGTAGAGAATTCTAACAACCTCACCAAACTACAAATCCCAGGGTTCTACAGGATGGACACATAGAAGTTAAAATACTATCAAACAGCTATGATAAAATGATTTGAATACACTTATATTCAGTGCTAAACCACTCCTGCTGAACTTCCCTGAACTACTAGAATGGAGGATTCTTTTCGCTGGAGAAAAAGTAAGAAAACCCTTTTCAAAAGGCCAGATTATTGGAAATAATAATAAGAAATGGGTTTTGCTGCTCTCATTGTAGCCCATTTCTGCTCCTCTCTCACCTTCTTCTGTGCAGAAGACAAATATACAATGATTTCCTTATTACATAGCTGAGTGTCCTGTTGAAGAATGCATCCTGAGCCAATTCTCACAATTGTCTCTGGAGGTCCCTTAAATGCTGTTCTCTTGACTTTTGATGACTGTAATGAGAGGTTAGGGAGATCAAACTTGGACACAGTCGCTAAAAACACTCATTCCAGATTGGAGTCATTTTTTAGTGTCATGGAGAAATCAATGCTAGTTGCTTGAAACATGCCTCATCCCCTCCAAGAAGGCAGTCCAGGTGGCTTTCCGCAATACCCAGAGTCCCTGGGAGGAGGAAACAGCCATCAGCTCAGATAATGAGTGATGCTCACCAGGTGTGTCCAGATGTTGGTGAAGGAATTATGTTCTTCTACCTCCCTCATCCAAGCCTCTTTGATGCTTATCCCATGAAGATACTTAACATTCATTGCTTTTCTGAATTTTCTGTTGAAGCTTCACATTGTTCCAAAAATTGATAAAAAATAATGGCAGGTAACCAAATGGATCTCTTGGAGAAACATATGCTATTATCTGTTGGCTATCGGTATGTTTTATCAGTCAGTCGTCTGTATCAATCAATCATCTGTTCATCCGTCATGGAATTTGGGAAGGTGACTTCCTTGGAATGGGATTCCCAGAGTGACTAGATTGGAATTAATTTTCCCCAAAGTTGCCCCACACTGGGAGATTCAGGAACATGTAACCCCAAAAGTAACTTTTGCAAGCTCTGGGCCGATGTAAAAAATCTATAAGATAATTTTCTTAAGTTCTTGGTTTTGCAAAAGCATTTGACATTCTCTGACCTTTTTTTAAGGAATGAAGTTTGTTCTGCTCAGTGTATTTACTCATTCTTGTGAGACTTGCATTTTTCAAAGACTTCCTCTATCTCACATCTTGTATTCTGTCCATCTTATGCAATTGCTGATTTTTTATTTTGTGCAGCCATACAGTCCCTTTATCTCTTATCCGGTTTTATTCGGCAGAGGTTTTAAAGCTTTATTCTTGTCTGCATTTTCGCTGGGGAGATGTGGAACATGTGTGTACTTATCTTTTCATTGACTGATACTTAAAGATCAAAATAATAACAGCAGTTGGTAGCAGCCAGGTGGGATGTTAATATTATGGGTTATCATTGTTAACTATTTGGCTGCCAACTCCCTCTGAAAGCATGTTGTCCATTCCTGGTATTTGGTGGACCTCTAGTGGAGACATGCCAGGTTGGAGGGCACAGCCCATTCCTGTTAACTGGAAGTACTAATCCACTTGTTGCCATATCATGAGAAGACATGACACACCTGAAAAGACAATAATACTTGGTAAGGAACAGCGTGGTAGGAAAAGAGGAAGGCTCCATTACCGGTAGAGAGACTCAATCAAGGAAGACATGTTCTTGAATCTGCAAGTCCTGAGTAGGGAGGCTGATGAGAGAATGACTTGGAAGTCTCTTATCCATAGGTTGCTACAAGGCAAAGTCTACTTGATGGCATTCCACAATCCCTAGTGCTTCTTCATTTCCTGAACCCAGTGGGGCATCTGACATTTCTTGCTCCATATTTGGTAGATGCTTTTGTTGTAGATCTAACGTGGATTTTCCTACAAAGGATAAGAGAACAGGTGTGTGATCTTGGGATACAGGCCTCAGGGCTCATGCTAACGTAAATACTTTTTTGAATGGCATGCAAAGAGGTACCTAATACCTCCTTGGACAATACTGTATTTCCTGGCAAACAGCCCTGGTGGCACAGTGGTAAAATGCCAGTACTGCAGCCAGAAGGTTGTAAATTCAATCCTGCAGGGCGCCAGGTTAACTCAGGCCATTTCTGCACTAGCCTGTTATGGTGCTATTATTCCACTTTCAATATCCTATGGAACAACATCTTGAGGCCCCTCCCTAAACTGCGATCCCCAGGATGCCATAGGATGTTGAAAATGGAATAATAGCACTATAACAGGCTAGTGTGGAAATGGCCTCAGCCTTCCATCCTCTGCAGGTCAGTAAAATGAGTACCCAGCTTCTTTGGGGGCAATTAGCTAATACGTTGTAACCCACTTAGGGAGTGCTTTGCACTGATAAACAGTATAGAAATGTAACTGCTATTGCTATAAGACTCACTTTCCCCCCAGAAAAATACTGTTTGAAAATGGGGTGCATCTTATACACCAGCAAATATGCATAGTTCTTTTCTGCAGGTCCTCAGTGCTGCTGGCATCCGCCTCCAACCCAAACAGCCCCTGGCCAGGGGTTGTTCCAGGAAAGTTGCATCTTATCATTGCCTGATTGTCAGAGTTAAATGGAAGCTCGCCCCTAGTTCTGGGCACCCTGGCTCAGCCCTGTGCTAAAGCCCCTTAGTTTTTGCTTGCAAGGGGGAGTTACAGGCAGGAAAGTTTGACAGTTGACAAGATCCTAGACGTGATTACCATTCTATTGTGAAGCTGCATCAACATCCTTGAGTCCTTTCAGAGAAGAATCATAAATTTTTCACTGCTCATTTCAAGGAGACTAGCAAAGCCTGAAGCTAAAGCCTGTGCACGGGAATGCTGACACCCTTTTTGCTGGAGTCTCCCGCCCCGCAACAAATAGGGAATGTCTCCTTTAAAAGAGTTTAAGCTCTAATGAGAGCAGGTCATAAAATATTCCTAAAAGCTATGTTTCTGTCTTTCTTTCTACTCTCTGTTTAAAATAGTGCTCAATACTCTATCTCTGTATCACCCAGAAAGCTGAAAACACCACATTCCCCCCCGCATCTTTAATGGATTTCTTTAGGAGACACTGCGTAATAAAAAATAGTTAAGCAGCTTGCTTAAAAAAAAATGCACGCAGCACTTCACTTCCTTATTTACACTGGTGGGACTTTGTGAGGCTCCTAATGTGAAAACTGAACATTTAATGGCTGATAAATCAAGGGTATAATAATTCCCCAAAGTGACAGAGATATTTCCCTATCTATCAGCATAATAGTAGTTGCATTAGACGGTAAAGAACTGGCACCCCACCTTTGGGAAAGTGGGAAAATGCCATTTTTTTTTTTGCACGAAATCTTTTAAAGCAGGATGGCAATCATACAAAGCAAGTATACAATACACCTGTACAAGGTGTTAGCTTTATGTAGCAGTTTGAGTTTTGGACTACGACCCTGGAGAGCAGGATTTGATTTCCTGCTTGGCCATGGAAACCTACTGGGCAACTTTGGGCATGTCACACACTCTCAGCCCCAGAAAACCCCATTATAGGTTCACCTTGGAGTTGCCATAAGTTGGAAGCGACTTGAAGGCATACAACAATTGAAGGTGAACACAAAGGCCATTTCCGCACTAGACAGTTATAGCGCCAGATGGCCAGATGGCCCCTCCCGAAACTGCGAACCCCAGGATTCCATAGGATGTTGAAAGTGGAATCATCGCGCTATAACTGTCTAGTGTGGAAATTCTGCAAGACTGTCAAATACAAAATGCTTTCACTATTTAAAACTGGCATCTCAGTACTCTGTATTAAATGTACTTCATAAATTTTTGAGGTGGAATGCCTCTCTACAAACGCATGGCTCTAATAATCCAGGCCTAATCTATAGCTTCCAGAAACCACAAGAATTGAATTTTTTTCATCACGAATCGGACTTGCGGGAAAAGTTCCAAATCGCTTGACTAATATGACCCATTCCTTTGTGACAAATTAAATGGTTCACATCTTCAATACCAACTGTACATTTTTGTTAGAAGTAATGTGTTTTCCTGCTTGTGGCTTGAGTTTGACTATTTCTATGTGTTAGCAGTGCCACGTAAAGACAGATGGGGCAAGTGGAAGTAGCTCATGTCAAAGATCTGATATCAAAAATCCCAATTTATCTGAAAATATAAGATAGTGTTCCCATTTCTTCCTCTCGCATTTACCAAGTGCTCTGCGTGAAATTGTTTCCTGATGTTACATGGTAGAAAAAGTGAATGGCTTTCCCAGTGAATGGCTTTATTTCCCCCTCCAGAATTCAAACTTGAATGACTAGCACCTAGGGGGACTCAAGAGGCAATTTAAAACAAATATACTCATTTATCTTATCAGCAAATATAACATTCTTGTGATGCCCAGGACTCCTGTAGGAGTGTACAACTACAGAATACTTCATTTTATTATTTTTGACTGCCCCCCATGTCCTAATACTGAGTCACATCACTTCTTTTGACTTTGCAGCCAGATGGCATGACTACAGTCCAGGGGTGAACAACTGTGGAGAAACTTGGGGTGATTTTCCATCACATTGTGGAACCCCACAGTCATATTCAGCCCTTCTGGTTTTAGAAAATGCTATTTTAGGCCAATATGGGCTTGGAGGTTTCTGGCGGTATGATTCTCTATTTTCTTCTGGCAAAAAAAAATTACCCAGGGAAGGTCTGGAGGCCACAAAAATGATCTTCCTGAGAGATAGGTGGGTCACCAGGCTCAAAGTTTAACCCCAACTTTATAAAACCCTGCTTCGTGTGCTATTCAAGGGAGCGAAAAATGAAAAACGTGTAGCTTTTGTATCCAGAAGGGATGATGGGAGTTGTAGTCCAAGAGAGAATGTGGAGGCACCAGGCTGGATTACACTTTATGTGGCAGTAGGGAAAAGGGATCTACTAATAAAAAGGTATAACAATGTGAATAATTTCCAAGTAACATAAATGTCTCTGTTGAATTACTCTTATTGTTTCTTCCAGGGCAGCCAGGGAGCAGCGAAAAGCAATTATTTTAGGAGATAGCATCTAAGAGCACGGCTCTAAACGCAGTTTCCTTTTCCAAGAACATGCACCCTTTGCTTTTCAGCTGAGTGGCCTTGAGTATTTCAGCAAAGGAATCCCTTATCTCCAGCGCCACACACAATGTTAATTTTATAGATTGGCCATGGCTGCATTTTTATTAACCTGCAAATCAAAGGAACAGGTTATGAGATGGCACTCTATTTTTTTTTTAAATGAGGCATGAGGCTTGTATTTATCTTTGTTTTATTATGCATCCATTTGTGAAGTTACTTCTTTATTCCAGAGTGGGGTGAGTGTTTAAAAAATATTCATTCATACACACCCTGTAGCTGGAGACTGAAAAATATCTTGGCTGGAATCCTGTTGCTGCCTCGGACCTGAATAAGTTCCCCTGCAGAAATGGTTGGGCGTTCTTGTCCAATGCGGAGAGTTTGCATTCACTGCAAAACTGTGGAAGTGGAATTGTTCTTGCAGTGCTATGGTGCATGCAGAGCTGCTAGCTATGTGAGATGTGCATTGGATGTACTTGTGCATCATATGGGATATGCTTGAGAGGCACATGAGACATGCATCTACATGAGATGTACATCTGTGTGAGATGCACATAGGAAATGCATGCAATGTGGAATGAACAGCAGATGTGCACGCATATAGAACATCCATTCAGGTGCACATTTGGTGGCACATTCAGGTGTACATTGGGTTGCACAACACTGCCATTCAACACAAGGGTTGTGCACCTCGCCATGTGAAGATTTCTGCTATGCAACCCTGTTGTGTGATTCTGGTTCTTATTTGAAATGGTAGCTATTCTGGATGAAGTTAAGATGTCCTCTATGTAGAAATTTCCAATTTATTTTCAGAACCCTTCTCACTTAATCACTGGGGATGTGACTTTGCTATAGTCTATAATGCACAGCCTGATTTTCTTCTGGAATTCTTTGGTATGTTCCATATCCAGCTTATGCAGTCAGTTTGTAAAAGGCTGTCAGAACAGGAAAGTTTTCTCTTCCCGATGGAAGTACAATAAGAGAGATCCATCCTGGCATGCTTTTATTAACTATCTTAAAGAAAATTTCATAAACATCATAACATTTCACAGAAACAGCAATATAGCCTTCTATGATCATTTTGATGACTAGCACTTCCATTTACCTGTTCACAGATCCCACAGGGTCTCCTTTGCTTGTCGTTCTGTGACTTTTGCTTTGTTGGAACTCTGCAAATCTGAAAGAATTGGATTTCTCCAGGGTCCCTACTCCTAAGTAATTTCCAACACACCTAAGTGGGAAACTAGGCTTGGATTAATCACAGCTTTGGTGTCTAGGGTTTGCTCAGCTGGCCCTTTGACTCTCAAGCAGTTAGGATTACATTCTAAAACTCTATTTCTTCTTCTTGCTTGTTTGTTTGTTTGTTGCTGTTCTGACTTATGGTGAACCACCAACCTATCATACAGTTTTCCTGGAGCCAAGCGGGTGCGACAGGCCCAAGGCCACCCAATGGGTTTCCATGGCTGAGTGGGGAATCAAACCCTGGTCTCCGGGTTCGTAGGCCAATGCTCAAACCACTACACCAAACTGGCACCATGTACAGGTCCACCATAAATAATTACAAGAAGAAGATATAACACGTTGTTGCAGAGTACAGTGGTCCAACCAGACCTCGTTCTCCTCAGTCTAACACTCAACTCATGACGCTGCCCTGGCTCTACCATTATACTCTACAAAACTCTACATGCACCCAACCACCTAAAGCTTTAGCTTGTTGCTATTTGCTACCAAGTTTACTTTCACTTACGGTGGTCCTAGGAATGAGAAACTTCCAGGAACCCTGCTCCTCCACAGCCCTGCTCACATCTTACAGACTCAGTGTCACGGTTTCCTTGATGAAAACAATCCATCCTTATTAGCTGATTTTATGTAGCACTTAAAATGTGCAGCTTTGGTCTGGAATGTGGTTGGAAATGACAAGCTGAGGTGTCAAGTCTTGTCATAACATGTCCTCAATTGGCTCCAATTTAGCCTCTTGATCTGGAAGCTGTGTGCCTTCATCTTACAGAGATTTGAATCAGTTTATTTTGATCACAGACCAGAACACACACAAGCAATCAAACCTGCAACATATTTGCAATGTACCCACACCATGTAGAATTGACTTGGTACACACAAATAAAAGAGTAATTGTAATAATAATCCTATATAGATAACAGGCACAGGTGGTTTCTTCATTTCTCAAAGAAGAGCACTCTGCATACGCCTTAAGGCATTGTTATCTGATGACAACAAATGCTTGATTCTGTGTATGGAAAGCAAGCCGCTGAGCTAAGATTCAGTAAGTGGCAATAAGACTAGCCTGCACTGATCCATATTCTACAAAATCAGGTTTCCTGACCTTTTTTTTTTTAACTTTGCTGTTTAGCAACTGAAAGGGGTGGATTCTTTCAGCTGTGGCACTGCGCTGATTTAATTTCCGTAGTTTCATTATCTCCCTATTAACTGTCAGGGCCGTATAACAAAGGCTCAATTTAGAATGTATAAAGAGGCATCCGTTCCGTGCAGCAAAACTCACAGGCTCTTGGTTGAGATTAAATCCCCGTAAGGACAGAGAGGGAGAGAACAATGCGGGTTCTGAGCCACAGAGCAAAAGCAGGGTTTGATCTGATGCAACATGACTTGCGCACAGCCCGGGTAGAATATCGTATCTCCCCAGCAAAATGTAAACTTCTCTATAATCCCCAAGATGTATCCATTGTTCTGCCCAAACCTGAAAGAGAAGGAATAATAGGATGCAAATTGAGGATTTGGTGGATATATTTTTAGCCTATTCAATTTAATTACAGCCATCAGCTTGCTGTCTCATTTTATGTCAATATGCATTTGGGATTCTGAGCGGGTTGGTGAGAAAGGAGAAAGGAGAACAGATTTCAAATTTGTGCAGAAGGAGGAAAATCTACATTATTGATTGGGATTTTCAGCCTCTTCTCCTGAAATGTTTAAGGCTTTCTCCAGTCCCCCAACAATTGTGGATTTTTAACCCTACAAATATTCTCATTGTGGCTTCCAACGAAGCACATCTACTAAACTGATGGCCATTGCACTGGGGCAACTGTGGATCCCATGCTAGTGGGGTGGTAAATCCATTCTGGATTTTAGTCTGAACTTTAAAGGAGTTTTCAGAGAGGCTGGATGCATTTTGGATAGAGAGGCTGGATGCATTTTCCAAGTTCAGACATTTCCACACTAGACTGTTATAGTGCTGTTATTCCACTTTTAACATCCTATGGAATCCTGAGATTTGCAGTTTAGGGAGGGGCCTCAAAGGCCTCCGATTCCTCTTCTCTTCGAAGGCCCCTCCCTAAACTGCAAATCCCAGGATTCCATAGGATGTTGAAAGTAGAATAATAGCACTAAAACAGTCTAGTATGGAAATGGCCTAAGATTCAAATCAGTTTCACTGCCCCACCAACACGGACACCAGTAGTTTCTACTGCAGTTGGAAGCCTCTTAAAAAAAATACTGTGGTACGAGGGGCTTCTTTTAAAGGCGTCAGCCAGCTGTACCATCTTTCAGGATATTGCTTTCCCCCTCCTCCTCCATATCCCATTTTTACCCCATCTAACAGTCAACCAGAAATATGCACAAACCAGCACTACTAAGCACCCCTCTGTCCATCTTTGGGCAGTGAGAATGCCTGTGTCTCAAGCAGAATAAGTATTTCCCTCCCGTTTCCTGGTAAGTTGGCAACCTTAACTCCAGCAGGTCCCTTGGATTTGGGGATGGGCAGAGGGGACATTTGCTAGATGAGCAGAAACATGATGAAACATATTTAAAATATAGATATCCTGCTTTTTCTCATTGGAGGAAAGACAGGATATAAATGGAACCAATACATCAATAAAACAGTTAACACGCGTTTCAACATGGAACATAAATGCAATGAGACAGCTCGCCAGAAACAGCCAAATATGTGTGCCACCAAACCGAGTAGGAGAACTGTGTTCTGGTCAGGAACTTCTGAGCCGAGGGCTGCTTGTGGACCTCGCTTGTGGTCACTTTGGCCGCACCTAGGAATTTCATCTCCAGCATTTTTTCACAATTTTGGGGAGAGTTATTGTTTTCTAAAAAAATGAGGAGAGGGACACAAATGCAGGGGGAATAATTCTTTTCTAAAGCAAAGTAAGCCCCGCATGGATTATTTTTAGACAGACTCTATTTTTGCAGATCCAACAGTAAGAGCTGGGGGTTTCCAGTCAAGCATGCAAGACATTTATTGCAATTTAGCAATTGGTTGCTGGTCATTATACACACATGAAACTTGGCAAATCAATTGTTATGGTATTATACGTTTCAAAACTCTCCCCATGGACTGTATAGTTTTGTGTGTGGCCTTTAAAGGCTTGGATTATCTTTCTTTTTTTAAAAAATATTGCACTATTATTCTACTATCTTTAAATATCTGGAGGGATGCCATGCAGAAGACTGAGCGAGCCTGTTTTCTGCTGCTCCAGGGACTAAAACATGAACCAATGACCTCCAATTACAAGAAAAGCAATTGTACCTGAACATTATGAAGAACTTTTTTTTTTTTTACTGTGATTGCTGTTTGACAGTGGAATAGCGTGCCTTGCGTGTGGTGGATGCTCCTTCTTTGGAGGTCTTTACCCAGAGATTAGATGAGGATCTTTCAGAGACTGGATGAGGATCTTTAGCTGTGGTTTCCTCATAGCACTGGGTTGGATTAGATCAGTGGTTCTCAACCTGTGGGTCCCCAGATGTTCATGGACTTCAGCTCCCAGAAGCCCTGAGCATTGACCATAGTGGCTGGGGCTTCTGGGAGCTGAAGTCCACGAACATCTGCGGACCCACAGGTTGAGAACCACTGGATTAGATGGTCCTTGTGGTACAGGTTTTGCCCATTTATCTGACAGGTTAGGGACCGGTGCACTATCAGAAAATGGAGTTGGTTGAAAAATGGAACCCAGATACTGTACTACAGGGAGCATGAAGGACTTATGGAGGCTCACTTGGGACTGTCCACATGTGCTCTGCTTGCAAAGTCTCTCAGCTGGCATGGAGCCTCTCCCACCCCTAAGTCATTTTGCAAGCAGTGCATGCACACTAGTGGTCCCAAGTGAACCTCCATAGGCAAGAAGATCTGAAGAAAGTGCAGAAACTTCACTGAATCACAGTCAGCCCTCCACATTTGCGGGTTTCACTTTTGCAGATTTGATTATTCACGGATTATTTGCTGTCCCCTCTGCTGCCTCCCTAGATCATTTTTAACAGGGACCGCAGGCCTCCTGAGGCTGAGAAGCTGTGAATGAGGCTTGTAAATCCCTATTAAAAACAGTGTGGGGCAGCAGTAGGGGGTGGCAGGAAGCCCCACCAGCCACCACTTCTGTCTTGTTAAGGAACCTTAATCTTCCAAAGAATCCACGGTGGGTTGAATATGGTGATCATACTTTTTTGAGTGTTAAATATGGCTTGGGAGGGCCTAGAGTTATTCACGTTTTTCCACTTTCATGGGGGTCCTGTGCCCCTAAACCTAGCAAAGGTGGAACGATGACTGTAATGGAACTTGTCCTCAATTTGAAAACATCAAGAGAAGGAGTTGCCAGATAACAGGGCATTGAAAGGTGGGGGCTTCCTGTCCCTTCCAACTGTTAAGAATCAATGATTATGCAGCTAGCTTTCCCATGCGTCTATAATACTGATTCTGCTCTGGATTTTAGTACAAAGAGAGCTTTAGTGCTGTAGTGCTCTATGTGAGGACAGGTTAGGTTGGGTTGGACTAGATGGCCTGTGAGGTCCCTTGAAACTTGATTCTATGTACAGTTTGGGCTTCAGCCACAGAGAACAATTACAAACTTTGAAAAGCTCCAGCACTGCTCCTCAGTGGGACACTTTGCCACCGTGTCCCTTGTTTTAAAAGGAAATGTCCTCAAAAGCTAAAACCTTTTGTTGTTTCATGTTTTCATCCCCCTTTCTGGCTGATGGAGGGAACATGAAAAAAACGCGCCGTTAAATCACCGGTTTCGTAGGTGCAGCGCTGGCTTCCATGTTAATTAATCTTTAATGCTATTAATTGGTTGTCTGCCTCATGACAAGAAAAACGGTAAACACTCTTCACAAATCAATTTTTCGCCTTCCAACCAGCTGGTTATTTCGAGGCAGACAGAAACAATTCTGAGTTGCTTTTCTTCCATCGAATGAGGCAGGCGGTGCGAAGCTGATAAGGCCCATGAGCCAGTCTGCTGTTTTCTAGCCATGTCAGTTTGGGCATGAACATGTGCCAACCTGTCTGGGTGGATTTCCTTTGGATCAGTCTTTCATTTTTGGGCTGGACAAAACAGAGGCAAGACCAAATAGGATACAAGACAGGAAAATGATTAGCACTGGCTTAAGGATGGACACATTTCTTCATTTTTCCTTTTTACACTTTTGATTTGTCACTCTCTCAAGTTCTTTCCATCCTCTTTTGGGAGATGTCTGTGAATTTTCACAAGTTCTTAAGAAATTGTATGAATCTTTATAAAATCTTATGAATATTCATAAGCGCTTTCAGAAGTGAAAGTAAGGGTATGAGATAAATCCATCTTTGTACTTAAAGTACAGATTTTAAACAACAGCCATTCTACTTTCAGTATCCTCTGGAATCCTGGGGTTTGCAGTTCAGGGAGGGGCCTTTGGAATTCTCAGCCAGAGAGCTCTTTGGCCTCAATAAACTACAAATCCCAGAATTCCGCAGGAGGTTGAAAGTGGAATCCTGGGGTTTGCAGTTCAGGGAGGGGCCTTTGGAATTCTCAGCCAGAGAGCTCTTTGGCCTCAATAAACTACAAATCCCAGAATTCCGCAGGAGATTGAAAGTGGAATCCTGGGGTTTGCAGTTCAGGGAGGGGCCTTTGGAATTCTCAGCCAGAGAGCTCTTTGGCCTCAATAAACTACAAATCCCAGAATTCCGCAGGAGGTTGAAAGTTATAGCACTATAACAGTGTAGTGTAGAAAGAACTTTTGTCTGTACAGGTTCAGAGTTTTCCTGTAGAGGTAACTTGACATATACACAGATATCCAGAAGGTCATTTCTCCTTCCTAGTTAGGATGATGAGATTTTGTTCTAATTAGCTAATAAAAAAACCCTCCAAAACATTTCCAGGGAGTTCACCCTCATTAGTTCATTCTTGTGAGATCTTAAGTGGTGCTTTCTATACCTGATTTGCATACCCTTTCCAGGAATCCTGAGCATTGCAAGTCACTCTTAAAAAAAAAAAAAGGTTATTGTACACTAGAGGCTAATTTCATGGAGACTCCCTCTCTCTGTTGCAAATAATATCTCCATATCGTATGGATCTATTCTGTTACAATGCCGTGGCACTTAAGATGCAATTAAAGGTGCACGAGGAGATGCTTAAAAGACCCTTTTTCTCTTTCACTTGCTTTGCTCTCCGTGTTTCTAATTAGGCTTGGAATCATTTTGCAAGTGCAGTGAGCATGAGACTGTAATTAATATTAAATATGTTACTTCAAAGGAATGCTTGGGGCAAGCTGGAGTTCCCTTTGAGGCTCCGTAATGGTTAAACCACATGTAAGAGTACAAGTCAACTGATGGTTGCTCCATGGCATAAGGCTGTTAGGAAAGTGACAGCTAATTAATAATCTTGGGAAGCACTGAAAGGGCAGAAGTATCATTTGTAGACGTCTAGCATACAGGAACTTGAGATGGAAGTCAGCCTTGCTGGGCTTGGGCAACAGATGCTGGTGGCCAAGGGCCAAAAGCAGACAACTATTCTGAACAAACTCAGCTTGGGATAAGATGCTTGAGTCATCCAGAGGTTGGAAAGCTAATGATAAAGAGCAATTAGATACAGTTATAGTCCCATGGTCCCTAAAAGTAGTTAGAATTATAATGATCCCTTCCCGTTTCTCGAAAGGAACTAGTTACTTGCAGTTTATTACACATTGAAATACAAACAGCACAAGGCATGGAATGGGCCAGCATTTGGATGGTATGATGTTCTTCCTCCACCATTTAATCAGACCACATTCTCACAATGATAGAAGGAGCTCAAACGTAACAATTGCACTCTGCAAAAGGACAGAGTTATTTCACATTAAACTCCAAACATCATGTTAATTTATAGGGAAAAGAATTCATAGTGAGTTATTTCCAGACTGCTAATTTTCCCATCAACAGTAGGAGCAGCTGCACAGGCTTTTGTGAGAAATAGAAGGCACCCAATATGCTTTTTTAAAATTAGCAGCATAGCAGGTTTATTTTAGTACTGTGCCATGATATGTCCTCCAAACTCCCTGAAAGTTTTCTTCACTTACGGAATACATTTCTTGCTTTCCAATTTATTTTGGTGTGTTTGTGGGTATATTTTTAACAGCCTTGCTTTTACGTGGCCCACACGTGTGCAGCTTTCACCCTTTCTTTTATACATCTCTCCATTACTTCTGGGGTGTAGGTACAGGAGGACCAAAACAAGGACATTCCCCCATGTCTCCGGGCAGAATAAGGAGAATCTCTCCTGCAACAAAGACATTTTGCTTCAGTCCCCAAATTTCGACCATTGTAGGGACTTAAAATTTCACTTGAGCATTCAGAGATGCAGTTTAGGCATCCAGAATAAAAGATAACTTTCTATTAAAGCCTGGGAAGTGGGGAGGTAATTCAGATGACGAAGATGTGGCTGCTTTGGGCTCAGAGGGGAAGGGAAAGGAGGAAACATTCCATTAGTAGGTGCACCCCCATTTCTTTTCCCTTCTGAGCTGAGACCAGCTGCTTCTTCTGGTTTTGAACTGTCTGTCTACTCCCTCCACTCCCTATTGGTGACCATCAGTAGCAGTCCCTCTGGGGCAATGACAATTGCCAGGGTAGCAGGAAGGAATGGAACTATATGAGCAGAACGTTATGCTCAGCCTGTTTGATCAAAGATGGATCCCAAACTTACTTACTTTCCTACCCAGCCTCTCTTCCCATTGGTTCCCATGGGTTCCAAGCATCTAATGGATGGCTGATCCACCGTTGTCAGTTTCTGGTTAGTTTCACAGCTGCGTGAATGGACGTGTGTGAAGAGGAAATGAATGGGCTTCGTAGTCAGATAGACGTCTGCAGAATTTTGACCAGCCACTTTGTACAGACTTTGTTTTACTTTCCTTTCTACAAATATTTCTGCAGATCCACCTCCCCATCCCAATGCAACTTCTCGGGACTTATCTTTCTTGCCAAAAGAAACACACACACACACACTTAGACACATAACGTTAAAAAAGCCCCAAACACACACAAAAAACCCCAAACAAACAGATGCATAGTGAATTAGAAAATAGCGTTTTGGAAAAGTTTGGATAAATCCCCTGACTAGAAGCCTGAGTAATTTCATGATGCACATGTCAGCAGTTACGTATGTCTTATTCAGAGGGTTTTTTTTTAAAAAAGTCTGCTCTTTCCTCCAGGCTACCTGCCTGTTTTTATCTCAACATAATTTTCCCAATCAAAAAATTCATTAACAGCCTCTATCAAGAGCATACTGTATAATGTGTAAAATCAGCAGCAGCTCCCTTTGATAGCAGCTTCAAAAGTCTTGTTAGAGGCAATCATAGAAATGGGCCCTGGTAGGCCACATTTAACAAAAACAGGAGGAACTGATAGGGAGATTCACGTCAGCGAGCCTTCTAGTTCATGACTGGATGACTTGCTAATGTGAGATGGACTCAAAGATGGCAGCAAAGCTCTCAAAGTAGGCAAGACATGAGATTTTGGTTTGATACCATTGAGGCATACCCTTTCCAGCAATATAATCTGCTTCTACTCCCAGGCCTGGGGAGAAAGGATGAGAGAGACGGAAGAGCAGAAACATTGAGTCTCAGACTTCTGGAAGCTCTGAGCCTTGCTGGATCTGGTCCATGAAAATTACAAATTACATTTCAGTATCTCCATAGACCCAAGAGTGGCTTTAATGTCTGTTGCCAAATCTCAGCATGTCCAAATCTCCTATAAGCACTATCATTTATTCACAAAGATTTTTTTGTGTGTGTGTCTGTGCGTGTCAGCATGTGTCGTCAAGCTGTCTGTTGACTTATGGTGACCCTGTAAATTTAACAGACTCTTCTAAGGCAAGGCAGAATCAAAGGAAATTTGCCATTCCACATGGTAAAATGCAATATGTACCTTGAAACCAGAACTACTAGGCCCTAGTTGTAGACCCCGGTTCTGCCTAAACCCAGCATGGGTTTCTCAACAAGTTGTGCCAGGCTAAGATTAACTCCCATTTTGATAGAGTCGCAATTGTGGTAGATCAGAGAAATACTGTGAATGTAGCATATTTTGATCTCACTAAGAATTTGACAAGATCTCCCATGTTATAGATAAGCTGGTAAAAAGTAGGTTAGGAATTGCTACTACTGGAGGGATTTTTACCTAATGGATGGACAAAACTCCTAAAGTGGTCACCAATAGTTCTTCTTTATCCTGGAGAAAAGCGAAGTAAGTTCCTCTGAGGGTAGTTCTTTGCAGGTCTTTAAACAGAGATTGTGTGCCCATCGTTCAGGCTAACTGAGTAGCAAGGAGCCAAATTAGATGGAAGTTGTATTGCTTTCCAGCTTTATGTTTCTATGAGAGATATGCCTCTTTTTGGGATTGAAGACCTCTCTCAAGTTGCTTTAAATGACTTATAGCTAGATTGGCAATCATGTGACCTAAATTTTGTTGGACTGCTATTCCCAGCGTTCAGTGCCATTGGCTGTGCTGACTAGCGACGTCTGGGATTTGTAGTCCAATAGCATCTGGAGGGCTACCTGATCTGGAGAGCATATTGGATGGACAGGGAACTTGATCTCCTCTATGGGTCAGTCCCTAGCCAAAAGCACTGAATGCCTGGAGCAGCAATCCAAAAACATCTGAAAAGCCCCCCCTCCCATGACTGATAACTTGCAGGCAATCAGGTATATTGCTGGAAGAGGTGAGAGTCCTTGCCACACAGGCAAACGTCTTTCAGGAGAATGGCTTCGCATCACAGCTAGCGCAGTGCCTTTTCTGTTATCCATGTTAATAAAGAGTAACGCACACCCGCCTGCATACACAAGAGGCTCTGGTTCTCATGAATAATTCAGTCCGCGGAGCGTGAGCCATTAGATGCTGACCCAACGCCCACCTCCTCCCATCAATCTCCATTCCTGAAAGAAATCTGGGCCAGTGCAGAATTTGTTGGGCAGGTCAGCACAAGGCAGTTTTGATTTGCAAGCTAAAGCAGCCCTCAAGTCAGGAAAATCAATTCCAGTGCGAGAGCAACATGAGAGTTTTATTAAGTCAGTGCTGTCGAGGCTGCGTTATTGAATAAGTGAATCTGCTTTGACCTCTACAAAGAGTTAAAGCCATGAATAGGTGGGCAAGGGAGGAGAGAGAGCAGACAACATATAATTTACGGCTCCCAGGTGTGATCTGGGACTTTTTGTGGGGTGGAGGATTAGAAGCTACCCCAGGGTGCACTCAGGGTTTCTGTACTAGTACAGTACCACTGGTTCTACATCTCTACCACCTTTCTGCCATCTTTGTTCCCATTTCAAAATAGCGCTTTACAAATTCTTCAGCTGTCATGTAATAAGGCTGAAGTTGGAGAAATTCTTGCTCTAGAGCAAGGATAGGAAAAGTGTGGTCCATGATCCACATGTAAACCCCCCCCCCGTGCTTGTTGCAGTGAATGTATGCCACTAGAAGCCATCTAGGTGATGTGTCCCCATCAACCACTTTAAGCCCAGGAGAGGCCTTTTTCTAAAACAAAATGTAAACAGGTAATGATTCCTTTGTGCAGCCAAAGAAGAGGCCTCTCCTGGGTCTAAAATGGCCCCTGCCCCACCCAAAAACATGGCAAAGGATTTGCAGAATTACATAGCAATACACTTCAGATTTAGCCCACACAATGGTGCCATTTGTTAGTTAAGCACAATCATGTCATTTCCCCAGGATTGATTCCTCTCCCCTTGTTCTCATGGTTCTCACCAAGAATTTGACCTTGGGGACTCGGCTGCCAGCCTGCACCTGGATTCTCAATCCAGCATAGAAGTAATGTATTTCTTCTTCCCAAAACATTGGCTTCCCCCAGCCATTCCCACCATCCCCTCATTGTGCAGTCTCCCAATGAAGCCTCAAAGCAAAGCAATGCAAGTGCTACATGACATCAAATAACAGGTAACATGGTATGAGAATTACAGGGCACGATACGGTAGCAAGCATCAAAAACACTACATGTTAGAATGGTACATAAGATATAAAATAACAAAGACTTCAGTCCTTGAGGCAGGATAATACTTAATAAAAAGGAGCCCCTCAATACCTCCTTCTCCTTGGGGAACATAGAATACACAATATAGAATACAATATAATCTTTTTTTGCAGTTCGCACCCCCCCATTTCCAGGGCAAAGCATAATACAACACACAAACGTCAAACCTAGGTCCACAATCCATAGATATGGCAGGGAGAGCAAAACCAACCTGATGTATCCATAGTCAGATGAAGGTCTCTCAGCCCTCTTTGGAAATGTAGTGAGTAAGGCTTCTTCTGCTATAGTGAGTTAGGCTTCTGCCACCAGTCAGATGGGTTTGGGGGTTCTTGCCAGCATCATGGCCAGATATTAATGACTGTACAGCAGTATGGAAGGGGTAATTTGTATTATTGACTTTGTTGAATACTTTTTACATTAGCTTTACAATCGGAAGCTTGGAAAAGATATGAAGGTCGAGGATGGATTGGGGGAGTGAATTCTGCTCTGTTGCTAACCTACTTTCACAGATCTCATAGCAATGGTGAGGCAGATGGGTCATGCTTGTGCACTTTGATTTTCTTTGCTTCTGTACTACATAGTCCTTGAGAGTCTATCTACTATCAGGCTCAGCTGCAGTTGTATACCTCAACCCCAGGTTCCCTACATACCCAGCCATGAGGATTGAGTTTGATTACCAGCTGGGGATAGCCTGGGTAGAACTTGTTTGGGGGCCCAATTCCACCATTGGCTCTGTGTGTACATGCGTGTGTGTGAGTGTTTGTGCTGGACCTCATCAGCAGAAGGGCTGGAACGCTTCTCTGCTGTGTACCATCTCCTGTATCGTTTACCACCAATAAAGCTTAAGTTCTAGCAGTAATGTGTGTCAGTGTTCAGCCCCAAAAGAACTCTTGTTGGGGAGGTCTGGTATTACACCCATTTCTGGAACAAGACGGCCAGGATTGAACCTGTGGTGTTCTTCATGGAATGCATTGCTCTACCACTGAGCTACAGCCTGTCCCTTTTTCTTGACTACCAGGGGAGGTTGGCATGCCAGACCGAGGACACACAGGGCATATGACAACACGGCTAACTGCCTTCTTGCTGGGTATCCAGTCTTAAAATTGAAAAGTGGTCTCGTGTAGAAGCTCCAGTTCAGGTAGCTATTTTGAAAAATGGTTAATAAAGAAGAAAAATGAGGATGTGGACTGACAAGGCCATTTCGTAACAATTTGTTGGGTTGTGCTGCCATGCTGGGGCTCTGGAAAATGTGATTCCTTGGCCAAATCCATTTGCTTTCCACGGTCTGGTTGGTGTATATTAGTGTGTTTTACACCACTTCTCTTTTCTGTAGGTTGTTCATCTCCAGTGTATTTCCCTGCAGAGTTCTTTGGAAAGCAGCAGTCACTGTGACGTGACCATTTACACCTTATAAAGCTTCGAGCCTCACTAGTAAATGTGCCTTGTTTCTCTTGACAAATTCAGAAATAAAATCGGTTTGCCAGGAAGTCAGAAAGGACATAACATAAGGACAACAAGAGACATGAGTTTAAGTTATCCTACCTGGAACAAGCTCAGTTCTGCAGTGGAGTTTTTATCTCTTGCAGAATCCTTCAGTCACACAGTTATAGAGTGTATGGAAGGATCTGAGTGAACTGCAGAATAGCACTGGGAGTCTATGGCCAGAATCAGTGGTGTCTCAGTGGTCAGTGGAGCAATGGATCTGTTCCAGGTTTTGGCTAGCTTTAATGGTGCTCTCCAGGGTTTTGATTCTAGATGGGAATCAGTTTCAGCATCTTGGAAAGGTCCTTTGGAATGTGAACTAAGACCCCACTGACATGGAATAACCAGCATCTATTGGAGAGAATATTGATGGTCTCTTACACATGCATGAGTTCCTTTGTGAAACCGGTTGAAAATGTTTGTCTGATGTATAACATCTCCCTTCAAATTGCAGAAACATGCTTGTACGTAGTTACTCATGCCCAGATGTCCATGAGGTTGTGCATTCAACTGCACATTTAATTCAGTTGTGCAACCTGACCTCCACACAAGGTTTGCATGGTAAAATCAATGCACAGTTCTACATGTACAGGTTTACACTATGTAACTCCAGTGTAGGATATCAGCCAATGTTTGGAAACATAAAGAGCTGACATGTTCAGCTGAAGGATGATGCTGACAGACTGACCTACTTTACAGGATTATTGTGTGAAACAGTCTGTTTTTGGTCCATGTCAGTTTTGCTTGTCCACTCACAAATCCCTTTTATCCTGTTTCCATTGTAATCTGTGAAACTGCCTGCCATCCTGTTAGGCAGTTACAATATCGTAAGCTAGACATTCACAGTTACAGTTGTGGAACCATTGCCAAGACCACATATGCCCCTCAAACCAACCTTAAAAGCCAGGCAGCTGGATCAAGCAAATTAGTTCTGGTGCTAGGGAATGGGATTGTGAAGCCCTTGTGTCTAGATCCCTGCTGCCAGGAATCTGTGGTGTGACAGGCTGACTCATATAGGGAGATACAAGCACAGGGCTTTCAAGGTCTTAACCATCACTTTGAATTGTCGCTGGAAATGGACAGGCAGTTAGTGGAGCTTCTTTCAACAAGGGATTCCTTGTTGAAACTTTGGCCTGGATTACACATTATCCAAGTAATATATGTATGTTTTTTTTTCAAGCACGTGGCCTGAATCCAATTGCTAGTTCCAACCAAAGTAAATCTATTGAATCAGTGTGATTTATCTACATGCTGATTTACCAATCAACAATTGTTTCAGTCAGTCTACTTTACTTGGGACTAGCAATTTGGATTTAGGCCTTTCTTCTCTGTCCACAGGTCATACAGATTCTAAGCATGAAGCAAAAATGCATCCTTGTTTTTTCCCTATGGATTTCATGTCTGGCCATTCATCAAAGCTATATCTGGAAGCATATTGAGTCAGCACTACCTTGCAAGATTTTTCAGCGGAAGAAAGCCAAATCTTACTGGATTGAGAAACATCAACTTGGTTATGACATTTTTGTGAGCAAAGGAAGCAAAATCCCTGTGAGTTATTCCTGCTTTGGAATGATTGATGGGATTTATTTAGCTCTTACTGTTTCCTGAATGGGCATTCCACTGAGCACTTTACGCTTGCTAATCGTATCTAAAATAGCTTGTGTCCTGTTCCTAAAAAGGTATCACATTTCAGCAAATATGTCATATTTTCTGAGCATTTCCCTGTCACTGAAGATGGAGTCTTACTCTACAATCCTCCTGACTCAAAGTTCACAAGTTTACTAGATATTTGTGCAGAAATAATACTAATAATAATACTAATAATACTAATAATAGCCAAGATCATAGATCAGCTGCCTACTTAGGTATACTAAGTAGTGTCTTCTGGTCCAAAACCCCAATCTTGACTTACTACAAGTGATGATCAGGGTGCCACAGACTACTGTTTCTGCCCCTCTCCCTCCAGCAGTCTTTGGCGTGACAATCAGAAGCAGGAGCTTTGTTGTAGTTCCTCTTTGGACCAGAGATTGCTGGCAGGAGTGGGTGGAAACATCAGTCTGCTGCACCATCATCAGGGCAGACCTACATCACTTGCAGCCGGTGACTCCCAGTAAGGCAGGATTGGGGAACTTTTGCAGTCATGGCAATGGTGCCACAAATTTGATTGCATATAGACTGTGAATACAGTTCAGTTACAGCTGCATAACTCTAGGCAACAGTGAATAGTGCAACAGTGAATTCCAGCCAACAACATCTGGTTTCACTTTCTGATCTAGGCCTGAACCCTTAGGTCGTTGGGTTATATTGGCATGCCATTCTGTGACTGATGGAACTTAGTGGATTTTGATAGAGGGTTATGTAGAGATTTTGTGTGGCAACTGGTGACCCCCATTTCAGTGACTACATGGCTTGTTATACCAAAAACCTGAATGTTATTACCACTTGCTACACGAGTTTTGAAATGCAAGTTGGATATGCCTTTTATTTTTTAAACAGTAAGGCATTACACGTAACTGAATTACTTTGATTGCTTACCATCTATGTCTGCCTTGGGGATGACTGACTTCTGCTTTCCTTAAAAGTAACTGGTTTATGCCGGTGGTGTCTGTCTTGTGGTTCTGATGTCAGCGGGAACGTGAATCCACTCTTGGATTTAGTATGGACTTTGAAGTAGCTGTCCAAAGTGCTGAAACTTTTTTGGCGGGGGAGAGTTCATCATTTGGCACCCAGCTCCTTTAAAGTCTGTAGTAAAAACTCAAAGTGGATTCCTCATTCCCCTGACATGAGAACCACCTGATGCCACTGTCATACTGTCCTGAAGGTGCTGGAACTGGACCTCAAACAGTGGCCAATCTTCCATTTTGGGTTCAATCAATACAGTAAATGATTCCTGGACAAGGTCAGGAATTTCAGCATAATATTAACTAGCTGGACCCACTGATGATGAGTTTTAAGTCTAGTTTTAGAGTATGAACTGCCTCAGTTGCCCTGGAGAATGACATTTTTGCCAGGCTAAAGATGTGGGGGGGGGGGAGAATCGTACAATCATAGACTTGGAAGAGACCACAATGGCCATTGAGTCCAACCCCTTGCCATGCAGGAACCCACATCAAAGCACTCCCAGCAAGTGACCATCCAGCCTCTGCTTTAAAACCTCCAAAGAAGGAGACTCCATCACACTCCACAGAGGCAGCAGCATATTCTACTGTCAAACAGCTCTGACTCCCAAGAAGTTCTTCCTGGTATTTAGATGAAATCTATTTTCCTGTAATTTGAATCCATTGTTCTGTGTCTTAGTTTCTGGAGCAGCAGAAAACAAGCTTGCTCCATCTTCAACATGACATCCCTTCAAATATTTAAACATGGCTATCGTATCCCCTCTTAACCTTCCTTTTGTCAGGCTAAACTACCCCAGCTCCCTAAACCACTTCTCATAGGGCTTCATGGCTTCCACACCCTTCACCATTTTGATCACCCTCCTCTAGACACACTCCAACCTTCCATGTTGGTTCTCATGGACATCATAAATACCATTGACCATGGTATAATTTAGGGGACGATTTGGTAGTCTGGGGAAGTTTGTACAAATTTTGGACACATTATTAAGTTATACATAATGCCCCGTGAGACAGTATCAGCATGAAGATTGCAGTGTTGACCTGAATATATGTGACTCACATATTTCCATTTGTAAACTCACATTCCATTTGCAAATTCCATTTGTAGATTCACATGTTTCCAGTTCTGAATAAACAGTCGCATTAAGTCTCTCTCTTGGCAAGCAAACTGACCCTGTTGATGCCTGCTCTGGAACTTCCAGTTGAGAAGAACGCATGGGTACATGTACATGCAATGGACATGCACACACAGACACACAACACCTTCCTCCCATAACATTTTTCAGTAGTAGGCCATCTGAAGACAAAACCACTTTAAAAGTAGGACTCTGGCTCCTTAACTTGGCAAAGCGGTAGCCTGCCTTCGCATATGGCAGCCACATGCTTCTTCCATGAAGATCAACACTCAAGTGTCTGTTGGCTCACAAACTACTGGATCAAAAAAGCAGGAAAAGAAAACGTGGATTGACTTCAAGCAGAAGCTGAAAGAAAAATGTTTTCTGATAGATAGTTCTGGCTTCTAGGAATGCACCCAAGCAGTAAACACTGGGCCACTTCCAAGGACATAAAGTGCTTTTTTTTTTCATTAGAGTGAGAATTTTATTGCTAATCAAGAGAATATTGAATTCCATGGGCCTTGAAATGTATGCTACTGTTTCTTTCTTGCACCAGTGCGATGAAGTTATGTTAGCCTACCAAGGGAACCCCACAAGGTTTGCAATATGCAGGGGTCAATTCTTATGCCTCATGTTCTACACTATTTGTTCAGCAACGCAACCTACTTGTAGTAGTTTGTTACATAGCTTTAGCTGGTTCCACCTGAACTATAGCATTAGAACTCTCTAAGCATAGAATTAGAGAAACATAGGATCTGGTAAGTGGTGTGTGTGTGTGTGTGTGTGTATGTGTGTGTGAATTTTTGCATACCTTCCTTCAGGTAGCCTGTCAAATTATGGTGACCCTCTCACAAGGTTTTCTTAAGCAACAATTACTCAGAGGTGGTTTGCCATTGACTTCCTTTGAATATACTCAGTAACAGCAGGTGTTCCCTAGTGATCTCCCAACCAAGCTGACCTGCTTAGCTTCCAAGATCAGACAGAATCATGTCTTCTCATGATGTGTCCAAGGTACAATAGCCTCAGTTTTGTCATCTTGATGAAATGCAAGCCTTGTCTGGCACTCCTACCGCACATTTAAGCAATATGAAAAGTGACCGTGAGTAGAATGTAATAAGGAAACGACTGTGGTATTCCTAAAGAGTTTTAAGCAATAATAAACCGTTTCCCATGCTTTGGTTGAAGATGACATTGACTATATCACGTTTGAGATTCTCCAGTGCCTCTCTGCCTGCTAGATCATTCTAGTCTATAGCCAAGATCACTTGGGGGAAGAAATTCAATGCCTGGTGACATTTTATCTCCCTTTTTATTGCCCTGGCTGTGTGCCTTTCCGTGATACCTGCTACCTCCTTTGGGGACAAACACTAGCTTTGGTTTCATGCTCCCTGGGAAGTCTGTATGTCAACATGATCCCACTGGAAGAGGTATGATCCCTTGGCTGTTTTTTTCTGCCTGTGAGTTCCATGGAAGAAAAAGAATGGGTCTGAAAACTAAGGTGCAAAGGCAGTTATTTTCAAAAAGATCTTTTGGATCATCAGAATTCACCATTTCCCCTCCCTCCCTCCCTGCCTCCTTCCTTCCTCTTCCTCCCTCCCTCCCTTCTTTCCTTTCTTCCTTCCTTCTCTCCTTCCTTCCTTCCTTCCTTCCTTCCTTCCTTCCTTCCTTCCTTCCTTCCTTCCTTCCTTCCTTCCTTCCTTCCTTCCTTCCTTCCCTCCTTCCTTTTCTGCAGGCTTCCATGTCAGTGAGACAGTAAATTGACTCCAGATTTTATTACTAAGTTTAGAGAAGTTATCAAGTGTGCTGTATCTGCAGCACAAAACTCCCTTTTAATAACAGCCTTGCTGGTTGCCCATATGTTTCGGGGTAGAATTCAAAGTGCTGCAGATGACTCATATAGCTTATAAATGGTTCAGATCTAGGTTATTTTAAGGACCATGCTCTCCTATATGAACCTGTCTGTGTTTTGAGATCTTTTGGGGAGATACTGTTCTCTATCCTGTTACCTTTGCAGGTACATCAAATGGGGATACAGGTTCTCCAACTCTCTTCCCAGACGGGTTAGACTGGTATCCTCCTTGCTATCTTTTCATAAGTGGATAAAACTTTTTTTTAATTTACTTCAGCAGGTCTTTTGGAATTAATTTTCCAGGGGAAACAGACCTCATATAATGTGCTGCACAATATTTGGTGTTATTGTTGTTTTCAATTCATTTTAACTGGTTTCAAATTTTATGGTGGTTTAATTGCTTTTAACTATAGTATGCCATTCATTTTTAGCTATGTCTGTTTTAAATTATCCCCAGTACCATTTTCCAGATAGATTAAGCACCTTGGATAGTAACTGGCCTTTAAGTGGAATGGCTATCTCCTTAAGAAATACACCTTAAAAGTGGTCTCACCACCTCATTGACAGGGAAGCCGCTAGGCACAGTTGTCCATATTTGGCTGATTTCACTCATGGGTGATGGGATTCAGGAGATTATGGAGCACCTCATAACCTGTGGGCAGCATGTGGTCACATAGTTCCCATCCCTGGAGTAGAGTCACGCCATGATGCTGGTCTTGTTCATGAGAAAATATGGGGAATATTTTGCTTCTGGACATAAGCCAAACTGAAAGTTTGCTCCATGCCCTTAGGGGACGCAGGTCTCCACCATCACACACACCTTTGGTGAGAACACAGGAGAAGTCCTTCTTGGTGGCTACTCCTATACTTTGGAACTCCCTCCCTGGGGAAGGTAAGATGGGCCCTTCCTTGTTGTCTTTTTGGGACAGGTGGAGATCTTTCCATTCCATCAAGCTTCTGGGAACTGATTGCTAATAAGAAGTTTCCTTGTGGTGCTGTACTTTTTTCAAGGGACCCAGTGTGATGTAGTGGTTTGAATGTTGGACTATGACCCTGGAGATGAGAGTTCAATTCTCTGCTCAGCTAAGGAAACCCACTGGGTGAACTCGGTGGATCACATACTCTCAGCCCCAGAAAACCCTGTGTTAGGTTCACCTTTGGGTTGCTGTAAGCCAGAAATAACTTGAAGGCACACAACAACAACAAAATCTTTTCAATCTTCATGTTAAAGTGATATTTTAAATGGTTCTACTTTTGCTGTTAGTTTAATACTATTTCTACCTTTTCTTTTCTACTGGAATTGTCTGCTTATTTATAGGCCACCTTGAATCCTGGCCTGTGAAAAAGGCATATATATATATATATATATATATATAGGGAGGGGCGGCAGAGAGGATGATGAATATTGAAAAAAGCGAATAGTATCATTAACACTGACATCACTTCCGAGATTAGTTCCCCCTTCCGTAGGAATATTTATATGTCTCCTCATTACAAAGAGAACTCTTGTCCCATAGTGAAGAGATGGAAATATCTTTTCCTCTGGAGAACAGGCTACAGATGTGGGAAGAATAATAAGAGGAACCCTCTCCCAAAGCCTTTGACTATCATCTTAATGCCCTGATCAGAAATGACCCTGTGCATTGTAAATTCTGGATGGTTCATTTGAAGGAGAAAGCCTGCTGCGTTGACGCAGATTACGTCCTTGATACAAAGGCAGTAGAGGAACTGATAAGGATTTTAAAAGCAATAAACTCATTCACTTGGTGAGAGAAAGCACAATGCCCTGGGGTTAGCTCTGACTGTGTCCTATTATCTTAGTGCAGAATTTCTTTACAAATGCCAAATGTTATGAATATTAATCATTCCTTTATATCTTTTTTTTTTTTTTTACAATGCTGCTCTCATCATTATTCCAATTTTCTGTGATTGCACCGAAAAAGCTTTCACTTGTGTGTTTTTGCATCAGTGACAGGTGCTTCTCAACATATTCCACTGAGTAGTTTAAGTTTTGGAAACTAACTTGGAAGCCTGATTAGATCTGTCGTGTATATACTGTTTAGAATCATAGAGTTGGAAGAGACCACAATGGCCATTGAGTTCAACCCCTTGCCATGCAAGAACACACGCTCAAAGCACTCCCAGCAAATGGCCATCCAGCCTCTCTTTAAAAAGCTCCAAAGGAGATGACTCCACCACACGCCAAGGCATCATATTCCACTGTTGAATGGCTCTTACTGTCAGGAAGTTCTCCCTGATGTTTAGGTGAAATCTCTTTTCCTGTAGTTTGAGTCTGTTGCTCTGTGTCCTAGTCTCTGGAGCAGCAGAAAACAAGCTTGCTCCATCATGACATGCCTCCAAATATTCAAATATGGCTATCATGTCCCCTCATAACTTTCTTTTTGTCAGGCTAAACATACCCAGCTCCCTAAGCCTCTCCTCATAGGGCAAGGCTTCCAGGCCTTTTTCCATTTTGGTCAGCCTCCTCTGGACACATTCCAGCTTGTCAGTATCCTTCTTGAATTGTGGTGCCCAGAACTGGATGCAGTATTCCAGGTGAAGTCTAACCAAAGGTTATATATATGTTTCCAGATCTCCCATCCAAGTATTAACCAAGGCTGCCCCTGCTTAGCTTCCAAGAGCAGACAGGATCTGGTGCCTTTAGATTATTTTGGCTCAAACAACTGTGCTAGCAATGGAACCATGCTGACAGTCTGCTCCTGTTTAGATAGAGAGATCACAGCCATCAGTCACAGACAAAGCAGGCCACGGGGGTTTCTTGGGATTTGTAAACAAGGCAAAGTACTCTCTTTACGGAAACCAGTAGGGGTTCCCATCCATTCCCTTTCAGCTATGATGAATTTCTGCCCAACTGATTTTATGCCTATTATTGTAGTGCAGTGGCAAACCTACTGACTTACAGCAAGTAATACAATCTCTGAGCTTCAACGAGCTCTCACTTTTTTCCTTTTTCTTCACTGTGTACCCCGGAAAGCCCAGTGCGATGAACAGCAGGAAGCAGGGGGTGGAATCAAGCATTTTCAGTTCAAGAGAGCTAGGGAAAGGAAATGTTATGAGACCAGTAATCCTTTGCAACAGGAGAGGATTAATTAAAGCCACATCTTCACAAACAGATAATTGTAATACTCTTTGATAGGCAAGTGCTAATTTGCACGTCGTACTGCCAGCTCTGCATCGTTCATAAGGTATCAAAAGGTCGTCTTTGGATCAAATGTAAAACTCTATGCGATAAATGTGTGTCCATGTGAGGGAGGGGACCGTGAAAGAGCGTGGGTTACAGGCAATGGGATGGAACCTTCACTTTGTGGGCTGATGGTTGGATGAGCAATCAAGCAAAGTCAAGGTGGTTGCATTCTTTCTTTTGGAAAAGATTGCATCACTTCTGATGCTTTCCAGCCAAGGCAAGTAACATCTAGAGCTTGGGAAAGGTCCCTTTTGGGAACCACAGCTCCCAGAGACTCCGGCCAACACGACTAGTGGCCCTGCTGGCAGGGGGTAGTCCCAAAATGCTGGTTGCATCCTACTTTTGGCCAGAGTCTTGTTGCTATCTCACCAGTAGCAATATGTGTTAAATCCCCCTACGAAAGTGATTGAATATATTTGTCCAATACGAGACATCTGAATTCAGTTCAATGTGATGGAGGTGACATTATCTATCATTGTACCATTGCTCATGTACATTGGGCACTACTCATTACACATTGTGCATTCCGCACACAGATCCACACTGCTGATTGCATGTGCTGATGTACATTGTATGTCTGGTTCCACAGCCAGTCGAGCAACATCGCAATCCAAGGCAGCCTGTATAATCACTGTATAATACTATGGGTGTGAAGTTTCCTCAAATGTAGGATCTCGTCCTCTGTCCCAAAGGGCTTTGAGAGCTACAGTAGGTTACAGACAGACCCAAGGTCACTCAATGAGAGTGTTATGGTTCTTTGGAGATTAGAACCTGAAATCTCACAAGTACTGCTCCAGCATCTCTAACCATTTCTTCCTGGGAAAGTGGGACAACAGATGAGCAATTGAAATGAAAAGTAGTACAATGGCATGTTATTTATTTTGATATATATGAGCTCCCCATAAAAAAACCCAGGCCTGAAATCCAGTTGGTGTCTTGTACATTCATGAGTCCTTCTATGGAAATGATTGGGCAATGTATGATGGCTGCATTCAGTTCAATGTTGTAGAAGTGGAGTTGTGCATGACTATTCGCACGGCATTTTTGACGCGAAAGGGCCCCTTGAGCGTCGCGCACATGTGAGGAGTGGTCGACACAATGCACTCACATTTGCGTGACGCTCCAGGGCCTGGCAGGGACTGCTCACGAATTTTTTCATTTTCGGCTTGAAGCTGAAAATGCTGCACGGTCGTGCATCGCTCTGGGCCCCCGCATGCACTTACCTTGTGTGCGGAGCCTCGGGAGCCAGGCTGGTCGTGCTTCCTGTCCAGTGCAGCCTGGGAAGGTCCCAGACTGCACTGCGAAAGGAAAAGGTGGGGCTTTCACGTGAGCAGGAAGCTCGTGTGGAGCCGAAGAAGCAGGGAAGCAAGAGCCTCTCTCCGGAGGCTGCTCGCGCGAGCACCGCACCCCAGTGCCAAAAATAGGTGAGCTGCAGAAAGGGCCTATGTATTACACAGTTGTGGCTGGTGGGTATTCAGCGCAATGCTGAATCTCTTCTGGATTTCGGATCACGTTAAAGGAGCTATTCAAAGTGCTGCACCTGTTTTGGAGGAGAAGGTCCAATGCCTTGGATAGCACTTTGAAAAGTCTGAACTAACGCCTGGTGTGGATTCACTGCCCCATGGGACCCATCAGCCACTGCTGCCATTGCACAGGCTCATACATCCTGTAAGGGTCTGGGTCCTGGACTGAGTCTTGGCAGGATTCTGCCCAGTACTCAGGCACTGCTGGCTGCTCAGAGGCAGGTCAGCTAGGGTGGCCAGGAGCCAGCTGTATAAGGGCTGGGTTTTTAATGTAGCCTCGATCACAGTAATGTGTTCTTTTGTGCTACCTGTAGCCTCTCCTGGTGCTTCCTGGCCTTACTGACTCCTGATCCTTGAACTTTGACCCTGACACATTGCACATTGTGTATGCAGATATACATGGTCATTTATTTGTACCCCATCACAGCTGACTAAAAAGATTGTATTTCACAACTGCCATGCAACTCCAGGACTGTAAATTTACACTCTATTTCCTTGATCTGAGACACAGCGTGTTGTAGTGGTTTGAATGTTGAACTACAACTCTGGAGAGCAGAATTTAAATACCAATTTGGCCATGGAAACTCACTGGATGACCTTGGGCAAGTCATACTTGCTCAGCGCCTCCCCCGTGATAGGTTCTCCTTAAGGTTGCCATAAATCAGGAATGACCTGAAGGCATGTAACAACAAAATCCTTAATGTTGGATCTTGACCGAGGTGGTGGACCATTAAATGTTGAGCAAAGACTACAAAATAAAGCTAAGAGGTGTTTTTTTGGTATGTGCAGCATCTTCTTGTGTGTTGTACCAAGCAATAACATGGATGACACAAAAGCCTCTTATGCTCCATCAAATCTCACGACTGCTGCGATGGATGATTGATTGCTCTGGGCTTGCTCCACTCAGCTTGATAAGCACAAGGTTGTCCTTTCACCGAAAATCCAAAAGGTGAGCATGAAAACCTCATGTTATTTCTCCCCTTTAGGCCAACAGCAGGCTATCAGGCATTGTGAAAAACATAACATTCAATTCACCTTTTGCTTATCTATAAATGTCGAATGAGTTGCGTAGACACCAGCTCCCAATTCACCAAGGAGCCATTGCAAAGAAATTTATTTCCTTTCGCTAGCCATAAAAATAAATTGCTCCTCACAAAGCCAGGCAGATGTGAATTCCAATCTTTCCTGTAGCCACCAGCCAGTAATAAGATTATTATGAAGGAGATGTTTTTTCTCTTGGGAATCATTACAGGGCACCCGTGTTATCAAACTGTGTTCTGTCAAATGGCCAGATTGACATTAACTGTTAGACAATGATTGCAGATATCATGTTGGCTCCCTGCATTTTCTGAAGCTTTTGACTTGGAAGTAGTAATGTGAGACTTGGGGCTCACCTAGATTGGCCAGAAGCCGTGGGATTTGTGTAAAGTTGTGCTTGTGCTATCAGGACTTTTTAAAGAAAATGTCCATATGACATACTTCCTTTCCCTGTGTGTTTCTCATCCATTTCTGGGAGTAGCTGCAACTTTTAAAACTCTCTCTCTATGTGTGTGTGTGTTTCCTGTCCTGGACATTTCCAATATAGGCAGCATTTTTTCCCATCTGTATCCATTGTCAGTTCCGCCTTTATTTGAGGCCCCACTGGTGACATGTGGAATGGGATATGACTTTTGTTATAGGCCATTTTTGCACTAGACTGTTACAATGCTATTATTCCACTTTCAATCTCCTATGGAATCCTGTGATTTGCAGTTTGGAGAGGGGCATTTAGGATTCTCAGACAGCAAGCTCTTTGGTCTCAGTAAACTACAACCCCCCGAGTTTCACAGGATGTTGAAAGTGGAATAATAGCACTATAGCAGTGCAGAGCAGAAAGGGCCACAGAGGTATCTCCCTGACCTTCCTTCCTTCATTAAGTTTTTGGTTTCCAGACTGAATGTTTCCCCCCTCCTGTTCATCTTAACAGTTCTAAAGCTAAAATTGTATAGCACTACAGTTGTGTAACTCTTTAGCACAATGACTATATCTAACTTTTTTAAAAAAAAATGTGTATGACAAGGAATGTTGATCCTTAAGAAAGAGAATGGGGGTTGTTGAGTCTTGGATGATGTGACCGCACCCAAACAGCAGTTAAACATATATCAAGCAGGAAAGAAAATGTGGGCAAAACCCGAACATCTTTAGGACATGACAGGATTTACGAGCAGGAACAACTATTACAATGGGTGAAATCCAGAAACAAAATAACCCAACATTTACCAGAAACATTGACCTATTTGGAAGAGCCGAGGGTCTTGATTTTGTTCTGTCTCATTGGTAATCTCGCCTGTATTTTCTTCCAATTCTTGTTTTATGAGGGGTTGCAAGATTTTGGTTGCGAACCTACATCATGGTTGTGTCACGTAAATTTCAGCATGTGGAGTTATGCACTCAACCTTGTGATGAATGGTGATGTTTTGCAACTGAATGCAGAGCCACATTTGCAACCAAATGCACCACCGTTCATCGTTCCTGGGCATGCACAGTTCTGTGAACTACAGGTCAAGAAAGCTGTTCTCCAGCATGTGTCCGGAGAAGAATGACTGAGATGATCAAAGCTCTGGAAACCATGCCTTATGAGGTAAGACTTAGGCAGCTGGGTATGTTTAGCTTAGAGGAGAGAAGACTGAGAGGAGATGTGATCAGGGTGTTTAAAGATCTGAAGGGATTTCAAGTAGAAGACAAGTCAAGGTTTTCTGCTGCTCCAGAGACTAGAACACAAAGTAATGGATTCAAGAAAAAGATTCCACCAAAGCGTTAGGAAGAATTTGTTTACTATAACAGTGGAATAAACTGCCTTGGAGAGTGGAGAACTCTCCTTCTTTTGAGATTTTGGAGCCTCGACAAAAGGTGGATGTACATTTTTGGGGTGCTTCAGCTGTGTATTCCTACATGGCCAGGGTTTGGATTAGATGGTCCTTCCAGAACTAAAATTCTATAATTCTATCACTGTAATCTCACTTTGCATTGCATGTCCAGATCCACTTCAGCAACCTTGAGCTGAATTCAAATATTCCCCATTGAACAAAATTGTCCTAATGTAGGATTACTTGCACATGTGTAAAACACCAGGGTGATCCCATTTTTCTTTTTCTTCTCCTTGAAATAGATGAATAGTTTAGATATTTTCAAAATGAAATCGCATGTTTATTAATGCACATTACCAAAAGTACTTCCTTCCCTCCATTAACCAAAGCATGCTTATGTGTGTGCATCGGATGATCCAATTTTACACTAAGGGCTGTCTGAGGATGTTGGAAGTAGTAGGCCAACATGAAACCAAAGGGTGCCAGATCGAAGAAAGTTGGATGACATCCAAAGACCCTCTCCTGTCTCCAGTGTCTTCTTTGATGTGCTAAGCAGTTGTCTCTGAAAATAAGATAATGTTTTGGAGCATTAGGTCACCTCTCTGGGTCAGAGCCCAGCAACTGGATTAACATAGTTGTCATCAGGACAAGTATGGGTTGTCTTTTTGATGAATGATGCTGGCTACTTGGACCTCTCTCTTTCTCTCCTTCTCTTTCTCTGTGTTATAAATGCCTGTTTTGTCTTCTATTACAAACATTTCTCAGATGGCCTCGGGGCAGTGAGAGGATATGTGAGAAAGCTGGAAGCAGAAACAAATCAATGTTGCCAGTCCTCCCAAGTTTGCAAATATAGTCTATCCATATACATATGCATTGGTACAATATTGGACAATGGCATGGGGGGCAGGAATCAGGTATCGCCCGACCCGTGCAGGCTGTATCCCCTGAATATCTCTATTGTCTTCCCAAAATGACTAGAAGTAGTGCCATGTCACTTCCTGTTGCCATTTTGAGAAGGACTCCAACAAAAATAGAGATATTTGGGCACGCTGGGCAGCTCGGGAAGGCTATCTGTGTGGCACAGGGCCTTTTGATTTTTGCATATTTTCAAGGATCTCCCCATCACTTTTGGACCTCAGATCATTACCATTAAAAAAAGGCAGATGGAGGACTTGGGGGGGCGGCATGGAGGCTCCAGGGGCCAAAAACTGGAGTGCAGGGGCCACATGAAGCCCAGAACTGCACTTTGCCCATCTTTGCTGTACACTGAGATTATGGCCATTTCCACACTACAATGTTAAGAGTGCTTTAGTCCACTTTCAACATCCTGTAGAATTCTGGGGTTTGTAGTTTAGCGAGGGACATGTAGAATTCTCAGCCAGAGAGTTCTTTGGTGTCAGTAAACTACAAACCCCAGAATTCCACAGGACGTTGAAAGTGGACTAAAGCACTCTTAACACTGTAGTGTGGAAATGGCCTATAACTGCATTACATGGAACAGTTTTATAGTACTTTAACTCTTATGTCTGCATTCTGTGGAACCCTGGGATTTGTAGCTTGTTGAGGGACTTAGAATCCTCTCCCAGAGAGCTCTAGTTCACTGTACAAATTGTTGGTTACCCTGACAAAAGGGAATGAGGATTAAATCAGCAATGTTGGACACAGATGTGAACAGCTGGACTATGGTATTCAGCATCTCCATGGTTGGTTAGGTTGGTTGATTTATACCCTGCTTTTCTGCTCAAAGTGGCTTACAATACAAAGATGTTTTGCTGTAGCTGTCATTAAATATTGCTCTTGTTTTATTAGTAGTCTTTCAAAGTTCTTAACCAGTGTTAAAGTATCACTGCATCTGCTCTATGGGCCTGTGTTACAGTGCCAATGTGCTTTTGCCTTCAAGATTCTGCCCCCACATTTCTTTTCTGCCTCCCCACGCTAATTGAGCACAAACTGCTTTTGCAATTTGAGCTCAGTTTGCAGTGACCAAACTAAGCAAGGACAAAAGAGGGAAGTGGAAGAAGGAGAAAGGAACTGGGACATTTTATAGACAGCTGAACAAGTAAGGAAGACAAATTGGGACAGCTGGAAGGTAAGGCCTGTAGAAGATTTTTTTTCTCCCAAAAAGCATAAGTGAAAATAATTGCCCCTGCAGGACACGTCAGGGGTGCCAAAACCTAGTGAAATTGTCCTCCATGCCAACTGGAGGATTTGAGAGGCAAAATATGGGAGGGCTATTGGTTGTAGGGAACGAGAATGGTTGCAACCCTCCATTGTCCAAGTGCTTCTGTCCAGGATCACTGGAAATTGCTCGCTCATGTCCACACACATACACAAACACACATGTTTGTAACAAAACCAGCAATCTAATAACATTTTTATGCATCTGAATTCACTGTAGACTCAGTTACTGCTTTTCAGGGCTATTCACAGTAACTCTTTCTGCCCCTGCCTGTTCTGTGATGAGTATATATATTTTTTAATACAACCATCTAATGACATCCTGGAGCTAAATGGAATCAATACTTTGTGTTTTCATTTGGGCTCTTAAAATTAATTGCAAAATAATGTGTTTCCGGCTTGCTGGCTGCCTGTCGATAACTATCTCTGCTTTGCCCCCAGAGTAGGGTGAACATCACTTCAGTGATCGCGTGAGTCTGCCTTCCATCCCTCTTCATTTTTGCTTGCTTCCTTGGTGCAAAATATCCAGTGAGTCCTATGCTTCTGTTATATAAATAAAAAGATTGAGGAAGTTTCTTTTAGGTTCCAGCTCTCAGAAGCCAGCATGATCATTGCAGACTTTGGCAAAACTACCTTTTTCAGAGTACAACTCCTAGGCCATTTCCACACTACATTGTTATAGTGCTATTATTCCACTTTTGACCTCCTATGGAATCCTGGGGTTTGCAGTTCAGGGAGGGGCCTTTAGGGTTCTCAGCCAGAGAGCTCTTTGGCCTCTGTAAACTACGAACCCAGAATTCCACAGAATTTTGAAAGTGGAAAAATAGCATTATAATAGTGTAGCAAGCTCTCCTTAGCATGGCAAGTACTCACGCTGACTTGGGATTCTCGGAGATGAAGTCTCCAAAAAGCAACTTTCCCAAGCTTTTCCTAATAAGCAGCAGTGGCTAATGGCTTCCATGTCATTGGCGAGGTAAATCTGCTCTGTGTTTTAGTCTGAACTTTAAAGGAGTTCTCCAACGTGCAGAGCCCTGTTCCCTAAACAGGCTCAGCCAACTGGGATATCTGCTCTAAAGCTGGACTAAAACTCAGGGGATTCACCAGCCACCAGCTGCCACAACTAATGGGAGTTATTCTGCCTTCCAGTGAACCATGCACCCTCCTTCACCATACCATTAAGTTTCCCTGATTTCTGTTTTCTACCTCACACCCGCACTGATGTTCAACATGCTTTAGGTGCTGAGCATGGGCAGCCACCTATGTTTAGATGGATATTTCCTGCTGATGGTTGGATGATATTTTTGCAAACCTCAGGATTTCAGTGACCTTGCTGATAATTTCTCTGTGTTTCTCACCAGTCCTTCTCTATTTAAAAAATATTTAAAATGGGAACAAAGGATATTTAAAAGACTGCATGAGGAGTGAAATAGGGAGGGGAAAAAGAAAAATACTTCCCTCTTCCTATTTGCCATGTAGAAGGCCATTTCTGCACTAGGGTGTTATAGCGCTATGATTCCACTTTCAACATCCTATGGAATCCTGGGGTTTGCAGTTTTGGGAGGGGCCAGCCGGCCCCTCCGAAACTGCAAACCCCAGGATTCCAAAGGATGTTGAAAGTGGAGTCATGGTACTATAACACTCTAGTGCGGAAATGGCCGAAGTTTTGATTTCCACTCTGAGCTCAAATCTTCACAAAGAGCTCTGGGAATTTCAAAGGTCCTCAAAACATATATTTTGAATCTTGAGGATAATTTGGTAGTTGGGGAAGTTTTGCATATAGATCTCTCCTCCTGGCTAGTACTGCTGAAGGAACAATCCAGGAATTTGACCATCTCAGAAGAATAAGAGAGTATTAAGAGAGAATAAGGGGCTCTAGACACATGTTCCCCAACCATTGCATAAAGCAGAGGTTGGAAGAAAGTGATTCATGGGCCATATGCAGTCCTCACATTTTTTTTACTTAGCTATATGTGCCCTGGTTTTCATCTGTGAAACGTTGGAGGGTATGGTGTAATAGAACGTAGTTAAAGGGAAGAGAAAAAAAAGAATTCATTGCAACAAGTAAATATGAATTTATATAGAACAAACGATTTTCTGGCTCAGAATTCTCCTCCCAATGGAACTACTTATACTTGCCAAAAGAACATGCTCCTTCAGATACCATCTGGATGGTGGCCCATTGCCACAGAGACGTGGGCTCTGAAGTCTGAATCCATTTCTAAGCTAACTGGATTCAATGAGATGTGTCATTGGATCTCAATCACTTTTGAAATCTCCGCAGGAGACCTGAAAGAGAAGGATGAAAAAGCTAACTCTGCTGTACATCTGGAAATCAACACCGACAAGATGAATTATTCATTGATTAGCAAGTCCCACGTGGGGATTCTTTGTTACTTTTTAAATCCATATTAAAGGAGCTTGGCAAAAGCAAAACCTTGATCTTCCCTGATGTTTAATTTTAGTGGCAGTTGCTTTATCTTGATAGGGAGGAAGCAAGTACTAGGAAGTTAATGTTTAACTTGGTGCATGCATCTTCCATGCGTATTGCTGTCTCCCTGTCCTTCTTCTTCTGTTATTTTCCACATATTAAATTGTAAGTTGAGCCTACATGATGCAGTTGTATCAGTCTGTTAGCCTCTCCAATGCCATGGTGCCATCCTATGGAATCCTAGGAACTATAGTTTGGTGTGGTACTTAGAATTCTCTGCTGGGGAGCTGTGTTTCATCTATTTCCCTGAACTATAGCACAAGCAGAGCAGAGAATCCTAAGTGTATATTTATATATATAAGAAATGTTGTCGTTGTTGTCATGTGCCTCCAAGTCACCTCCAACTTATGGCAGCCCTACAGCAAACCTATCACTGGAATTTCTGGGGCTGAGAGTGTGTTACTTGCCCAGGGTCACCAGATAGGTTTCCACAGCCAAGTGGGGAACTGAACTCTGGTCTCCAGGCCCGTATTCAAATGTTCAAACCACTAGAACCTGCCGGCTGTCAAATAAGGAATATTTCATTATGTATTCTTTTTTTACATACCCTGAACATTTCCCAAATGTTGTGAAATGTTGTTTGTTTCAGAGGGAGGAAGAGAATACCAAGCTCCACAATGAACCCCCTCCAATGGGATAAGGTTAGGTTGGATGTAACTCTCGTGTATGTTACCAGCAGGATGCGAGCCCATGACTCCTCCGTACCCCCTGCTCTCTCATTTCAGGGGCCAATAACTAGAAAGAACAGCCAAGTTTGGCATAACAATACTCGTAGCGTTGCTTCCCTGCATCTGCCCCATGCCAGCTGGAGGAGAATTCCTTAAGAATTTATGCCAGACACACCAACCATCATGGATGAATGTGCAAAGACTGGCCTCAGCCCCTGTAATCTCACAGAAAACATGCAAGCCCACCGTACTGTGCCAAAAGCAAAGCGCTTCTCCAGGAGATAACAGGCTGCTCTCCATTTGTATTCCGAATGGCTCTTCCTGCTAGTTTGCAGAGATACGGCACAGCAGGTGTGATTATGCCTCTTCAATCAAACTGATTGTGGAAGGAAGCAGGGAGCCTCTTCCAATTTACACTTCCACATGGAGAGAATTCAAAACCACGATGCAAAGAGTCCTTTGAGAGACAACCTCCATTCTTAGGTCTCTTTAACCCTTCACTGTTATAACACTTTGTTCCCATTGCAGCATCCTAAGGAATCCCAAATCTCCCAGATTTCACAGGGAGACCAAGCAACATCAGAGTGTGGGCAAGATGGGAAAAGTCATCAATAAGGAAGAACACACAAGCTAGGACAGGTTTTGCCTGAGCCTTCTGCCTTCCCTTCTCCTCTCTTCCTGCCAGTGAATTAATTGAATGCAAATTACTTTTGCCCTTTGGACTCAGTTTCCAGCAACTGAAGGGAACTGAATACAAGGGGGGAAAGTACAGTGAGGAGACAGAAATAGTGACATTTTAAAAGCAGCTGAAAAAAGTGGGATGGTAGAGAAGTAATTGGGACTGTCCCCGACAAATAAGTACAGTCAGAGGGTAAGGAATCTTATGGCATGTGTAGGTAGGGGAAGCATTCTTGTGTGTGAGAATGACATTTGTGAAGATTTGCATCTAGAGTTCTGCACTGGATAAAAATGCCCAACCACCTCTATAGTCGAAGGCATGCATATATAAGAATTCTGGCTAACATCTTCCATTGCATTTGAGGGCACCAGTGAGAGTGTGGAGAAGAGGTGGAGCTCACATTCAGCAATATCCCTGCCGTGTTCCTCATTATTTCCTGCCTGAAGCAGCTGCTTCAACCTGGTTCAGTGTAGGGCTGTCCCTGGTTTGGGGAACTTTCAGACTAACCTTGAAAGAGCAGAAGCAACAGTAATTTCTAAGGCCCAGTAAACGGTCTGTTAAGATCATTATGTGCTTTAGCCACACCACTACCCTGAAGAGATTATGCAGTCTATATGTACAGGTTTGGGCATTGGGGAATGGTAGTTGTATTTCCCCCATGAGAATTACAGAATCCCTAAACAGCATATGAGAAACAATTATATTAGCACTTACCACCTTTAATTTCTTTGAAATACTATTTCTGTGGGTTTTTAAGTCAAAGCTGAACAATGTCTTCAGTACAAACATTAACATGTTATGAAAGTTGCCCACAAGTGATGCGAACTCTTGAGTTCTTCAGAACTTTTCATCTGGAAAGAGTGAGCATACATTCAGTGACTGGGGAAAAAAAAAATGAAATCATCAACAATGTGGTCTATTTTCTCTGCTGATTTAGTTCTAAACATCTGGATTCAATTTATTTCTTAAATGTGTATTATTTAATAGTAATTGGTTATTATGTGTGCTTCTTAGCAGGCAGGCTCAGTGATGAAAAGATGTGTTCAGATATCAGTTGCTGGCCCCCTGGGATGCCCAGTTCATGGTTTATCCCTGTCTCCACTTACTAAAGGTCTCTCATATACCCTGAAGCTCACAACTCCCCAAGCTGGGTTAGAGCAGAGGCATCCAGGATCATCACAGTCTGTCTGTCAGCCAAGCTGGACATTAAATTTAAGAGCTATGCTAAACAAAAAAAGGACACTGATGCTGGATTGTGTTATCCAGCAGTACCAAGTAACTGGATTTGTCATCGTGGGACAGTCTTTCTTGGGTGCTGAAAATTGCAGAAAGGGGTTAGCTGAGGAGCAGGTGGTCCCGCAAAAGCTCTGCTCCAAGAGGGTGGCAGTGGTCTTATATTATATTTATTGTATTATATTAATTGTAGGCCACCTTCCTCCTGGAATTGGGAGGAAAGGAAGCTGGCACTCCAGAGGTAGTGACCTCATCCAGGCTTAATTATCTCAGCCAAGATTATCAAATATTCTTTCTGTCCCACCTACACCTATCTTTCTATCAATCTCTGTGCATTTTGTGCGAGCGGCATCCACACAAAATTTTCCATTTCGTTTGTCTTTGTTTTGCCTTTGTTGCTTTCCCCTCAATTTCCCCTTTGTTACACATAGTTGAAACGTAACATAGCAGGCGCAGAAGGACGGGCTGATTGTTTTCAAAGACACAAACAACCCATTTGATGCTTATGCTTTACAAATTATAATTCGTGCAAAATTCACAGTCATCATTTGTATTCTATTAAAAAGCATCACTTTGCAAGTGCCAAATACTTTGGAAAAATATGCAAAATGAAATAAAATAAAATAAAATAAGAATTGGCTGTCTCCCCCACCAAAGTGAAAATATGATCTTCCTTAGGAGAATGACTAAGCAGAGACGTGCATCATTGGTTTCTTCAGAATAATGCCAAAACAAATAGACATGCATGCTTTTGTTCACAGTCTCACAGACCACAAACTAGAAACATTAAAAAATGGTTCATGAGAATGTCTGCTCCATCCCTTGCTTTGGGAAGACATTCTCTTTTTTTGAGTTTCCTGACTTCTACATCTTTTCACAGGCTGTCACAAGGCATCACCGTGGCAGATATTTCTCCCAGAAATGTCATGCGTGTGCACAGGTGGAGCAAAACTGAATCGATAAGCCCTGGAAATCGAGTGGCGTGCCATACACAGCTGGAATTTAATTTTGGAAATTGATTTGCACAGCTGATGGTGGAGCAGAAGCTGAGGGAAGGAAAAGGAAGAGAAGTAAATGAGTAAGGAACTCCCTCCATCAGATTCAGCTGAGTTTCATCTTTATCAGGAAAGGGGGAAATGAATTTTCAGTAGCAAAACTTCTCCCCCCCTCCTTTGCAGCACCATTCATAAACTGGTAGGCCGTCTCACTCTGTTTTGAGGTTTCTTACCTGATAAACTGAGCCCCTGAGAACTCAGAATTGATTTCTTTTCCCTTTAAGATTGGACACACTTGGGAGCCGGCATCCCTGGGAAACTGCCAAAGCACACAGCTCTCTGGAGCGCCATAGTTTCTTAGCTGCTGCCATTCCTCTTTCACCTGCCAATGTCACCTGACTCAAGCATAAGGTTTCCAGATCTTAGGGCTTGGCCTTGTGCCTCAAGATGCTTCCCTAGTCCTCAGCGAGAGGAGGAGGAATCTCAGAGTGAGAGCACTACCTTGAAAAAATCTGTGTATATATGTGTTCGTGTGCTGTATGCCTTCAAGGCATTTCCAACTTATGCTGACTCTAAGCCGAACCTATCATGGGGTTTTCTAGAGCTGAGACTATATAATGTGCCCAAGGTCACCCAGTGAGTTTCCATGGCTGAGGAAGGAAGTAAATTCTGGTTTCCAGAGTGATAGTCCATAAATCACTACTCTCTCTTTCTTTCTTTCTTTCTTTCTTTCTTTCTTTCTTTCTTTCTTCTTTCTTTCTTTCTTTCTTTCTTTCTTTCTTTCCTTCCTTCCTTCCTTCCTTCCTTCCTTCCTTCCTTCCTTCCTTCCTTCCCCAATTTGCTTCATGTATCACAGCCATTTCTGCACTACACTGTTATAGTGCCCTTATTCCACTTTCAACAACCTGTGGAATTCTGGGATTTGTAGTTTCCTGAGGCCAAAGAGCTCTCTGGCTGAGAATTCTAAATGCCGCTCCCTAAACTGCAAACCCCAGGATTCCACAGGAGGTTGAAAGTGGAATAATAGCACTATGACAAGGTAGTGTGGGAATGGCCACTTTTGGATCCTTCCCTCTCTACTCACGATGAGTCCATTGTACTTGTAACCACTGATTCCTAAAAGTGTTTCTCTTTTCTTCCTCATCTTTCTTTTCCATTTCTCATTGTTTCTGTTAAACACTGTAACTCCACAGTTAGGTACTATTGCTTTCTCCCAATGTGAAATAAATGACTCTAGTAAACATTTTCTGGCTTAGGGAGAATAAAATTAGAATAAAAATGTTCTAAATTAATACATACATTTTGCAATTTTTACTGAACATTTATGATTAAAAAAAGGTAAAAAAAAAAGGAAAGAAAGCAGAACATAAATATGAGCTAGACCCTTGTTGGGGAGTTACAAATATGCGGTGCCTTCCATCCCCATTGCTCAGACAGCAGCTGCTGCAAACAATGGGGGTCTGTTCCCCGATCAGTTGGGAAGCAGCTAGCTGATGCTTCCAGCTCCTCACATGAGTGATCTCCAATGCAACAGGCAAAAGCAGAATCCCTATCACAATTCCTCCTCATGCCAGAGATTCCTGCACAAGTGGTGGGAGAGAAAAAGGGAATATCCAGTGCTCTCAAGAAAAGAAAAGGAGGACAGAATGCTTCTCCCTCTTCCCCCATCCTTCTTTTTCTGCAGCTGTTCAGTATGTGGAAATTAAAAATATGTTTTGTCAGCACAAAAAAAGTTGCCAGAACCATCATCATAAATTGCACCTTGGAAGCTTGCAGTACGCTTCAGAAAGTCTGGCCAGATTAGATTCCAGATTCTCTTAGTCTGGAGAAAGACGAGGGGGCGGGAGTGGGGGTGGAAGAAGAGAGAAAGACATTTCAGTTTCACTCATCAGCTCAAGTGACTAATACACACACACACACACTTCCTATTACAGCACTAAAAAACCAAAGACAAATTATTATTATTTTTTTAAAAAAAGCAGCAGGTGTAGCTGTAAAAACCGGGTGTAGGGTGGAAGGGCTTGGAGGTTCTTTTCAGCAACCCAGTCTGGGATGTTACCAAAGTTCGGGCCTTGGGTCCATTGTGAATCCAGTCCCACGCACTGAGGTACTTCAGGTTACACAGCTGGGCAGAATGAACAATGATTTGTTGAGGAAACAAAATAGGGAATGCTCAAAACTTAAGGTTCAAGCTCACTTTGTGTGCTTATCAGACAGGGGTCGTGCTTTGCCAATCTCTTCTGCAACGTCCTCCCTTTCCCTTCCTCCCCAGTTTTATCTTTCCATCATTCTCACAGGAAAAGTGTAAGCTGGCTTTGCTGCAGACAAATGCCAGCCATACCCTTTCTCAGGGATCTGCGAATCAGAAGGCACAGAGAACTCATGTTGCTTTAAATTCCAATTCCACTGACTTATTTTGCTCATAGGAAATTCAGGTTTGGATCCCTGCAAACCAGGACTCAGGTGCAAACAGGACAATATTTGCTTCAGCTCAGTGTAGATGAGAAAGGGAGTGCCAGCGAGATTCAGAGCGTTTATATAGTGCAACATGCGCCACCCACAACAATGCATGATATGCAACTCTGCTTATGTACCTAACAGAAAACAGCTGTTAGGCATCAGACAAAAACATCCATCTGTTTGTATAGGAGAACTGACGTGTGTAACTCAGCAACAGGATGACAGACAGAGACAGAATGTCACCCAATATCTCCTGTCTTTAATTTCAAATCTTTGTTTTGCTAATGCAGTCGAGTCAAGAGTTTCCCTCCATCCCTCCTTTGTCCTGATGCAATGATTTATAAGCTTCCCTTATTATCCTGGCTCTTAATTCTTTCTGGAATTTGGAAAAAAGAATGAAAAAGCTTTTAGATGCTAATTAATTCCTCTCCGAAGATGACAAGTGCTGCAGGCAGAGAGAGAGAGAGAGAGAGAGAGAGAGCTTGCCAATACAGAGCAATTGGATGGGTTTCCTTTGACAGGAGGCACTCAAGAGAGACAGTCTGGGGAGATACAAGCCAGGCTTCTGGAGCGAACTACCCAGCCTGGAAACAGATATATTGCATGAATCAATTAGTTGACTTGCCTGATGGCTGAAAACCATTGAGTTCAAGTAAAATTTTCTGGGTCCAGATAATTAGGTGTTGACTTACTGTTGCTTTCCCCCCATGTCTGGAGAAGCGAGGACTGTCCCAAAAGGCAAAAGGCTAGACTGGGTGTTCTGGGGCATGGCTGTATTTCAGGGTGAAGACCATTGAGGGGATGTTGGATTGAAGCATCCGTGTGAGAGGGAGGGAAGGAAAGAAGGAAAGGATGGAGGGAGGAGAACATAGAAGAAGGGAAGAGAAGACTGAGCAGATGGCCCTTTCTGCAAGAGCCTTCCATCTTGGCATGGGGACGGGAGAGGAGCGGGACTGCAACAACCACTTCTGCATGACGTTGTTGCAGTCCCATCCTTCTCCAGTTGCCAGCCAGCCCAATTGCGGATTAAAGTGTTCATGGGCTTTTCCCATCAATGACCTGCAATTGCACCACCATCCCACACTTACCTGGCTTTTGGAAGTGCCAGAACCACAATGGAGGAGCTTCCTTCCACAGTGCAGGCTAGGAAAGTGCTTAGCTGTGCTGCGGAAGGAAGAGGCACGGCCATTGCGCTCCCTTCCACAGGAAGCCGGTCCCATGTGGAGGGGAGGATTGAGGATCCGCTCCAGTCCTGGCAGAGGCACTGCTGGGATTGGGACCGGACAATAACATGAAAGGTAAGCTGAGAAAAGGGCTGAAGCTAGGCTGAAATTTCCTTAGCACAGTTCTTTCTCCCCCCCTCCTGGGAGTTACCAGTTGTCATTGATTCCAACTTCAACTTTTTCTATCACCCAAAAGTTCAATTTCCAAAGCAATCTGCCCATGCTGCATTCTGCAGCAGCCCATAGCACTGTGATGATTCAGTAAGGAAAGAGTCATGGGTCAGCGATCTAAAGCCCTGAAAATCAACATATAAAAGATTCCTGTTTCTCTTTTGGCCAATCTTCTCAACTGTGAGGGAGAGGAGAAGTCTGCAAGCACAATTCTTATCCAGAAAGGAAGCATGCGGTTTTCTGTTTTATGGAGGATGCTTTGGGAATTCCTTGACCTTTTTCCAGGCTTAACCTATATGCTTCCCTCTTATCATATATAAGGTGGAAGACGGGTGGTGGAAGCCAGGGGATGGAGTGGAGGGAAGCAAAGGAGAAGTACTGACAGCCAATTATAGATTCCCTCCCCACTTTCATGGGAAGGAAAAGAAAAGGGTGCACTGATCGCCTTTTCTTCCCTTGTGTGTCTTTTCTTCTGCTTAGAGGAAGAAACTCCCATATGACGATTTAGTTACCTGTATATCTTTACTCAGAAATCTGGAAAGAACATGAGAAAAGGTCCTCTTATTGTTTGCATCTTTGTTTTCATTCCAGGACATTTTATTGAACATTTTTCTTGAGATCACGGTTAACACGGGTGGTCTAAAATCCCACTAGCAAAATTATACAGAAGATCCAAAAGGGAGAGGGGGAAGCATGACAAAATCCCCAGGCCTTCCTCATGCCACCAGCCAACCAGCGGCCATTTGGATCATGGGAGGGATGGAGCTGCGCTTAGTGACACTGTCCCGCCGTAACTGAACAGCCTGGGGAAATCTGTTGGAGAAGGAGATACTTCATACCTCCTTCCGCAATGCCCACTGAAGTCCTTTCACAGTTATACCTGCATAAATCCCCTAGAAGATTCTGACAAGTTCTACCTGTAACATCAGCACTATTTCCATCTCATGAAAAGATCAGGTTTATTTATTTATTTGAGTATTTATACCTTGACCTTCAGCCAAAAAGGCTCCCAGAGAGGTTTACAAATAATTCCCTGCCCTCAGGCTTATAAGCTAGATCAGACAGAAGATACAAGGAGGGAGGTCCTCTTGCCAGGTGCTGGATCAAGGATTATTTCTGCACTAGAGTGTTATAGTGCTATTATTCCACTTTCAACATCCTATGGAATCCTGGGGTTTGCACTTTAGGGAGGGGACTTTGACGCCTATTCCTGAACTTGAAAACCCCAGGATTCGATAGGATGTTGAAAGTGGAATAATAGCACTATAACACTCTAGTGCAGAAATGGCCCAGGTATGATAGTCATCCCTGGCTGCTCTTCTCTCCCTCTAAGACGAGAGCAATTGCAGTTGGAATCTGGAGGGAGGGACAGTAGCAAATTGCTGAGTTAAGGCAGGGTGGAAGTATGCCTAGCTGTCCTTTTTTTGCTCTAGAGAACAGTGCAATAATTTCAGCTTTGACTTTATTTTTTTCATTTTAGATTTTCAAACTAAGGGTGACCTTGCACCCCATGATATATTTGCCAGGTCTTTTGCAGTGAAGGATAATGGCTTGATTTTCATGGATGGTCAGTGTTCATCAGGCATCGTGAAGAAGAGTCAACCTTAAATCAGGCTTAAAGCCTTTCATGAGAAAGGATACTGAGCCAAAAGCACACCAAGGTTATAAATCAAAGTCAAGAACAATGCATCTGTTGCTGAGGAATGCTGACTGTGCCATTCTGAATTGTCTTTCTAGTGAACGAACTACAAATCTTGGAATCTCCTCAAAAGGAAAAGGGGACAAAAAAGTCTCCAGAGACCTTTCACTAACCTGATCAAAATTGCTTCTCTCGAAGTTTTCTTTTAAAACCTTTTCATCAAACATAAACGTCCCACTTGTTTTGCGTTGCACATCAGACCAAATTTGGGGGTGACCTAAGGAATATAATTAATTATATCACTCATTGCAATTTCGCTAGTTCTAGGCCTGCGAGTTCCGGGAGATGGAGTTGCTTGGTTGTTTGGAGCTAATAAGAAGTCGTGTTTCGGTACCAAAGCTGTCATTCCAAGCTCCACATTACTTCCAAAACATATCCTGGTAACAACAGCTATTTTCTCCTTACTTAAAAGTATGCATGGGAGGAGCCTAATCAAGATCAGGACAATTACGTGACAGGCCGTGTAATTAACTCTGTGGTTTGGTGGTAATGGCAGCGAGGACCTCCACTCAACATGGCTGGTAATAGTCCCCTGGACTCCAACCACCTTTGGTCTGGCTTCTGAGAAACGGGACATGCACAGCTCCATTGTGCACTGGCCACAAAGATCAAGGAGAGCTCCTCTGCTTGGATTCCAACCGCTGTTCCTCTGTCCTCTGAGGGAGAGAAGAACAGCCAGCACCTGCTGGACTTGATCCCTCCTTCAGTGAGATTTCTTTTTCTCATGTATATATATATTAAAATGAAAAAAAAGGAAAGGAAAGAACATTGTTCTCTGTATAGTCTTCCTACAACAAACAGAGTAGTATGAGTGTCTTCACGAACACTGTGAGTGAACGCCATATTACAATGATTTACTCAAAATTAAAAGAAATTAAACTTAAGTGTATATTCAGTATCATAGAATTTTCACTGTATAAATCAGAGCACAGAGATTAAACTTCCTTTCTTTCCCCTGTTGGATATTTGATATTAAGCATGCACATCTTATCTAAGTTGAAGAACTACTGGATATGACTATTCCTGACCTTAACAAACTATCTTAGATTTACCTTATTAATTTTAGTTGGTGGGCCAGATTGTAAATCGTTATACCTTCTAAGATTCACAAGAGTATATTGCAATCTGTCTAGGTATGAATTCTCAATTTCTTAAACCTTACTCGTCATTTAGAGTGCAACTGAGGCGGTACTAACACTTATATTATAGGGCCCCTTTCTTCCTGAATTTTTGTTTCTGCTTTATCTTTAATTCTCTGTGCTAAAGTGTCCAAATTTTTCATTTCAAGAAGATCATGAAGCCATTCCTCCAAATCTGGAATGTCTTTGTTCTTCCATGTTTTTCTGAAAGCAATTTGGGTTGCCGTCCCAGCATAAAGCAATGTCCTCCAGTGTTTTCTAGAAAAGGTTGGGTCTAATTCATGGGTCATATTCGAGAGATATAGTTTTGGCGACATGGGGAATTTATGGTGGGAGGTCTTCTGAAGCCAGTTATGTACTTGTGACTAGTAGATTTTCGATTTCGGAGAAGACCACCACATATAGAAAAATGTGAGATCTCTTTTTCTTAACTGTGTCCTATCTAGGTTGTAAGGAAACTATCAAAGGAACAATTTCCGTGGTGATCAGTGGCGGAGCTTGGAGTGTGTGGAGGGGGGCAGGAAGGGGTGGGGCTACAGCATGTGGGGGCGTGGCCTCAGTGTGTGGTGCATGGCTGTGATGTGTGGGGGCGTGGCTAGGGCGTGGCCATGAGCCGGGACAACCCAAAAACATTGCTGCCCAGGGCGAAGCGCCCCCACGCCCCCCATTCCTATGCAACTGATGGTCATGGGAGACTTTTTGGCTAAAAGGCAGGGTATAAATACTCACATGAATAAATATATTTGTGATCCATCAAAAAAAAATAAATCATACCATGCATCACCCTAAAGCAGACACTTTTTTGTGGCCAGAGTTTATAGCAATGCACTGCGTGTCTGTTAATCAAGTCATGGCACGGTCTCTCTCCTGGGTACACCATGGCTCCTCATTTTGGGCCCAGATTTTGGGCTCTGGTTGCCAAACGTTCCATACTTCTGACTCTGCTCCATCTTAGAAACATGGGACTGGGCAGTGCAGGTGTCAGACGGGAAGCAGCCTTGCCGCTGACATTTTGGAGAGCAAAGGATTTTACACCCTCATAAATTTTGCTTCCATTTGTGTCTCCGTGTGGGGGCGTGAGTGGCAGAAAAGCGGGTTGTCAGGTTGTTCTTTCACACTCCTGGCTTCCATTTACACCATCCAATGACAACTTTTAAAATATTTGGCAACTGGGAGCAGGAGAAGGATGGCTGAGTTCTTTCATATTTTGCTTTCTGATAATACAGTCCATTCCATTTTTGTCATTTAAACATTTATAATTCAGCGAGATTAAAAATGCAATCCAAAGCATACTTCCATGGTGCAAATCTAGTAGGTTTCCTATCTGCCTGGAAAATTCTAGACATGTGTGCTAGAAATAACTTCCATGGAATTTGGTGAAGTTTACTTTCAAATTGGTGGGTATAGGATTGCAGCCTGAGTAGGCATGTATCAGATTTGCTTCTCTACTCATCCAACTCCGAACTCCCTGGCCTGGCTTGAGGAATACAAAATGCAAAGCCTGTCCAACGTGAGTTCACAACTGTCCTTACCGCACAATATTATCATCCGGGCAAGGGAACACATCGCTCCTGCTCCAAGACCCGTGGCATTGCACAATGTTGTTGCTGACCAGGTGCTGTGTGTCCCCATCAGCTGTAAATGTGCCCTATACCATTATCAGAAAAAATCCAATAATGGCACCCTAAGGGTCGAAACACTTGATAGTGCTTCCTTCCGTGGTACAGTGAAGCAAGAGGCGGGGAAAGGGACTTGCCATTGCTCTGTACTGTGGAAGTAAGAAGGGTGTCCGCAATGCTACCCATCTGCTGGCAGCCGACTGGGTGCAATGGGGAATGTTCAGACCCCAATTCCAACCCAGAAATGGCATTGCCAGGATGCCCCTGGGATGATGCAATATCAAGGTATGGTGTGGAAAGGGCCAACGTCAGAACTTCTTATATATATATATATATATATATATATATGTATATGTATATATATGTGTGTGTATGTGTGTGTGTGTGTATATATATATGCACACACACACACACACACACACACACACACACACATGCATACACATACATACACACACAGACACAAATACACATGCATTATAACCCCAAATCAAATATTTCCACATTGTTTCAAAGAAACTCCACATCAAAAGCACTTTTTTTGTTTCACTTTTTTGCTATCTTTATTTTGACTGTTTCCCAGAATTAATTTTAATTTCTTTGAGTTTTGTTTCCTTCACTTAGAAAATCCATTCCGTTCCACTACAGCAACAGTTTACTTTTTAAAGAAAGTCTGTTATCAACAATATATGTATATATATGTTTATCTTTTCACCACCTCACAATCTACAGATCAGATTTTACCTCTGCTTGTAAAGCAGAATATATCTTATATTTCAAAACACATAGAAGTATATTTTCATATTTTTTTTCCTCTACAGGTTTGTTGTATAACACGCACATTACTGTGAGTAATTTTCCTTCCTATAAAGCATTCTAAACTTCATTTTTATTAAGGAACACATTTTGCCTGCACTTTTTTGACGCCAGTACAGGGTTACACACTACTGAAAAAGGTACCTGCATATATTAATTCGGGAAAGGATTGTGAGCCCTGTCTTAGCGACCCTAATATCAGGGGTGGTGGTGAATCTGCTCTAGGTTTTAACTCAAACTTTAAAGGATCTTTCCAAGGCATTATATCAAAAAATAGGTTCCACTTAAAAATCTCCCTTAAAGTTCAGTCTAAAACCCAAAGCAAGGTGTGATTTCTTAGCTCAGGAAACATTATTATTGATGTTACAAATCTGGAACATGGATTGGATTGGGCTGGACTGGACAGAAAATGTCTTTTCAGCTGCCAATTGGCACCCACGGAGAATGATGTTCCCAGCTCCTTGCCACACCAGCGGGCCAGATTGTGACAATCAGAAGCAGGAACCCTGTTGCAATTTCTCATCACAGACTGACTTGCTGGTGGGAGGAAGACGGAAGAAAAAAGGAAGAAAAACACGGGTGACTGGAGATAAGATTGCAGAAGTAGAAAAAGATGAGGAAACACTGACATATACCAGGCTGAAAATAAGCCTATATTCTTACGATGTAAGCCTTGTTGGGGAGGAATTTCCCTTTCAACAAAAATTGAAAGCAGGGGATGTTCATCACCATCTTAATATTGCAATAGCTTGTTTACTAGTCCAAAAAGTGAAAGAGGGAACGTTCATCGCAATCTTAGATACAGCAATAGCTTGTTTATGTTAACGCAGCTTCCAGTTCGGCCAGGTGCAAATGGCTAATTCCCTCAGCTTACACATCAATTCTAACCATAATTCCTAAGATAGCTTCTTTCCACAGCAATAATGGAAACCAGCTGCCTCCCATTAATAACACAGAAGAAGGCAGCGGGTGGAAGGGGAAAAGATATGGAAAATGGGGTTGGGGAGCAGAAAAGAAAGCATATCCCAGACAGTTAAATGTGCACAGTGGAATTCTTTTTCTGTATCCATTCAGAGCTGTTGCTATCAGTATACTTGCATATTTCATCTGCAAGGTGCACGAGATACCTACCTTGAATTGTGCTCTTTTTCCACTTTCAACATCCTGGGGAATTCTGGGGTTTGTAGTTTCCTGAGGCCAAAGAGCTCTCTGGCTGAGAATTCTAAATGCCCTTCCCTAAACTGCAAAGCCCAGGATTCCATAGGATTCCATAGAATAATAGCACTATCACAGTGTAGTGAGGAAATGGTCATGAAAAGCAAAAGGAATCATATGAAACTAGAATCACGTGGGGAACGGGAGCGGGTACAAAGCAAAGAGAAAAGACAACACTCTGGCCATTTCCGCACTAGACTGCTGTAGCACCATTATTCCACTTGCAACACCCTATGGAATCCTGGGATTTGCAGCTTCCCCCCTGCCCCATTATCATTCTGGGCTTTTGATTTGAAATGCATTGCAATGTAGTTGCTGCATCTTACATGTCAACTAAATTTGAATTTTGCACAGATTACTGAGTGACCTATAAGATCACTGACAATCTACATAGCCTGGCCTTCAAGATCTTTGAAGGAGAGCTTTCTCTTGGTGATGGCAGAGGACAGAGTCTTCTCAGTGGCTGCCCCGAAACACTCTTCCATGGAAAGTCTTGCTGGCTGGCCTGTTCTTTGCTCTCAAAAGCCTCTTTATTCTGGCAGGCCTTGGATTCTCAAATCATGGAACAGAAAGGGGTTTTGAAAAATGGTGTGTTGTGCTTGTATCTTTTAACTTATGTTTTGTATGTCCTTAAATTGTGATTTTTTAAAAAATAGAATTGTTTTGGGGGCAAATGGTAGAGGCAGGCTGTAGCTTTCATGCTCTTATTGTGGATTTTCCAGTGGCATCAGGTTGGCGATCGGAGTAAAAGGATGCTGGGCTTGATGATCATTTGGGCTTTTCGAACAGGTTCTTTTCAGTTTCTTGCACTGAGCCAGAGTTATCAGGAAAACAAAAACTGTTGTGCAAAAGCTTGTCTCACCTGCAAACAGCTCAAACTCTATCTCCTTCAAGTTCAATGAGTAATTTGCCTAGAAGGGAAACTGATTTGACTGTTGTAGAAATCTATCAACTCACCGATATTTGTCAGCTGAAAAATATGCATGGTATTTTTTTTTTTAAGTAATTCTTTATCTGTCTTCACTTGAGTCTCTTTTGTGAAGCATATTAGAGAAACTGCCTGGAGGCTAGAGTAGCGGGAACACACCCTAAACTGAGAAGTCAAACCATTCCAAAATACATATATTCCCAAACGAATATGCTTTTCTCTTCTTGCAAAATGTGTTCAAAAAGTCCACAGGCAGCCTCTTCTGCTGAAAGCAATCCCTCTGATGCAAGATGAGTGTCAACGTAGCAGCAGGTTTGGATGAGACAATGGATTAGTACCTTTCTTTGTTTCTGCTTCACCCCAACATCTGTTCCTACAAGCTTTTAGCAAGCTCTTGGTGGGATCTCTCACTTATCCAATCCTGTTGCATTCAACTTTTCAAACACACACCCAGTGTTAGTTTTTTGTTTTTACAGCAAGAATGGGAACTGTGTAGTCTGTGAGGTACATGTGACTCCTCTGTGCTCAACAATTGCTATCGGAGCCTCCTCTTGATATGCATTTATTAAATTTATATCCTGCTTTTCTTGCAACATATAACTCAAGTTGGCTCAGTGTGATTTCCTGTCAAGTAAACTTTGATTTATGGCACCTCTAGGAATGAGAGAGGTCCAAAATCCCTGCTAACCAAATGCTCTGCTTAGGTCAAGTTGCTTAAGTTGCAAACTTAGGGCAGACATGTCTCCCTTGGGTGAGTCAATCCACCTGAAAGATGCTCTTCCTCTTTTCCTGCTGCCTCCCAGTTTGTTGTCGTCATTGTCGTGTGTCTTCAAATAATTTCTGACTTATGGCAACCCGAAGGCAGCCTATCATGGACTTTTCTTGTCAGAATTTGTTCAGAGGGGGCTTGTCCTTGCCTTCCTCTGAGGCTGAGAGAGTGTGACTTACCCAAGGTCACCCAGTGTGTTTCCACGACTAAGTGGGGATTTGAACCCTGATTTCCACCAGGTAGTCAAGATAGCTCTTCTTCCAACATGAATTCAGAATGTTTCCACTACAGTTCCTGGCTTATCTTGGTATAGATATAAATACATGGGTGGATCAGTTTATTTCTGGCTGGTGCTAATCCACAAATTTGCATTTGGATATGTAAACTGGGATACTGATGGTGCAATGCATGCATCATCAATGACCCAAACAGAAACAAAAGAACAAGCATCAAATGTGCACCGAAGGACTTTAATAGATAAAAAAAGCAAAACCATCTGTGAAATATTTTGGCATATATGCTAACATCAGCCACAAAGGCTGCTATAAGCCTGGCGATTCATTCTACCCTTCTGGCTGAAGCTCATCTATAAACCAAAAGGTGGATTTGTTTTAGCGGATAAAATCCTTTGCTGCCCCTTTTGCTTTTTTAATATGTATTTTGAAAGCAGTTTCTTCAAAATACGTGTTCTACATGCATACTCTCTCTAAAAATGCGTTTAAAATGTATTTGATCAGTATTTTGCCAAACTACTATTTGGATTAGAACTCCCAGTCTCCATATTAGGTCAGGGATTCTGGCAGCCAAGCTCTGATTCTGATACTTTAAAAAATTATAGATGCTATCAAAATGTGTGTAAAATATCACCAGATGTAAGACCATATGTTTGCATTAAATATGTTTTTAAAGTGGGTAAATATACTGACAAGTATCTTATTGATGTTATTCTTTATGCAAATCCCTTAGGGCTAGCATTAGTGCCTGCTATCAAGGATTTGGTTTATTATGCATTAAAAAGAACAAGTTATTCTTTCAATAATCTAATAGGTCATTACTTATGATTCTTCATGCAGACCCAGTGCAGTGGACTGGTTTGACCATTGGACTAAGGCCCTGGAGACTAGGCTTTGATTCCCTGCTCGGCCATGGAAATCCATTGGGTGACCTTGAACACATCACACACTCTCTTATGGTCACCATAAGTTGGAAATGACTTGAGGCACACAGTAACAATAAGTCTAGAAAGGAAACACAATCAGCTACTCAATATTAAGAACTTACTGTTGTTCCACAAAAAATACAGGCTTCCTGTATTTTCCTGCTCTCTGGCTCCCCCCAAAACCAACTTCAGATATTGCACCTTGGAAACTGGAAATTTTTGGAAAAATTTTTGGAAAAAAAAATGCCATCAACCTTATTTAGTAATCCTTCCTGGCTGCAACCTATGTTATCCTTCCGTTGCTTAGACTTTCTCAGCACAGACACACCAATAATAGCTACTGTGGGTTCAATTCCACAACCCATTCCCATAGTACTGAAAAACAGTGAATTATAGTTATGGCTGATACAGGCAAAACATCACTCTGTTCCAGTTTGTTACTGCAAAAAGTAACTAGTTACCAAAATAACTCATTACTTTCTATCCCTTACGAGCTGTGGCCCAACTCTGCTACAAATGCTTATCTGATGGCCTGTTGCCTAGCATGGACCCTCTTTCCTTAAGGTATCTTTCCTTAAGGAATGCAGTTTGCCCCTTATGAAATACCAAAGTATTCAAGATTTTCTCAGCCAGACAGCTTTTTCAAAAAATTAAAACTCTGTATCATACAGACAAGAAAGCAAGTTCAGAACCATTTCAATTTGCAAAATTTCAAACAATTTGTAAAAAACATACAGCACATACAAATGGCGCGCTTATCCACAAATATGTCATGCTTTTGAAAAGTTCTATCAAGTTAGTGAAGGCCAACATTAAGGGCAGGGGGAATATTCAATTTTTCCCCAGATCTTTGAAGAGTCTGAGGGAAATGTGAGTGTTGAATATTCATAAGAGTGAAAGAGGGAAAATAGTTTAGAAATCAATTAATCCTGTGAACAAGGACCTTTGAGACCGACTATTTCTCCTTTCCAATAGCTGGTGGAAGCTGATATAGATGAAAGAGTTCTGCGCAATTAGCCTGAGTCCATATCCCTATAATTATAAGTGGACAAAAATTAGTCTTTTTCCAATACGTGTCAGTTTCACATATATTCAATGGCACCAAGGCAGCCCTCACTGCTGGGGGCTCCAATCTTGTGCTCAGCCAAGGGAAGAGACTCAAAGGCCATTTCTGCACTGTACCTCATTTTGCTGTCCTCCTGTTGCAGTCCCGGAAGCGCCTTGGCCAGGAAAGGAGCATGATGGGAACATTCCCCTCCACATCTGGCCGGCTCCTTGCGGAAGGGAGACAGGCGCCTTCCTTCCACAGTGTCGCAAGACTCTTTCCCATGCTGTGGTGGGGAAGGAAATGCCTCCATTGCACTTCCGCCTCTTCCGCGCGGCCAGGAGTGATGGGAGTGCTGTGCGATGACAGGGACTTAATACATTTATTTCGTTAAGCGAATATCCTGTGATTGCGACAGATGGGGATGCGATGACAGCGGGACTGCAACTGTTGTACGAAAGCGCAACTCATGGGCCGCTGCCATTGCATCCCAGAGCGGGGACTGCAATGTCATGTGGAAATGGCCAAAGTCTTCTGACAGGCTGGGGCTGGAATCCTTCCTCCGGATACTGCATAGGCCGGTTGATGGGAGAGGAGTGCGGGAGAAGGGAGTAAAGAGGAACCGCAGAGAGGGGAGCAATAGAAGACCAGAAAGGAAAACTTTAAAAAATCTGAAGCTAGTCTGCAAGACAAAGGAAAGGAAGAGGAGAGCAGGGAGAGAAGCGCAAAGGCATGTGAGCAAAAGAGTGAGGGAAGTGCAAAGGGGAGGCAGGGAGCAAACTGGGCACACAAGGGGAGTTTGCCTTCCAATCAGTGCAGATCCAGACATTTCAAACTCTTTGGTTGGAGCGCCTGCCTATCACAGGGAGTAAGAGGATGGACCCAGTCCCGGCTGTCCTCTACACAGCACAGGAGAAGATGAAGCTCCCATTGGGAAGCCACCATAGTGTAGTGGTCTGAATGCTGGAGTTAGCAGACCTGAGTTTGAATCTGCACTCAGCCATGGAAACCCACTGGATGATCTTGGTCAAGCCACACCCTCTCAGCCTCGGAAAAAGACAATGACAAATCCCCTCTGAACAAATCCAGGCAAGAAAACCATGTGATAGGGTTGCCTTGTGGTTACCACAAATTGAAATTACTTGAAAGATGTTGTGTTGTTCATGTTAATCTGAGAAGTGTGAACCAGTTAACTTTGCTTTAAAAATAGGCATGCAAAATTCTCCCCCATTTGTATGGAGTTGCACTCTGTACAAAAGTAATTTGTATAATTTGTAAGACTCTTGATATGAAGTATTTCGAAAATCAGTGTTACTATTCTATACACAGTGGGAGTAAGTCTCGTTGAAGTTACTGGGGTCTCCATCTTCTTGTTTTTTTTTTAAATACTTATAAACTTAACAGAGATTTATGGTTGTTGAATGGTATATGAATATTGCAAATATTTATTTTAAATTAAGATGTATAAGATCGTTCTGTAAGGTTAATTTCCACATTAGTTATTGAGCTAGGCTCCCCGCCCCCCAACAAACAGCAATAAATGGAACCTGTTGTTTGGAAATGCAGTTTTGAAAAACAAAACATGCACACCCTGAAAGGTTTCAGCTTCTTGCCTCAAGGTCTGGAAAACCTATTTTTCAGGCTTTCTAATTTCGTCATTCACGGCACATCTCCTCAGATGAAATTCAGAGAGTAAAATAAATGAAAAAAAATATTGCCTATGGGCTTTGGCATTAACGTGTATGAAACTAAATTAATTCAAATAGGACAAGGACTCAGTAAGACATAGTGTCCTGTTATACAGTCTTTGGAGATGAAATGAGTCAAACGTCAGTCTGGAAGATGAAAGTACTATCCAGATCAAGTTAAAGAAAAGTTGGGATGAACTTCAAACTTTGCATTTTTCTTAGTCTTAAAAAGGAGCAATCTTCCCCCACTCTCAGACTTGAAGCACTGAAAGTTTCCTCTGAGCACCCCTTCATCTGAGAGACAAAATCAGTGAATCTGGGGGGGCCGCGGCTCCTTCTGGGTGGTTGTGCCTGTCCTTTGGAACTACCTTCCAAGAGAAAATCACAGTAGCTGTTCTCTGCCCTAAATACTATTGCCAGTCGTGGCTACAGCTGAGCCACTGAATAAACTGGATTTGCTAATGTGGATTTAAGTTCATGCATCAACAACCTTCAGACTCTCTTGAAGAGTCCTGAGGCAGATAATCGGCCCCGAGAGCTGCTTTGGATAACTTTTGTAAGAATTTTGGAAAACCCAGGCCATTTCCACACTACACTGCTATAATGCTATTTTTCTACTTTCAGCCTTCTGTGGAATTATGGGGTTTGTAGTTTCCTGAGGCCAAAGAGCTCTCTGGCTGAGAATTTTAAGGCACCTCAACTAAACTGCAAACCCTAGGATTCCATAGGAGGTTGAAAGGGGAATAAAAGCAGTATAACAGTGTAGGATGGAAATGGCCCCACATATTGACATCCACATATTGACATCCACATATTGAAAGAAAACATACATGCAGGAACGAAGCAGGAAATGAACAATTACCTATAACCATCAACTGTAAGCACAGACCCAACTCACACTTCTGTCCATAACAGCCAGGCCACCCCCATCAACAATATGCCACAAGAATGACTATCAAGAGACCTCTCCAAATGCTTCATTTCCATTGACTGTCCTGTTGTCCATGTGTCCCTTTGCTGTTGAACCCTTTCCATTGTATTGTGCCTTTTTTCCTCTTGTGTCTCCACTTGCCCTCCTTCGTCACTCTCACTCTTTCATTTCTACAAGTCTTTCTGATGCAACACTCTGGCCATTTCTGCACTAGACTGTTGTAGCACTATTATTCCACTTGCAACATCCTATGGAATCCCGGGGTTTGCAGTTTCGGGAGGGGCCAAGGGGCCCCTCCCGAAACTGCAAATCCCAGGATTCCATAGGATGTTGCAAGTGGAATAATAGAGCTATAACAGTCTAGTGCAGAAATGGCCTCTGTGTTGTCTTTTCTCTTTGCTTTGTACCCCCTCCCCTTCCCCACGTGATTCTAGTTTCATATGATTCCTTTTGCTTTTCATGACCATTTCCTCACTGCACTGTTATAGTGCTATTATTCTATGGAATCCTATGGAATCCTGGGATTTGCAGTTTAGGGAAGGGCATTTAGAATTCTCAGCCAGAGAGCTCTTTGGCCTCAGGAAACGACAAACCCCAGAATTCCCCAGGATGCTGAAAGTGCAAAAAGAGCACTAAAGTGCAGAAATTGCCCATTTGTCTCCCTTCATCTCATTCCTTATTTGTCTACTCAACTTATTTGCTACTTACCCCCTCTTCCCTAACCCCCTTTTCTCTGTAGGCAGGCCTTTCTTTCCTTGCGTGTGCTTCTGCACAGCAGAGCACCAAGGGCTTCCTTTCTTGCTTCTCTCTTACGTTTTTTGGGGGCTATCAGACACGTGTCTCAGTGCTGCAGCCATAGTCCACCACTGAGTAAAACACACCAGTGAGGATTGGTGTGTGTGTGTTTTGGGGGGGGGGAGTAGCAAGTGAAAACACTACACCCTGTATCATTCCCTAGAAAACATGTTCAAAATTTTACTGAGATTCATTGGAGAGAAAGTATTTCGAATTCTGGATGAAATCCCCACTCCAAAAATTGTTATTGTTCCAGGCCATTCAGCACTAGATTGTTATAGCGCTATTATTCCACTTGCAACATCCTATGGAATCCTGGGGTTTGCAGTTTCGGGAGGGGCCAGTCTAGTGAGGAAATGGCTCCAGTCTCTGAGTCTTTCTTGGTACAGTAAAAGTTTCAGCCTCCTTCACCAACACTGAGTGGGTTTTGCATGCAAAAAGCCCAGCTTTCCTGGGCCTGAACCAGACATTTAAATTCATGAGATGCATAGCGTGGCAAGAGCTAATGTGACAATTAATTGCTTTGTCTTCTTGTGAGCTGCAGCCAAATCTGGTATCATCTCACTACAGACTTTTGGGTAATCAAGTCCCTTTTCTTTCTCCTCATTGCATACAGAGCCTTCTACCATTTCTCCTGGCTCAGTGAAACGTTTTCAAAAAATCTGAAATGTTTGAAGGCCAAGCATGCCAAAAGGAAATTAGCACACTCCTTTATATAAGGATGAATGCAGTGAATGAGAGACATGAAGTTCCAAGTATCATTTTACAAGACACAGGCCAGAGGCCAATTGCAAAGGATTAAAAATAAGGTTGCCAACTATCACATCTGCAGCTGTTGGTCTTTAACAAGTGACAGTGGAATCATACTGTCTGAAGTAAGGATGGGCATGTCGGTCAATTTTGCTTTTGCTCAGTTCCTTCTTTTTACCAGCATGTCACTCTGGCCATTTCTGCACTAGACTGTTATAGTGGTATTATTCCACTTTCAAGATCCTATGGAATCCTATGGCTGAGGTCCCTCCCTAAACTGCAAACCCCAAGATTCCATAGGATGTTGAAAGTGGAATAATAGCACTATAACAGTCTATAACAGTGTCGAAATGACCTCTATTTCCACAGCAGCTTGGGGTCTTTCTTTTCTTTTTGTTATTCCACTTGATAATTTGCATGTAAAGTTGCACGCTGTTCTTGCACTGGCACTTACAAGACTGAGATATTACTTTGACAAGAGAGAGAGTAACTTGATGTTCATAGAGATTTAATTAATTAATCTCCTGCTTTTCTCCCAAATGGGACCCGAGGCAGCTCACAATTATCTGAAAAAGATATGACTGAAACATTTAATTTACAAAAGTTAAAAAGAAATTAAACAGTGCAGTTATTAAAATATGCTTAAAAACAATCCAAACACTTAAAACTTATTTAAAACATATTATCAAAAAAGATTTTAAAAACTACAGATTAAAAAAATGTACCATACCATTTTACATACACAAGATAGTTCCATAAATAAAATTCAAGGTCCAAAAGCATGCCTGAATAAAAAGGGCCATTTCCACACTAGACTGTTATAGTACTATTATTCCACTTTCAACATCCTGTGGAATCTTGGGCTTTGCAGTTTAGGGAGAGGCCTTTGAGGGGCCAATGTCTTCACCTGCCAGCAGAAAGAAAGCAGGGAGGGGGCCAAGCAAGCCTTCTGTGGAAGGGAGTTCCCCAATCTCAGAGCAGCCACAGAAAAGACTCTCTTCTGAGTCTTCGCCAATCAGATCTGCACAGGTAATGAGACTCAGAGAAAATCCTTCGCCGCAGATCTAGGTACTCACATTGGTTTATAGAAGGAGTTATAGTCTTCCAGATAGTCTGGACTGAAGCCATATGGGGCTTTAAAAGTCAAAAGCAGCACTCCTCTGAATTCTGCCAGGAAATGGACCAATAGCCGATATAGCTGTTTTAACAAAGGAGTCAAATCATGTCTGTAGCTTGCCGCAGTCAATAGCGTTCTGTGGCTGTGGCATTTTAGACCCACTGAAGTTTCTGAACAGTTTCCAAAGGCAACCTGTAAAGAGTTTGTTACAGTAGTCCAAACAGGATGTAATCAAGGTGTGTGTCACTGTTGCCGGATGAGACTTCTCAAGGAATGAGCAGAGCTGACACACTAGCTTTAAATATATAAATGCACTCCTGGCCACAGCGGAAACCTGGACTTCCAGGCTCAGGTCTGAGTCCAGGAGCACATCCAAGCTGTGTAATGGGCACTGGTTGGTCAAGTGCTCTCTTTTCTCCTACCCCTTCTCTATGGGAGGAATCTCCTTTCTCAAGATGGCGACTGGAAGTAGCTAGAATGCCAGAACTCTACTGCTCTGCTCTGCTCTTCTCTGTCTGAGGGGAAAGTACTGGAAAGCGATTTACCTTGCCTTTTTTTCTCCCCCCCAGGAGTTGTAGGAATGGGAGGGGGAGCTCTGGAGGTGAATGAGAGGGGAATTGCAGGGGGGAGTTATCTGTGGTTTTCCTACTTTCTGTGCTCTGAACCTTCCAAAATGTGGAGGGGCATTGTATATATTTCTGCATACTTGTCACTAGGGGGAAATAGGAGAGCAAGTGTGCAATCTACTTCCTCCCTGCTTGTGGGCTTTCCATTGGACCATCTAACTGGCCATTGTAGAAAGGGAATGTTGGACTAGGTAAACCAATGTTTTGAACCACTAAGCAGATTCTTAATTCTTAATTCTTGTATTCTTATTTGCAAATGTATAACTTTTTGTATATGGATTCGACTATAGTATACAGGATGATACATTGTGGAAGAATGTGGGAGACAGTCTTCACGGCTATGGCACCCCAGTTATGGAATGCCTCCCTTTAGAGATCTGATAGGTGACGATGCTGCTGCCATGCCAGCACTAGGTATAGTATACCAAACTGGGTGGAGATAAATTGTTTAACTAATTAAATGCTTTTCTGAGGAATTGTTTCTAATGTAATATGTTTTTGTTCACTGTGTTCACTAATATATACATTTTTGTCCAGTTTTCTCCCTACAAGGAATACCCTCTCCTCCCTGAGCAACTCTATGTGTACCTTGAAGACCAAAATATAGATGGGAACTTATGGTAGCCACTGGTTTAGGCAAACATTATGTTCTAAATGCAGCTTTTGGCTCAAAGGATCTATTTAAAGTGCATGAGAAAATACACAAGCATTTTAAACAGAAGTGTAAGCCCCATGCATGAAAATAACACACTCGTTTCTTTTGCCTGGTTGTTAAAGATCTGTTGGCTGAAATTCCAATCACTGTGACGTGTCAGGTGTCTCAGGAGGGAAGAGCAGAGCTCCATGTAGGTAGGCGTTAGGTGGACACATCTGTGCAAAGTGTGTCCTGTAAGCTGACCCATGGCCCTTTTTCTCTACTTCGTTATAGCTCTGTATTCCATTTTAGCTGTCATGGCAACATTCGATGGAATTCTCAAGGAATTTTCTCTGTTCAATCTTCTCACCAATGTATTCATTTTTGTCCACTTTCCCCCACAATTCTTCTCTCTCTCTCTTTCAGAAGATAACGGGCAGTGCCTTTATTTTCCTGCGTGAAGGGGAGTTTTGTTTGTTGACAACTATATACTGCCTGTCCCCAAACTCAAGGTGTCTTGAAACCAACCAGAGAAAATGTTGAATTCTACCATCCATCATTGGACTTTGGTTGGACTTTGCCACCTAGTGGGAATTATGGGAAAGAGTAGTTTTTCTTGGCCTCTGTGGCTTTTTCTGGGAGGAAGAGTTGCATTTGCAATTGCCAAAGGGCGGGAGGAATTTCTTAACTTGTTCCCCTTCGTTCCTCCTGGGTACAGTAGTCCTTGGATAACCAAAAAATAAGACGGAGGCCAATCATATCTATCATCCAGGCTTGTTCTTAGAAAACACTTAGATCCTTTCCATACTACCCTGTTATAGTGCTATTATTCCACTTTCAACATCCTGTGGAATTCTGGGATTTGTAGTTTATTGAGGCCAAAGAGCTCTCTGGGTGAGAATTCTTTATACCTTTCCTTAAACTGCAAACTCCAGCATTCCATAGGATGTTGAAAGTGGAATAAGAGCACTATAAACAGTTTAGTGCGGAAATGGCCTTCGTGACTGACTCAAGAACTTACTAACTAAATGACACTTAATTGTATTGAAATTGAACACATGAGGGACAACAAGCTATGAGTATGTTGGAGTATGAAGCTTCCTCCCTTATATTTTGTGGGGGAATGGTTGGAGATGCTGCCTAAAACAGGAACGTTTCTATCCCCAAGGCCTTGATAGATGAGGTGGCTTTCTGCCATTAACACTAAGGGGTGCTATTTTGATGAAAGAAACATCAAGGGAAGCGGGACTATGGTCCTAAAGCAGCTTTTGGATTTCCAAATGTGGAAAGGCACATAAGGAAGGTGGTGTCCGAACATTCACAGCCCTGGAGGCCCGTAGAAGCTCCTTTATGAGAAAGACATTCCTGCAAAGCAAATATTTCTCCCAGTTGTGCATAGAAGAGGTCACTAAATATTAGCTTTCCAGATTCGTTACTTTGCAGGGTGTTTACTTTGAGTTGACTCTCCTTGGTCCATAGAAATGATTCAGTTTGCTTGGGCTTGCTCTTAATCTTCCATCGCACCACTCTGTCGAGAAATGAAGGCAGTAAGGATGGTTTACTCAGCAACGGAAGCCTTCCAACTTTCTTTGCAGAACAGATATTAACATGGAAGAGGGTTAGTAAGGCTTAATCAAATGGGTGGAAGAGGGTTAGTAAGGCTTAATCAAATGGGTGGAATTTATACCTTGCAAAAACACCTATCTAGGGGGATAGAGCACAGACCCTTTGGTACTCCCAACTTTTTTGCCATCTAGACCAGGATGGAAGACAAAGGCAGGTATAGAGCTCAGTTTTCTGCTCCTGGGACAATCTGGCTGGTGCACAGAATTCCAAAAATATCAAAGCAAATAAAAAACAACACAGAACAGGAATTGCCTTCTTGTTTTTGAAAATAATAGTCTAATGTTAAGTGTATGGGGAGTTCCTGCAATCTGTTTAAAGAGGTGATTTGCCCTTGTAACAAATCTAGGAGAGACAGTTCATGCTACTTTCTGAGCAGAAGAAGGGCAGTCCAGGAAGACTGTAGAAGTCAAGGACTTGAGAAATAATCCTGGCAGGATGCAAGTGGCCCCAAGGCCACTCTTTGAAAATATTTGGATGGAAATGGTTGAAACAGGGCTTTCTTGAGTGATAGGAAACTCTGGCAAAGAGACTCCTAGATCGGAGAGAATCTTCACGGTTTGGGGCTTATTCTGTGTGAGAGAAAAAAAAGACCATTCTGCAAAAGTTATTTATTTATTTAAATTAGTTAATTTTTTTATTTTTTTTGTCCCCAAATGGTATTTTCCCCACTGGAAACCTTCTGCACAGAAAATTCATTCTTGCACAGAAAACAGCATTTCTTGCACAAAAATGTTCGTCCTTCCAAAAAAAATGCTGTACAAAAGTGTTATTTTCTGCTTGGAAAATGTTGTGTTATGTGCCAAAAAAAAACTATGAAAGGTTCTCTTGCAACAAAGAGGAACTCTATTTAAAAATTGTCTGTTGCCACAAATTTTTTCATTCTTGTCCAAGAGCAAAAATGCCAGTGCCTATCTTTGGCAGAAGCAACAAAAGAAAAAGCGTTTGTTCAAATTTTTGTACAAAATTGTGTTTTGAACAGTACCTGTTTCTCATGAATATGATTTATTTTGAGGTGGGGGAAATCACAACTTTTTTCAGGAAAAAGTTCCAGAATTTAAAAAAAATGCACAAAATTTCTCATCATTTCTCCCAGCCAAGGGAAAACTTTGAAATGTAAGAAAAAGAAAATCATATGCATCTCTATTCCTTTTCTCTAAAATTTGCTCTTATTCATGGACCACACCATTGAAATATCCCACTGCATTGAAGTCTGGCCACGCACTTGACTGCACAAACCTGAGTGCACAAGGCTGCTGCAAAGGGTAGGCACATGTTTATACCGCCACTGAGAGGCTGGAGAAGGCCTTCGGGTGCCCAGGGAACACCAGCTGCATTTCTGCAGCCAAAAGCAAGCAGTAGATCTCCAGCAGATATCTGGAAGGAAGATGGCTATTCTTTTCTCCTGGTTGCTTCCGGATGCTGCCCAGATGCTTTGCAAATTCCTCCAGCTCCAAAGTGGTCCCCTCTTCAGATGCAAAAGGACTGTTGGGACATGCACCCACATTGCAAAACAGGTTTGCAGAGTGGAGTTGATATTGCACAAGGAACTACTGGTTGGGTCCTTGCACAATGAATTTAAAGGACACACCTGCATGTAAAGCTAGGTTATGTGCACATCTGTCACGCACAGGGTTCTGTCCTGTGACCACTTTTTGTTTTTTGTTTGGTATAGAAAAGCACATATATTGAATGAGCAAGCTGGCTGCTTTGTTAACTAAAGTAACACTACCATCTGCTGGATAGTTTCTGAATTACTGTTGCTGACTGAAGAAACATAGGCCATTTCTGCCCCACACTGTTACAATGCTATTATTCCATATTCAACATCCTGGACCATTTCTGGACTTTGTAGTTTACTGAGGCCAAAGAGCTCTCTGGCTGAGAATTCTAAATTCCCCTCCCTAAACGGCAAACCCCAGGATTCCACAGGATGTTGACACTGACTACAATATTTCAATACACACCAAGCACGGCAGCATATGGCAGGAACTATGTGTCCTGACAGTAACAGAGGGAATCATGTGAGACAAACAGTGAAATATGTAAGGCCCAGCATAGTGATGTGTTGCTCCCAATCTGGGATGCATGCTTTTGACACAATATCATTGCAGTCCCACTGCTATTGCATCCCCATCTGCAGGTGTTGTGCTGTACTGGAAAAAAAAATTCTGGTAATGGCCCCCTTTCCCGCAATGATTCCATCACTGGCAGGTGTGCGATAAGCGTCCAAGCACTATAATGCACTTCCTTCTGGTGTACAGCGCAGGAAGAGGGAGGCTGTACTGCAGAAGGAAGAATAGTGTTACTGTCATGCCCTGCTTCCAGAACATGGACTCTGACTCAGAGGCTGAGACAGGGGGCATGCCAGGACCTGCTGCACAGGAAGAGGTTACAAACAGGGAGCAGTGCCAGCTCCAGAAGAGAGTCCTGCTTCTTCAGATATAGAAGAGTACTTACCTGTACCCACCTTTGCAGAGTGCAGACAGCAAAGAGAAAGCCAGTGTCACTTTCTTAGAATTTATTACTGGTAGCCATTAATCAAGCCACAGCTGCCCTAGGCTTCAGACCTATGTAGCTGAAGCTCTTCCCCTACACGAGTTGTCAGAACTTATCTGACCTTCTAGCCTGCTGAATACTCTGGCTGACCTTGGGAACCCTCTTGCCTTGGAACCCTGTTGGACTTTATTTATGACTTTGTGCTTACTGCCTGGAAGTAAGTACCGGGCTGGGAGCTATTCAATTTGTTTTGTTTGTTTTATCAGCTGTGCGAGGACTGAGAGAGGACAGTCCCTACCACTGCCCATCTGCCGGCAGCTGACCGGGTACAGTGGGGAGCGTTCAGGTCCTGATCTCATCCTTGCAATGGCACTGCCGGGATTATGACAGGATGATGTGGGATCCAAGTATGATGCGGAAAGGAACTAAATCTTTCTCTGCCAAAGAGTTTAGAAAGGAAATTGTGTCCCATCTGCCAACATAGTAAAATTTACAATAATGATGAAATCATCAAGATCAGGAAAACAATGGCTATAAATATTCTGCAAATGACTTAAAAAAAATGATAGAGAATGGCTAACATTGTAAGAAAAACTAACCAACTAAATGGTAGTGGTAACAGGAAGTCACAATCTATTAAAAATATTGAATACTCTTCCAGGTATATATGTAAGTATTCGGAGAAATGGACTTTTATCTCAAATCAGACATATTTCTGCTAAAACTGTATTTTTCAGTGACAGTAAACAAGGGTAAATCAAAGGCTCTCGGAGGATAAAATAAAAAACACCTACCATGTCAGGCATAAGTTCAAAGAACTAATTTTTTCATTATGGAGTCTTCCTTCTCACATCAAGGGTGAAAAATCCAAATGATAAATGCTCTCTACAATTTCAAAACATTATGAAGAAATTGATCAGGCAAAGTCCCTGTTTTTTTGTTTTGAAGTCAAAGCATAAGTTTATACAAGACTTAATTGACAAAAAGAAAATTCTCCAGGTCACTCAATGAAATATGAAATGGAGAAGAATTTTTGAGTGCAGCACCTAAGCATACTAGTTTGAGTGCTGAGCTAGGGCACTGGGAAACTAGAGTTTAAATCCCTGCCTTAGAAACTCATGGGCAAGTCACACACTCTCAGCCTAAGAGGATTGCAGTAGCAAACCTCCTCTGAAAAAAAATTGGCCTTGTTAGGGGGGTCAGAGTCAACTTCAAGGCACATAACACACAGAGACAGAACTTTGTTTATCTGCCAGCTTTCACAACCACACAGAGAAATCAGAAATACTATGGCCTGGATTATCTAACTTTCATTTTCAGAGAGATTTACTCTTACGTGTCTTATCTAGTTCCTTCATAGCTTCCCGTCCCAGTCTTAGAGGTCTTCTGATTTCTTGACTACAGCCCCCATTTTAATTTATGACAGAGCCAAAATATAGATAATTTTAGTGTCAACTATTAAATTGCTGATACAAAGTTTGTCCAAGATTCTTATCTTCAGATTAAGAACAATAATATCAATCTTTATTATAAGGAGCACACAAGAATTTTTTTTTTAAAGGATAAAACAAAAATTAAATTTACACTTCAAAAGGAGGATGATGGCTTGTATACAGGCTTGTCTAATAGTGCATGCAGCTGTATAAAATTTGATGACACTAAAAGTAATGGATGCAGATTTCTTAATGGATTAAGAAAGAAACATAGGCCTTTTTCGCGTTCGGCGAAGAAATCACCCCGTTCTGGTACTCACCGGACTGGTGTGCTCCCTCGGTGGATCCAGGCTGGTCCGGAGCAGCGCGTGGCCGTGCTACCCACTGCTCTGGGGACGAAAATGGCGGCTTCCAGTTGGCGGAGGCTCCCCACCAACCGGTGAAGCTCGCCAGCCTAAAGCCCACCCCCGGAAGATCTGCAGGCTCGCCCTGGTGCGAGCCTGCAAATCTGCAATGGAGCGTGGCCACGGAGTGGCGTGCTCTGTGCTATTGAAAGACCTGTTTTAAGCAATCTTTCAATAGCATGGAGAACGACCACTTTTGGTTGTTCCGGAGCGGGCTGAAGTCCGGAACTACACAAAGTAGTCTGGACCCAGTCCTCCCCCAAGTGCAAACGTCCTCACTGGAGGACGCTCTGCACCGTTCTAAAAACAAAGTGTGGAAAAGGCCATAAAAAGAATTGGAACAACCTGGAAATGGAACTGAAATAGATTCAGTCAAGGTTTTCCTAATATCACAGGAAAAGAGGAAATGGAAAAGAACATGGCTCACCTCTTTAACTAAGGTTATTTATGCACTGGACTGTTTTAGTGCCATTATTCCACTTTCAACATCCTATGGAATCCTGGGGTTTGCAGTTTAGGGAGGGGCCTTGGAGAATTCCATTGGATGCTGAAAGTGGAATAATAGCACTATAACAGTCTAGTGCAGAAATGTCCCAGGGTTTGGATCCCCACTCAGCCATGGAAACCCGCTGGGTGATCTTGGGCAAGTCTCATTCTCTCAGCCTCAGAGGAAGGCAAGGGTACCTCCTCAAACAAATCTTGTAAAGAAATCACCACATTAGGTTTGCCTTGGGTTGGCATGAGTCAGAAATGACTTGCATACAACTGTTTTGGGGTGAGTGGACCCAAACCACAAACTTAAAGCAATCCCACAGCTGTTGAAACTATATTTTATTTGCCCCAAACTTTTTTTCCTTTGGCCACGTTATTGGGGGACTATGTACAGGGGTTCCAGGCATCTGAAACGCCACATTGGGTCCCACCAAAGGCTACATACAACTTTTAGTACACACAGCCCCTATCTGCTTTATATACGGTGGAACAATTTGGCGTCATTCCCATTCCATGCAACGGTATCCAGAGTTTTTGTTCACTGAATGGAATCCTTTTTTCTTTCCTGAGAAGAAAATCATTTTGTGCTTTTCTGACAGCAACTAAAAAAGGACTTTTTTTTTTTTGGAGGGGGGTCGGATGAGATGGAGGACTGGAAGATTGAAGGTGAAAAGGTCTTTTCATTAAACTTTGCCATGTGTTGCCACATTGAGGTGAACTATGTGATTCATCTTTCCTCCCCTCATTTCTTCTGTACTTCATAAATCACAGAGGAGCGATGAGCTCAGAATCAGGAACAGAGTGGTGCTAAAAATGAACCAAGGAGTTATCCATCTTAGTCGAAACAAGATGGTCCCAGCGTGAGCGTGTATCAGAAGAACACCTTGTTCCCTGTGTAATTATTTCCCCTCCTCCTATAATTTACTCCTCGATGTTTCCCAAGATTTCCCACTCACGTAACAAGTAAACACTTGAAGATATCCAGAATGTCCCTCACACTTTTTATCACTGAAAAAAAGGAGACGCCAAAATTGTCACTACCCGGCAAACATTCTTCATAGTTGTGATGTAAAGGCTCTATGTGAGAGATACCACTTCTGAGCAAAAGAGCACCTTGCCAACTGAAGCACAGAAATAATTTTGCTTTCTTTGCAATAGTCGATTATTAGCAGTCTGCAACTGGAAAGATGGAATACGATAAAGTCCAATCTACTGGGATCCTGTGGTGTAGTAGAGCCAAGGCGTGCAGAGTGAGAAAGCATTGGGACTTTTTGATTAGCGGGAAAGATTTTTTTTTTATTTATTGCATTTCTATCCCATCTTTTTCCCAAATGGGGTCCCAAGGCAGCTTATAACATTCTGAAAAGATGCTGCCAAAATGTTCAATTTACAAAAGTTTTTTTAAAAAAAGTGATTGAATATTCCAAGTCTTAAAATGTGCATTAAAACGTGCACTTAACACATATTTAAAGCACTATTTTTTTAAAAAAATACTACAAATTGCAGAAGTAAAAAAATATAGGTTGAAATGATGTAATCTGACACACACCACACGCGAGCTCCACCGTTCCCTTTAAATTTAGCTGTGCTTTTGCCATCTTGACCATACTCTGATGTTGCTTGACCATATGTGGCCTGGTTTTCATCTGTGAAGTGCATGCATTCATACATTTCATAACAACAACAACAGAATAGTGGTTTCCACAACTGATTTTACAGAAGAGTGGTCTACCCATTAACTCTCCTGTTGCATAGCATTTTATTCAACTCTCTATCCACTAGTAAGGAATGCACTTACTGAAACTCCTAGGTAGAAGTCCTAGGTTTGCACAACCATTTGCACAGGTCTCACAGGGATTCTGTCACCCTCAAAGTGGCTCTGCCTTTGCACAACCCCTGAAAAAGGGCAACCACTTGAATAATGGCGTTTGCAGCAATGAAAGCCATTGCAGAATTTTAGCTTGAATCCTTTAGTGGTTATTCCAGGAAAAACATAATCTTTTGTTTTGTTTTGGCTCACTTGCTTGGAAAGTCCAGGAAGTATTGGGGGGTGGGGAGAAACTCACCCAGGGAAAGAAATGTGGTAGGTTTGCTTCAAGTTGCAATTGTGTACACACACTAAGTTGTGAACAAATCCCCTTGTGCTCTGTGTGACGCATGTCTGAGGAAAGCTGCATGGCATGAGGCTGCATGACTTTTCCTAAGCTGGAAAACAAAAAAAATTAATTTCCTGTAAGCAGCACAAAGCAAATGGTTTCTCATAAACTGTCACGTTATGCAACCAATGAGGCACCTTGCAAGGCTCTTGCCAGCAGGACAGCCTAGCTCAACGGTCAAATCCCATCTAGAAAAATCCCAGTCACAAAAATAACTGATTATTTTACCGTATCCTTGACCACTCAGTGTTTCCTGGATTATTCAGATGTTTTATTTCTTTTCAGTGTTTTTCTTTTCTCCTACGGGTGACAGATCAGTCTGTGATCGGACTGAAAAAGAAACATACGGGAACAATGAAAAAGCCTTTGATAATCTCTCAGACATACATGACATGTGTTTATAGGAAAATCACTGAGCAATATTTGTCTTCCTTTAGAACAGGCAGCCGAGAAGGAAACGATACTTGTTTGTTTATGTGTGACGTGTTCTTTTTTTAAATCTGTTAAGAGCTGGGTCTAGCACAGTGCTGATAGGTCTTTCTGAGAGGTCAAATTGTCTGGTGGAGCCTAGTGCAGGATGACATTTAAAGTCACTCTAAGTCATGCAAGCTAAGCCCATGAACATATTGGCTGGAATGCTAGTGATGTGTTGCACATGCGTGGAAGCACCTGGAGGTCTGAATTTGCTTTAAGGTCATGGAAACTGAGGTGTGGACGTGGTACCATTGGGCACGATGATGCTCACGTCATTCCTCCCAACTGACGGACACCGTCCCAATCAATCCAGTGCCATCCCACAGGATTCTGTAGTGTACTTGTATGGAAGGTGATAAGGGCATCTTCCAAGGAATTCTGTTTGATAGACCTGCCATTTTCTTTCTTCACTGATGTCTGACGCTGTCAAATGTCAAAACTGACACCCGTGCTTTCATGCTACCACCGTCTTGATCAACAAGCTAAGTCGCAAAAGGAAATATAAAGTGGACGCCTACTTCTGACGGTAGTAATTCCCTTTGGAGAAGCTGCCTTTGGCAAACATGAGAACAAATGCTTCACTTGGGGAAGAAAATCAATAAAAGCAAGGCCTTTGGTTCCACCTTCCTTTTAACCAGGTGCAGAGCTGTCCTGTATTTGTCTAGCTAGCGTGCTGCCTTCTGATCACATTTCCAGCCAGGTATAAACTGTGCCTTTTCCTGTTTGCCTTGTCCCAGAAGCACTCCCAGGAATTACGGCACAGCAGAAAGCGACGATCTGGGCAGAGGGCAGCACTTGGGGAGTTAATGGTGTGTAAGTAAATACAGCTGGCAGCAGCGTGATAACAACAGAATGGGCCTGGGCGGTACAAAAGCAGATGAGGTCGGCCACCGGCCATGGTGTCCTGAATTTGGATAATCTGGGCGAAGTTCATGCTCGGACTCAATGCATCTTGAGAAAACAAGTCAACAACCTATAGAATCATAGAGCTGGAGGAGATCCCAAGGGACATCCAGTCCATCCCCATTCTGCCATGCAGGAAGACACAACCAAAGCCCTCCCGACAGATGGCCATCCAGTCTCTGGCCATTTCCGCACTAGCCTGTTAGAGTGCTATTATTCCACATTCAACATCCTATGGAATCCTGGGGTTTGCAGTTTAGGGAGGGGCCTTTGAGGATGGCCTTTGAGCCCCCCCCAAACTGCAAACCCCAGGATTCCATAGGATGTTGAAAGTGGAATAATAGCACTCTAACAGGCTAGTGTGGAAATGGCTTCTGTTTTAAAGCCAACATTGAGTTCAGTGGGGCTTACTTGCTGATAACTGGGCATGGAACCGCGGTCTAAAGCTTGACTGGAATAACTCACAGATTAAACATTTCGACATTTGTTATTAACTGCAATCCAGTTCTTAGACCTCCCAGACTCACTTAAAGAACAAGTTCTCATGATTTAAGCTTCCCCAGCTTTACTGCTTGTTATTACCTCTGCATCCACTAATTCCATTCTTTGGGGGGCTGTTTGTAGTAATTGCTTGGATTTACGTTGTTGCTGCTGTTGTTAGGTGCCATCAACTCAACTTTGACTTATGGTGACGCTATGGATGAGAGAGCTCGAAGTCACTCTATCCTCAGCCACTCTGCTCAGGTCATGCAGATTCAAGGATGTATCTTCTCTGATAGAGTTTGTCCATCTGTAGGCTCTCCCAAAGATGTTTAAAAACAAGGAAAAAAAATCAGAAATCTGAGGAATGGTTTCCTGAGGTGGTCTAAGCTGAGGTTTGAAGGATAACTTTTCTCCTTTTTAAAATTTAGTTAGTTTGTTTACTAGATTTATGGAGGAAAAGTGCTGCTCACTGATGCTTTATAGCACTAAAACTCTAAAATAAAAGTTAGGCAGAGAAGAGAAGGAGCACTTCTTTGGTCCACTTTGGTCTCAGTATTGAAAAGAAACCCACCTGAGGGTGGGAACAAAATGTTGTTGCTGATGCTGGCAATTGCCAGAACATCGTCCAGGAGAACAGAAATGTCATCTGGAGATTTTGAAAAACCTTGAGAACTTGATGCAGCAAATACCGTATCCTCCCAACACATTTTTCCCCATCTGCAGAAGCCCTTCATCTTAGACCCACTGAACCAATTACCAAGCCCCGACTGATTCAGTGGCTCTACTTTAGTGTAGTTTTGCTGTTGCAGTGATGGGGATGATATTCCTTAAAGCTGTTTCTGACTTAAAGCAAAGCTGTCAAGGGGTTTTCTCAACAAAATTGGTTCAAAGAGGGGCTTGCCATTGCTTTCGTTTGAGACAGAGAATGTGTGACTTGCCCAAGGTCTCCCAGTGGGTTTTGGGGGCTGCATGGGGAGCCTAGTCCAACCATTGTAACCATACTGGGGCCATTTCCGCACTCGCCTGTTCTAGCGCTATTATTCCACTTTCAACATCCTCTGGAATCCTGGGGTTTGCAGTTTCGAAACTGCAAACCCCAGGATTCCAGAGGATGTTGAAAGTGGAATAATAGCGCTAGAACAGACTCGTGCGGAAATGGCCTGGGTCTCTCAGTGTGGCTAATAAGTGCACTGTTCCGAATTCATTTTATAAAAGTAATTAAATTCTCCCCAGTAAGCCCTTTTCTTTAGGGTGGAGGGAATTGGGATGGGTCAATTTTTGCTCTTGTTACCCTTTGGGGAGGGAAGCAGATGACCTACCAAAAGTGTTTACCTATCCTTCATAGTAACTAGATGTCAACTTGTGGCTACTTTAGAAAACTGGTATTTTTTTAATATTAATATGGGGGCTGGAACCTATTTGAAAGGTGAATTGCTGATTGAGGAGGCTTCTAGGACCCAAAATCCATCCTGTTTTGGCTACAGAAAATTATTCTACGGGTTTTGGAGGAGAGGAAGGCCACAAAACAGGCTTGTGGGCCACTCCTTTTAGGGCAGTGGTTCTCAACCTGTGGGTCCCCAGATGTTCATGGACTTCAGCTCCCAGAAGCCCCAGCCACTATGGTCAATGCTCAGGGCTTCTGGGAGCTGAAGTCCACAAACATCTGGGGACCCACAGGTTGAGAACCACTGTTTTAGGGGAAGCATATGTTCAATTTGCTTTCCTGGGAGAACAATCTTTCCTGCTGATTTTGGATGCTTTACCTTCTAAGCCTCGTGACATGAAATCAAGTGGCAGGCACTCTGCAAGAAAAAATGTGTCCGGTGTCCTGAGTTTTACAAGTTAAGTGATATTTGTATTAGATGGGAGGTTTGTTTGGCTATCAAATGACAAGGATACATTTATGAGGCTGTATAAGACAAAAGCAAGCACAGGCTAAAGGAGTTTCTGGCAGCTACAGCGAGGAGGGAAAGGGAAGCGAAGCCCAGTACTGTGGGACCGGAGCAAAAAGGAAACATTTGTTTATTGGGCAAGGAAGAGTTACAAAAGCTGGACTTGCATGCTGGCAAAAATGGAGCCTGGACCCTGTTTTATGTTTATATCCTTGAGAACAGGCCAGATTTTTGGATGTCAACTCCCAGAAGCCCCAGATAGTTTGGCTAATGGTCAGGGATTATGGGATCTGAAGTTCCAAAAATCAGGAGGGTCAAAGTTCGAAAATCAGTGGATGGGAATCAGGCAGCTGTCCAGATGTAGCCTGACAAGTCCTATCCATTCTAGTGGCAGTATAACCACTGGTGAGGAATGCTGGGAGCTGCAGTCCAGTAACAACTGAAACACTATGGGATTCCAATTCCTGGTTTAGAAGAAAGGCAGGCCTATGAAAGAAGTCAGTGGCAAAATAATTGCAGAAGTTGAGGGGACTATTCCCCCTTTCCCCTCCGTTGGGTCTTACATCCCTAACTTCTATGCCAAGCACTGCCTGCTGGCTGTGAACAACCATCATTCTAATTATCCACAATGTTTTCCTTCAGGGCATTGTGGGAAACTGGCTATACCAGATTCTTAAAGCACTAGTTAACTTGTTCTAAGTTAAACCCACACTCCCACATTTTATATATTGAAAACTGTTTGGCTAAGCAATATCAAGAGTGGTGCTCACAATAGCAAAAGTGATTAACAAAGAAGAACATGACAGGCTAGGAGGGGCTGCAGAAGTTTCTTTTTGCTTCAGCCTCCTGGGAAGGGAAACATTCTGTCCCCTCCTCTCTTCTCCCCGACCTCCAGAGTTAAACGAGTGCAAGCTACTTTTGCACTTTGAAATCAGTTTGCAATGACTGAAAGAAGATGAAGACAGAAGAGAAGAACAGGAGGAGGAGAGAGAAACTGTGACATTTTATGAGTAGCTGATAAAGTGGGATGACACAGGAGTAAATGGGACTGTCCTTACCAAATCAGGACAGTTGGAGGGTATGCCAATCCTGATGGAAGTAAAGGAGAGTGGAGTATTTACAGGCATCAATACTGGGCTTCTTTGCTTTTTCCTGTAATTTGAGCACTGGGACAAGTGGCATATAGGTCTAAATAGAGGTAGGATCACATTGCTTGAATAAACATAGTTTTCTCTCTTTTTAATGCTGAACAACAGGCACCTATGCCAGAAATGCAGCTTTGCCCATTACTGTATCTCAATGCCAGAAAAAAGGATTTTATGAGAATCAAATTTATTTATTTGCCCTTGTTAACCAAAAAGGTGGAGGACTTTGAAGTCCACCTGCAATATCAGTGTCTCCTTAGAATTTGAGGAATGATAGCTCAAAGGAAGCCTGTGACAGGAGGGCAACAGCAGGATTTTTTCACCTATGTGTACCAGTACTAACTGCAGAGAAGACTCCAGTTAAAGGATAAACCAGATATTTTATTGTAAATTAGCAAACACACAAGAAAGCAGACACCCTTCAGAACCATACAAAGTTATGGGAAAATGAGGCAAGAAAGACTGGATGGAGAGAAATTGGGTAGAAAGGGTGATAGTTACCAATCTTGGAGCAGAACGGCTCAGACAGCACATCTGAGGGAAGCATGGAGAAAGAGAGATCTTGGTGCCACATCCTATGTCCAAAGTATTACAAATTACTAGGGTTGGAGTTGGGGTTTAAACACCCTATTTCCTGCCCTGAAGGAGGGTGTGTGGACAAAGCAGTAACAACTTTCTCACAGGGTTGACAAAGGACTCTGGAATGGGTTGATTGTCTTTACTTTAGGCAACAAAACACTGATGGGAGTCTGACAATCTCTTAATGTTTTGGTCAGGCAGTACAAATGGGGAAGGTCTCTGCAGGACATGCTCACAGCAGGATTGCTTGACCGCTTCACCGGAGCAATTTTGCCTTTCTTCCAAGAGGCCACTATTTGGACAGAATATTAAGAAACAGAATGGTTTCTAGTTGGTAAGGGAGTCAAGAAGGATGCAGTTTACCACCCTAACTGTTTAACTTGTATGCTGAATCTATCATACGTAAAGCTGGATTAGACTCTGAGGAAGGAGGTATGAAAACTGGAGGAAGGAATATCAACAAATGAAGATATGCAGGTGACACCATACTACTAGATAGCAAAAAGTTGGAATGATGACAGAAGGAAGGCAAGGAAGAAAGTGCAAAGGCAGGTTTACAGTTGAATATGAAGAAAACCAAAATAATGACCATGGATGATTTACAATGAAGATACTGAGACAGGGAAAGATTTCACATACTTCTGCTCAGTTATTGATTAAAATGGGTACTTCAGCCAAGAAATCAGAAAAAGCTTGGGATTTGGAAGGGCGGTATGATGGAATGAGACAAGATCCTCAAATATAAAGATATATAATTGAATACCAAAGTCAGGATTGTTCATGCCATTGTGTTTCCAGTTTCTGTGCATGGTCGTGAAAGCTGGACAGTGAAGAAAACTGAAAACACATTTGAAATGTGGTGCTAAAAAGACAAATGAATGGGTCCTAGAGCAAATCAAGCCTAAACTCTCCCTGGGAGCCAAGATAACTAAGCTGAGACTGTCATATTTTGGACCTATCATGGGAAGGCATGACTCACAAGAAAAGAAAACAGTGCTTTTGATGTTAGAAGGCAGTAGGAAAAGAAGACTGTGTAACAGATGGATAGACTCAATCAAGGAAGCCATGGTCTTGAGTTTGCAAGAACTGAGAAAGGCTGTTGAAGACAAAGTGACTTGGAGATCTCTCATTCATTGGGCCACCATAAGTTGAAGTCAATTTGATGGCAGTTAATGACAAGGAGCACATGTATGTTACCTCTGCAGTCTTAACAAAAGCCCTTGCAATAGTTAAGTGCAATCAATTCCCCGGATGATAAGAGAGATGAGGTAAGGGTAGGAGGGAAGTTCAGATTAGGGGGAAGTGGTTTAGATCAGGGTGGGAAACCTGAAACCCTGGAGATGGAAGCAGACTTAAGGTTATAGCAATCCTAGCCAGCCTCCACAGTGGAGAAGAATGCTGGGATTTGCAGTTCAATAATACAAGCTTCTCGCTTTTACCCTAAAGCCAGCACATGACCTCATGGTGTACCTAGAATGGAACCAAAACAAAGGCAAAAAATTCCTCCTTTTGCACAAAATTCCCATTATCCTTCAGCCACTGGCAATGCTGGCTGATAGGGAGTTCTGAGAGCTGTAGTACAAAAACGAAACTTTCCAAAGCTCTGTTTTTTGTTTTTTGTTTAGAAAAAATAACGGAATCTCTTGTGTGACTCCATTGGCTTCAAAGTTTCTTGGAAGGAAGCTGTGTTCCTTGTTCTCCTAACTGCCAGCAAAGCTAAAAACTTTGCACATGGCTGGAGGAAACATGGGCACTCCGTCTTTTGTCTAGATGTGGCCAAAGAGAAAGGGGCGTGCTTGAAAGCGGAGGCGCAGCCCCCGACTGAAGGTTCAGCTGCAAAAATAATTAAATCCTCGCTTAAAAGAAAGGTATAGTAGTCCAAAATAACACTTTTGGCACAAGCTTCTTAGCTCTCTCCCTTATTCCGGGATTTTCTCTGCATTCTTTTAACATTTTCCGCCTGGGGAAAGAAGCGAACAGAGTGTACTGGGAATTCTTTACAAAGTAACCTTGCAAAGTAGCACCTCTGATTCTCACTCAGAGTGTTACTCCAGCTGGACCTCGGTTGAAAGGGGAGCTGCCATGCAAGCAAAACGCTTTGGTCCAGTGGGTCTTGTGGGGTAGCTAAGGCAAGGATTCGAGTGCGCCAAGAAGGAGGGGATGCGCTCCACCTTTCCGGCTTGGAGGCTCTGCGCCGGTGAGAGTCCTGTCGCCATCACCGCCTCCTCTCTCCCCTCCCCGGGCTCCGCCTTTGGTCCCTCCCCGCCCGGAGTGTCACAGAGGCCGCAAGGGAGCTGCTGGCAGAGGGAACAGCTGTCTGGGGAGCAGAGACGTCTGAAAGAGGCAGGCGAGCAGGTAAACTTGGAGAGGCGTGCCACCAGATTCATTAAGGAATCGAGGAGGGGGTGCTGGTACTACTATTCCTTTGGGGGCCCTAGAGTCCCCCGACATTGGTGCCTGGGGGCTGGGGAGGCGGCGAGAAGGCGGCAAAGACGTTGGGGCGCAAAGAAGGAGCGCTGGAGAGGGAAGGGAGCCTGTCTAGGCTGGGGAGAGTTTGGAGAGCTGCCTAAAAGCGCAGGGAAAGGAGGGTTTGGCTGGGGTTTGCGGGTATCGGAAATATCCTACAGACTTAAAGAATGTTAAGTACTGAGAGCTGTTTGCAGTAAGAGGAGGAACTAAATTTTGGTTATTAGTAGTCTTTTGATTAGTGGTAGTCTTGTTGGATGTTTGTCGTTTTGTTATGAATTGTTTGCATTCTATGTTTTGGATTTTTTTCTATATTCTGTTATGTTAGTTGTTTAATAAAAAAAGAACATATTCCATGGATAACCACTCTCAGCATCCACGCTAGCTGGAAGATTTTGGGAGTTGCAGTTCAAAAGAATAAATTTCTTCAGTTCCAGTTAGGGGAACAGATTTTATTTCTCAAGACAGGAATTGATTTCGGGAAGGGGATGCTGGGGCGCGCGCCTGCGGATTTGTGTGTGTGTGTGTCAAACTAGTTTTGTTTGGTGCAGGGAGGCTGGCGCTGAGAACAAGGATTTGCGCCGCGGCCGAGTTTCCTAGTGACTTCCTTTACGGTCCGGGGATTGTGTAACAGTGGGCGGCACCGTTACTTCCGAGTAAATGGTGTGCAGCTAGCTGAGGTTGAATCTCGAGGGAACCCGGTCAGAGGAGGATCGGCCCGCAGACTTTGGAAGAAAAGAGAACAAAATGCTAATTTGTGGTTCCTCAGGAAAAGTGGAGAATTTTTGAGCTGCTTGGATGTCTTCAACTAGAACTCTCAGAATTCCCTTGCCGTGTTCGCTGGAGCAGATGGAAGTCGAAACCATCTTGCAAAGTCCTCTTGAATTCACTGGGACTTAGTTCTGCGTAATTTCAGAAGTGGTCTTTCCTGCCTTTTCAACTGCAGCTTGTATGTGTGCTGCACAGCCATGTCAGTTTTGTACCACTCTAATTGTCCTGGCTTTAGCTTGAGTAATCCTGGGATTTATAGTTTGATGAGCTATGTGAGAAGGGGGAGGCGGTGGATTAAATCTGTGTAAGTTATAGTGTGGTACTCCAGGGTACTTTGGGAGCTGTAGTGCTGTGCAGTGACATTTGCAGAGTAGTCTAAGTACTTCCCCAGATTTCAAATACCAGAATTTTGTCCGATGGAATTATGACATTTTTTTTTTGAAACCACTATAGCTGGGTGATACAGACAACCTGAAAAAAAAAAGGGGGGGGACCCAGTTCTAAATGTTTGCCAATTAAAGTGAAAGTTTAAGGCAGAAGAACAGAGAGAATGTGCACAGCTTATTTGTGTTGTGTCTTGTGTCAGCCTGGTGGCTAACCAGATCACTCTCCGAGTTTCTCTTCTGCTTTTTGTGAGAAGGTGATCTGCAGTCATGATAAGATGAAGATGATAAGATGAAGCAACATGAAGGCATGAAAATAAACCGTTTATTACCAGATGGTTGCTTCAGACTGAGCTGCTTTTAAAGACACTGAGGCATAGGCCTGCCTGACATTTGCCAACCCTGGTGTGAGGGAGATGCTGTTTGGATTTTCTGTGCGAGGCACTCCAGCATCTTACATTTTGGTAGTTTGGTCTCAGAATTTCCCTTTGAGTTGTACTGACTCATATAGAGTTTGGCTGGGAGGGGGGCAGTGAGATATTGCTGTGGTGTGGTTTTTGTGGTTCCGTCAATGACAAGTGAAGAGGGTTTGTGCTACAAATTGTACAGCTCTCTTGTCATTCTCATTTCTTGCAAGTGAGTTTCAGGACTGTGGCCAGAGCTGCCAATGAGCATTTCCTGGCAGTGAACCGGGAAGGGGACGGGACATGCTAAACATTTTGACAACTCCCGCAAGGTAGGTCTTTTTGCTGCCTACCACTCTGGTAGGACCTGGGCGTCTGAGCTCTTCAGTTTGATTGCTTTAGCCACTCCAAGACCATTTCCGCACTATGCTGTTATAGTGCTATTATTCAACTTTCAACATCCTATGGATTGCCAATGAGCAATCTGGCTGAGAATTCTAAAGGCCCCTCCCTAAATTGCAAACCCCAGGGTTCCATAGGATGTTGAAAATGGAAGAATAGCACTATGACAGTGTAGTGCAGAAATGGCCTAAGTCTCTCATTTTGGTTTCTTTTTGGCCTCTTTCCTCTCTGTAGAAAAGTTCCCTTTCCTCTCTCCTCTTTCCTCTCTGTAGAAAAGTCCCCTTTTACTCTCGGCTTCTCTTCTTTCAGGCTGTTAAGTCTCTGCACCTTTGCCTTTCTACCCACTTCCTTCTCGCCCTCCCTGCCTCTCTTAAGTCAGGAGCATGGAAGGAATCATAGAATCATAGAGTTGGAAGAGGCCCCAGGGACCATCCAGTCCAACCCCCTGCTATGCAGGAACACCCATTAAAGCATTCCCAACAGATGGCCATCCAGCCTCTGCTTAAAAACCTCCAAGGAAGGAGACTCCACCACATTCTATTGAGGCAGCATATTCCACTGGCAGACAACTCTGACCGTCCTGAGGTTCAAGTGGAATCTCCTTTCCTGTAGCTTCAATCCATTGCTCCTTGTCCTAGTCTCTGGAGCGGTGGAGAACAAGCCTGCTCTCTGCTCAACATAACATCCCTTCAGATATTTAAACATGGCTATCATGTCCCCTCTTAACCTTCTCTTCTGCAGACTAAACATACCCAGCTCCCTAAGCCGCTCCTCATAGGCCTTCATGGCTTCCAGAACCTTCACCATGTTGGACACCCTCCTCCGGACACGTTCCAGCTTGTCGACATCCTTCTTGAATTGAGGTGCCCAGAACTGGACACAGTATTCCAAATGAGGCCTAACCAGTGCAGAAAAGAGTGGAACCATCACCTCCCTTGATCTAGACACCATACTCCTATTGGTGCAACCAATAATCCGTTGGCTTTCTTGGCTGCTGTGTCACACTGCTGACTCATGTTCAACTTGTGATCTACCAAGACTCCTAGATCCTTTTCACACATACTGCTATTCAGCCAGGAAGAAAAACACCAGTGAGGTTGCCCAGGAAGGCAAAGCGAACTGCTAGCACGGCTGGCTACTCTTCTGCCTCCAAAGTCACTCCTCCCACTCATGAGGCAGATACCTGTAGAGGACACTAGTCTGCCAGAGGGGGGCATGTGGGGGCACTCAGAGGAGGCAAACCCCCTTTGCATTGCTGCCTCTTCACACTGCCATTGCCCAGCCTGGACTAGGCCAGGGGACATGGAGGTGTACAGGGGGAACAGAAATACTGGGGAAGGTGTAAGTACTAGGCTGTCCTACCTCTGGAGCTGGGAAGGAAGTATTCTCCAGTTTTACATCCTGGATCCAGGTGGTTATCGCCCAGGAGGCCAACAAAGGCCCCTCCCTAAACTGGAAACCCCAGGATTCCGTAGGATGTTGAAAGTGGAATAATAGCACTATAATAGTCTAATGTGGAAATGGCCTTGGATTGAAGAGTGGTGGGTTATATTTGGTCCAAAGGCAGGCAAAATCAATTCCTTTCTGTCTTTCTCTTTCTCTTCTTTCTTTGCTTTTAAAATACTTTATTGCCTTTCTTCTTTCTTTCTCTTTTTTTCTGGTTACTTTTTAATTTGTGTGTTAATTCATAGGTATCTTTGTGCGTTAAGGCGCTGTTCTTTTTCTTTCTTTTTCCCCTCTTTTCATGTATACTTATTTATTTGTAGTGCTTGTTTTGTAAATAAAATAATAACAGTAGTAGTAGTAGAGTCAAAAGAAACTTCTTTCCATCCCTAGCTTTCTGGCAGTTGTCTGTTTTTGGACTGTCTGTTTCTTTCATCCATACCAGACAGGTGAGTTTCACTGATCGGTAACATCACTCTGACAAAGGTGGAGGGCAGAGGAAAATCTACGCCATCCTTTTCCGTCTTGGAAATAGAAAGGGAAAGTTGGAAAGAACAAAGCTTTCTTCTTTAGGGGTTCCTTATTAACCCGTCCCTTAATTAAAAGGATTTCTGCGCACACAGAACTGACCTCTGCAGATATCTACCTCTTTTAGTTGTCTTTAGATTGTAGAAGCTCTGGTGAGCATGGCCAATGGACAGGGATTTTGGGAGCTGAAGTTCAAAACATCTGGAGGGCAAAACATGCTGAATCATTGCCTTGGATAAATAAATAAAAGTAGAGGGAAAGCACATGGAAAGACTGGGCAAAGGGAAGCATCTGAGCTCTTTCAATCAAGGCTAGGGCATAGCTTCCCAGGGTATCACTTGCCTCCAGTTGGCTGCTGTTTCTGGTGACCACCGCTGTCTTGATCCTGCTCAATGTGACTCACTCAGTGTTAGAGTGCTAAGTATGGAGTGTTCACCATCGTCACCTCTGCCGCTACAGTGTCTCTTCCTTGGAATGCAGGCAGGTGGACTACAGCCAACCGGTTCTGCGGAATGTGGTCTTTGCCTGAGGCATCCTGTATTGGGCACGAGGGAGTTTCTTACTTGGCTTTGCCTTTAGGGTGCAATCATTTTTCACAGAGATGAATTCCTTGGAACAGGAAAAGGTTTAGACTTGCATCACTTGTGCCCATTGGGTGACTGCAGGTGGTTGTTGGTGACGGTCTTGGTGTTCTCAGGAAAGGTTAATTCCAGTGAACAGATTTCTTTTTAGGATAACACCATTTTTTAAAAACAACAACAACATGGTAGCTGGTTGTGAGAATCTACTATCAGGAGTCTGATGCCCTGAGTGATTCCTTCCTGCTCTATGAATCTGAAGTGAGCAAAGGGTGGTTTTTCAGTTTTCAATGGCTAGCATAGTCAATGGTGAGGGATGCTGGGAGCTGCAATCCAAGAATATTGGGAGGGTCACAAATCACTCACTTCTGCTGTAAATTAAATGCTTTTTAACAGAAGAATACACAGGAGAAGTTACCACACTGTGTGTACACAGTGGCAGCTGATGGCTTCCACAATAATGAATGGTTGGATCCACTCCAGGTTCTAATCTGAACTTTAAAGGCTCAAGATTTTGGCTAGTTCCTTTAAAATTCAGACTAAAATCCAGAGCAGGTTCACCACTCTACTGATGGCCTCTAGTTGCCGTCACGTGTGCATGTCTGCCTTGTTTTGAGTTTAAAACGCGTCTTGTTCTGAAGCTTGTTTGGAAATCTTTTGACATCCAGCATAGCCATGTGTTCTGCTTCAGAGAACAGCTCTTAATCTGAATTGGCACTTGTGTTGGTTACATAAATTATATTGCGTCTTGTGTTGTTATAATCTTTCTTAGATTGGGGGGAAGTTCGACGAGGGAAGTGCGTGAAGATTGTGTGACAGCTGTCGAATGCTGGGTGAATTTGATTATGAATGGTAACACTTTTTAGATATGCACCATTTCACAACACAGTAATTCAGTAAGTAATTCAGTAAGTGAAGACAACTCCTCCAGCCGAGCCTGGCCCACTGCCACTCTCATCGGGGTCTTCTTTGGCCCAGGGCGGTGGTGGTGGAGGAAGAGTACAACACAGTAATTCAGTAAGTAATTCAGTAAGTGAAGACAACTCCTCCACCTTGGCCTGGCTCACTGGCGCTGCCCTCGCCAGGGTCTTCCTCAGCTTGGGGTGGTGGGACAGGGACAGAGGCAGCCCCCTCACCCAGGCCTGGCCTGCCACAGCAGCCCCTCTACCAGTTATGTTCGCACAACACACCTACACACTGCAGCCGACACACTAATGTGTTGCATCCCACAGTTTGGAAAGCTCTGCCCTACGTGAACTCCTGAATGGGGATTTAAGAGAAATGATCCAGTGCAGAGTCAGTTGTAAGGATTAGCCTAAGGCAGATGTGGGAATAAGGAGATGCTACAGGTCTGGTTGCACTGCTGCTCCCATCAATCCTTGCTAGCATAGGCAATATTGAGGAATGTTGGGAGCTACAGTCCACTAGCATCTTGAGGACTGCATGGTTTCCACCTCTGCCCTAAGGAGGGTGTGAGGATCTGCAGTGGTTGTCACAGGTGACAATTTGCAGTGGCATTAGCACAGTGGGATTGTCACAATGTCCAGTGCAAGGCTAATTTAAAGATGAAGAATATTAAGAAAGGAGAGGAAAGAAAGGAAGGAGAGACCCAGAAGTGAACCACAGTTCTCATAGTTAGTAGGACAGTAGACTGAGCAGGCACACAGCTTGATTGTAGATGTGGACCGAATATTTACAATTATTTGTTCCAGGTTGAAAAATGTGTTTTCTGACAGTTGGGAATGCCTATCAGGAAGAATAATAGACCAGTGAGAATTCTGTGGTTTTCTCCTGGTATTCAATACCTTGAGCATTATGTAGGAATTATTCTGTGGAAAAAACCCCCACGCATTTGTGTAATCCCCCTTGTTTTCTGTGCAGAAAATGGGTTTCTTCCAGAGGACACTGCTTTTGTTGTGTGTGCTTTGTGCAAGGAAACACGTATTCTTTTCTTTAGAATAACTCGTAGGTGACACTTCAGGATGTTTACAGTAGGAATACTGAGGAGGAATATTCAGTTTCTCCCACAGTGGAAATAAAACAACTTTATTTATAATTGCATGAACTTGTCAAGAGTTTATGTCCATACTTGCTTGGTCACAACTTGTACTAGCAAGATGCATTGCGTTTCTAGTTGAAAGTATAATGATTATTTTTAACTTTGCATCTGCACATAAAAGAAAGCATGTACAGATTTTATGAAATCTCTTGCCTTCTTTTGTTGGGTGATTTGTAAGTGGCTACCCAACCCATACCTGGTTGAGAAACTCTAGAGAATTTGCCTTTTTGTTTGTGACCTTGGCTTTCTTCTCTTGCAAAGAGTACCTTATCTAGAGAAGTACTTGTATGCATTGCAATAAAGTTCATTGTTTGAAGCAAAATCCTTGGGTTTGGTTTACTTTACAAGAACTTGAGCTAGGCAAACTCTTTGCCAGCATCCTGTTTTGAATTAAGACTGGACTTGGGTAAAAGAAGTATGACATGATATACAAAGCAGAAAATTAAATAAAGTGTCCTGGCTTCAATCTGGTTTGTTCAAAGCAGCCTCTGCCAACTTGGCTGCAGAGAAGGGCAGTTTTAGTCTATAGCTGGAAGGCATCAGTTTTGAGAAAGTTACTCATAGAATTATAGAGCTGCAAGAGATCCCCAAGGGCCATCCAGTCCAACCCTATTCTGCCATGCAGGTATACATAAAGCATCCCCTACAGACGGCCATCCAACCCCTGTTTAAAAACCTCCAAAGAAGGAGACTCCACCACACCCTGAGGCTGCATATTCCACTGCGTATTCCTCACTGCTCTTACTGTTAGGAAGTTTTTCCTAATGTTTAGGTGGAATCTTCTTTCCTGAAGTTTGAAGACATTGCTCCATGTTCTGATTTCTCAGGCAGCAGCAGCAGAAATCAAGCTTGCTCCATCTTCCATATGACATCCGTGCAGATATTTAAACGTGGCTATCATGTCCCCTCTTAACCTTCTCTTCTCCAGGCTAAACATACCCAGCTCCCTAAGCTGTTCCTCATGGGGCATGGCTTCCAGGTCCTTTACCATTTTGGTTGCCCTCTTCTGGACACATTTTCGCTTGTCAATATCATTCCTGTAGTGCCTAGAACTGGACACAGTATACCAGGTGAGGTTTGACCAAAGCAGAATAGAGTGGTACTATAACTTCCCTTGACCTAGACACTATACTCCTATTGATGCATTCAAAGGGCCTTTCTACAGTACACTGTTATAGTGCTATTATTCCACTTTCAACATGCTGTGGAATTCTGGGGCTTGTAGTTTACTGAGGTCAAAGAGTTCTCTGGGTGAGAATTCTAAAGGCCCCTCCCTCAACTGCAAACCCCAGGATTCCACAGAAGGTTGAAAGTGGAATAATAGCACTATAACAGCATAGTGAGGAAAGGGCAAAGTCATAACCGAGTAAATATGCGAAGGGATCTTGCAGCACCTTTGTGACTCACTGAGAGAAATGAGTTGGTAGCATAAGCTTTCATAGACTAAATCTACTTCATCAGATGCACCAATTAGTCTCAAAGATGCTAAAAGATCCTTTTGCGTGCTACTCTTTATGGCTTAATCCTCATAAATTTGTAACCATTTCAGACTCCACTTACTAGCTTCAACTTGCAGCTTTATTTTCAGCCCCCTTTCCCCCAAACTCCCATCTTTGTCCAGCAGTAAAGGATGTCAAAGTTCCTGCACCTTTCATTAGTGAGACAAATTGTGTTAGGTTCAGCTTATTACAGAGAAAAAACTGCGTTCCCTAACGTTCCTTTGTCAGGTTTGAAAGATCTTTGTCTCTTTCTGTCCACTTCTCTTCCTGATTCTTTCTCCTGGCCTTAAAAATAAAAAAAATCCAAAGCAAAGAGGGAAGAGGGAAACACACAGTGGAACTGCCAAAGAAGTGCCTTAGAAAAGGCCCTGTTTCTCCACCGCTTGGAGGGTTACCAAATACTTAACGCAGCCCTGTGTTGAAATCTCTAAATGTTGATAGCATAGTGTTAGATTTCAGGGAGAATTCAGTAAATGTAACCCTAAACAAAGAATTGCTTGGTTTGACTCAGAGGTTAATTTCACAGGCAATCTGATTTAAGACTCTTGTTGAACAGCAAGAAGCAACATGTGCCAACGTATGTGTTTTTGCTTCAGTTTCTTTCCCTGATAGAGATGAAGTACTGTTGGGTTCCCTCACTTTGATGAGATAAAGAATGCCCTACAGCTTGTTTTTCCTTGCTCCTTTTATGTGTGCAACTGCCCCATTCCTTTTCATTTCCAAAGCCAGTTATGATGTAGTATTCCTTCTGAAAAGGTGTACATGCCAATAGTTCTGAATCTTCCACAAATGCACAGCTAACAATGATTGCAAACTGTTTCATGGATCATACTATGGTTGGCAAAAGCTTGTCAGTGCAACAATGGACCAGGTATTCCTGGGTTACCTCTTGGAATGAAAAGAAAAGATGAACTTGCACTGGCAAAGGATGGGGCAGGAGCTCTTGACAGGCAAGCATCCATGGAAATGTAGAAGCCCGGAAAGCCTTTTCACACCAAAATAGATTTACTAATGCAAAAACATTTTGATACAATTTTACACTGAAGTATTACTTTTTGCTCAGAAAATGCTGTTTTCTACACAAAACGACCATGTGAGAACTTTGCACAAAGCAAGTCCTGAACTGTGAATAGGGTAGTGCTTTTCAAAGACTCACTTGCAAGCAGGAAGAAAATTGCTAAAGTTATTTACTGCTTCCTTTGAGAAGAAAATTAATGAAGAATTATATTCCTACTGTTCCTTGAGCAGAGACAGCTCAGTGAGTACATACAAGATGGACTGCTGATCAAGGAGATCTCCTGCCTGATTTGTTGATCTATTTCTTCCCTCACCTTTTGCCTGGGCATGTGTGCCTTCCTTCCATGTGCTTGGCCTGGCCAAAGGGCAAGTGAATGGGATGAGGAAAACTCTCATGTGCCTGCCTTTTCCATTTGAGGAGCTCTCCCTTCTCATTGCTTGCCTTTTGCCCAAGTGCTTGGAAGAAAGGCACAGAGTGCTTAGGCAAAAGGCAAGGGAACGGGAGGAGAAGATTGGTGGGAAGGCAAGCGAGCACCTTGCGAATAGTCAGATTTGCGAAGGACACATCCACAAGTGTGGAGGGGGGACTGTACTTTTAAAGTGTCTCAGTTTCTCTCTTCTCTCACTTTCTCTCATTGTCCACAGCTTACTTCAGTTGCTGCAAACTGAATTCAAGGTGCAAAAATAGTTAACTCAGCTGGCAGGAGAGGAGAAGAAGGATGAACTCTTGCCTGTCCCAGTAGGCTCAGGGAAATGCAAACTTCTACAGCCTCTCTTAGCTTTGGCCATCTTGACCACACTCTTAATTTGCTTGGTCACATATGTCCCAGTTTTCATCTGTGAAATCTTGGAGGGTTTGGGGGGTGGGTGGGAGAGAACTGATCACAGAAATGCTCTGTCTGCTACCGTTTGTTTTTTCTTTGAGAGAGGGATTGCTGATCATTGATCTTTAGTTGGTTTCTGGGTGTAGAAAAGAAATTGCTGATCACCAGGATCCCATGCCTGCCTTCTCTAATCTCTTTGATTTCTTTGCTTGAGAGACCTGTACACATATGTTGTGATCCAGTGGCTTGCCCTTTACTTTTCATTTGAGTACAGTGTGCTGGAGCATTGCAAGGGAATTTGGATGTGTTTGCTTGTCTTTTGGAGAAAGGGAATAAACTGGAACACTGAAGTAAAAATAGCTGTAGCCTTTTTCATGATCCATTGTTTTGCTTTTTAGGAGGTAGTCTTGCTATTGCTGCTTTCATGCTGTTTTATTTCCAAACATGTCTTGGCTTTTGTTTCTCTAGCTCTCCTTCACCATCCTCCCTATGAAGATTATACTTAAGAAAGTCCAGCTAGACAGAGGCAGAAGAGAGCTGTGTGGGGGTAAAAAGACTTTGTAAAAAGGAGTGCCTTTCTTAACTATGGTGTGCCTGCATTTCATTTTAGTGTTTGGATCTAGCTCAAACTCTCCCTTGCGGAAATCATAATATCTGTGACTTCTCTGTTTGCAAAGTACCTTTGTTTCACCTTGGAACTTTGGTTTGTTTTCATTTTTTAGCAATGATGGGGAAATTAGTCCATTAGGTCATTTGTGTGGATGAATTGCTTCCTTTCATTGTTCCAGATGACTCCAGTTTGGGGATCAGCCTCAACCTCATTCATTTCATTGGGTGCCAAATTTACTTTTGATCCAAACTCAACAAGATGGCCAAACTGTTCTCTTTGGTTGGTTATTTACCTTGCACAGGAATATTCACACAAGGGCCTGAGGCACACCTTATCATATCCTTTAAAATTTGAAGTGCAACCAGAAAAGGAACTAGTTTCTCGTAAGATAGCCAAGAAAGGGAGAGGCCTCTGCTTGCACTGTGATCCTTCCAGAACATGTTCACCAATTACAGAAGTAACATCTGAGACAAAATTTAGTGACTCTAATTTTTTCATTTTCTTCTCCTGGATATTTTCGAACATCTTTGTCTGATGAAGAAGACTGTGAAGCTTCAACAGCTTGCATGATGCATTTTGTGCATCTTGGGTGATCAATAAAGATATTGTTGTTTTATGGCTTTTGCATTTTGTTGTATTTTGCTGCATGGCCAACATGACTACCCGGAATATGTTTCCTGGATTTAAAGACACTGAATTTTACCATGAGAAGGGAAACTTTGAGAAGAGGGAGCTAATGCACTGAGACTTAACTCTTTGAGTGTCTAACCTCCAACAAAGGTAAAATGCCTTTATTTAGACTACAGTTGGAAAGTTTTACCTATATAGTGCATAAACATTTTTATGGATATAACAGTACAGAGACTTCTTGAGTGTTTGTTCTCTGCCTAAGAAAGGGACAGTTAGTTTTGAGTCTTAAAAATAATATAGAGAGCACATCTTCTGGGGCTCATCCGATAACCCAGATAGGTTCATGTGGGTGAAGATCATGAGCTGATGTCATACACCTCTTCAGACAGTGTTGGACTGCAAGTCCCAGCAGCCCTACCCAGCATAGCAGATGGTAAGGAATGCTGGAGGTGCCATCCAACAACATCTTGAGGACTACATTATTCCCACCTCTGGTCTAGGTTGTCCTGCTGGTAGATGCATCCCAAACTTTTCCAGGATTTGAAATAGTGGTTTTCAGGTTTTGGTCCTCCAGTTGTTTTGGACTTTGCCTCTCAAAATCCTTGCCCATTTGTCGGGCTGACTGGGGTCTCTGGGAGCTGAAGTCCAAAACATCTGAGGGCACCAAAAGCTCAGAGCCACCATGTTAAAGGTTAGTAACAGCAGTTTAAATTCTGTCTCGAATAAAAAAAGATGGCCTCTGACCAAATGTGTGTTGTCCCAGTGATGGTCAGTGGCTTCTATATTAATGATGTTGTAGACCAGTGGTTCTCAACCTGTGGGTCCCCAGATGTTTGTGGACTTCAGCTCCCAGAAGTCCCAGCCACTATGGTCAATGCTCAGGGCTTCTGGGAGCTGAAGTCTAGAAACATCTGGGGACCCACAGGTTGAGAACCACTGTTGTGGATGCATTCTGGGTCCAACTTGAAAGGAGCTATTCAAGGTACATACCGATCACCATCAAGTTCAGACTAAAAGTAGACTTACTGTCTCAACCCCAAGCATCATGCACAGAATTTCTTTACATGTCAGGGTTGGTTGTAGCTTATGGTGGTGCCAGTTGGTATAATAGAAATGTAATTCCTCACTAGGTCTTTTTCTCAAAGGAAGCAATGAGTAATTTTGGCTGTTTTCTTCCTGCTGCAAGAAAGTCTTCAAAATCCATGAAGTTTTCAAAGGCTGTTTGTAATTCTGGACTTACTCTGCATAAATTTCTCATGGGGTTGATTTGCACAGAAAATGGCATTGCCTGCACAGAAAATAATATTTCTACATAAAAATGTCAGTTTCTGCACATAAAAAGCCCTTTCCTGGGCAGAAATGTCAGTTTCTGTGCGAAGTCACCAAGTGCAAATTTTGCACAGAGTAAGAATAAAATTGTGAAGATTCTCTTTAGTCTAGAATTCTTCCCTGCAGAGTTTCTTGATGTTCGAAAAACTCTTTTTTTTTCAAAAAAAAAATTCTTTCCACTCCTATTGTATAAAAAATCTTCATACAATGCAAGGAATTGAGAGCATCTTAGAGATCTGATTAGCTGCCTAGACAGTGTGACTTGCTTTGCTGCTGCCCAGTTTATCAACGTCTCTTTAATGCAAGTAAAAGCACACATTAATAGTATATATTTTCTTTTTCTTTGCCACATCTCCTGTTCCTCCCTGCTTTTGAGTGGAAAAGATGTTCTCAGAGTTCCGGATCCTGGAGAAATAATAGAAAATGTTTGCCTGTTTATCAAGATTGATGGCTAGAAACCATTGTGGGGCTTGGCTGAGCTGCAGAAGTAAATACTAGGTAGAGATTTATGGACAGGTGCAGCTGGTGTATTTACATGCTTATTCCAACATTTTTGCTTCATTGCTTTCAAGGGAACAACCTGTACTTCTGTCAGCAGAATATTTGAATGTATGGCATGGATTGTTCACGTCCAAAGAGTCCCCCTTGAATTTACTTGGTCAGCTTTGGCTTCATGATTTTCTTTAGCAGCAGAATTAGGGAACAAAACAAAGCTTTATACTGAAGACCACAAACAAATTAGAGCACATGAAAGTACATTTGGAGAGGCACTAACCATTAAATTAAATCCATATAAAGTCCTACACACTATATTTACCTATCTTAATCATATCTGTCACCCAACTGGAAAGAAAAAAAATATCTTCAATTTATTTTTGCAGTTTGGGGGAAATCAATGGTTTGCTTCCCAAGAGATTATTTACTTTTGGAGCTGTTTTTATGCTGCTTTTCCATATAAGTCATGTTTCCATGTAAAGCAGGGATGGGAAAAGTGTGGCCCATGACCCAAATGCAGCCTTGACCTCTTCTTTTGGACCTCCAGCGTGTCCACCCCTAAAATCTTAATTTTTTTCTAGGCTGACTTTCAGGTCCCAAATGTGCCAAACTACCCCAAAACGAAACAGTGTGGATTGCCGATCCTCCCTCCCTAAAAAACCAAAAGAGAGGTCCCCAAATCAACCAAAGGCAGCCACCAAAAGTAATATGGTGTCACCTTGGTGTGTCCTACTGCACCAGTGCAACTGATGAAAGGAGTTTTGGAGGTGAAAAATGTCCACTCTCCCCTTTTGTCCATCTTTCATGGTCACTAGCAACTTTGAGAGGGTCTGCTGTTAGCATAAACCATAAAACCTACAAACATCATCCCCACAAATAGTGGCTGTTATCCAAGATGAGAACCATATTAGAAACAGTGTGGTTTTTTCCCCACCCAGCTGGTGCTCAAAGGTGGAAAGAAAAAGAGCTCATTTGATGTTTTATGACAGGAGGTTCCACACACTGGATGCTAATGCTGAGAAGAACTCTTCAAACTATATTTGATCTTTAGATGCAACTTTAACTAATGTGGACAATGCTGAATCTAATATCAATAGGGGAAGGGGAAATGGTTCCAGGTTTTAGTCCAAACTGTAAAGGAACTGTCCATGGTTCTGAACCTTGAATAGCACCTTTAATGTCTTGAGGGTTCATTCATCTGACCCGGAAGCCATCAGCCAACACTGGTTGTGGCTCCATCTTAGGGAATCTTGAGATCTGTAGTTTGCTGAGGAACTCAGAATGCTGTGCTTGAGAGCTCTGGTACTTTAGTTGAGGGAAGAGAACCAGAACTCTCCAGCAGGCCCCTATCCAGTTTACAAATCCCGGGTATCCTCAAGGAATCGCCAAGACAATTAAAATGGTATCAAACTTGTGCAACTGCCTAGCGTAGATCTACTTCACGTTTTCTTAAATGCCCACCATATCTTGGAAAGTAATTTTCCTTACAAGTGAAAATCTGAGAGACTCAAATGAATCAAGAGATGCTTTCATGCTCCTGTAGAAAGAACAAGTGAGTCTAAAAAAAGAAGCACATCTCTTAGTTTTAGGAAATTCTTCCTAATGTTTAGGTGGTAAGTTGTTAGGCCACGTGTTTACCCCAAGGTATTGGTGGCTGTTGGCTGTAGATTTTAATCCAGGTTTTGTGTGAGGAGTAGCTCCTCTTACAGTTTGCGCTGAAATCTAGGGCATATCTATCATACCGGTACAGAAGCCATTAGCCCCCACCGCTCTAAAGAGAGTGGTTGAGTCATCTTCTCTCTCTCTATTAAATATATCACAAATACAGTTTTCAGAGTAACAGCTTTTTTCTTTTTCACTTCATGAAATACCATTGAGTTCTCTTTTTTTTGTATGTGGGGAGGAAGGTGTTAAAAGATTTTAAAATTCAGCTTACAGAGACGTCTTCTCCACTTCGTTTTTCCCCAGGATGTGGTAACTGTCACCACCTTCCCAACCCATGGCCTAAGGGTGGTTGAATAAGAGTAGAGTATCTTGTTTTTCCACAGTGACTAGCTCTGAAAAGGAAACGGCTTTCCTGTTACTTAGCAAAAACAAAACCTCACAGATCATTTGAGACCAGAGTGTGAAGGTGGTTGGGAAGACGGATTGTGACAAACTTGACCTGATTTGAAACACCTGATAAATCATGAAAACTCCTTTCTGAAAAATGCAAGAATGCCCCTAGCTCCTAAAGAGGATCCATAGCACAATATTGGAGCATATGCTTGCTGTAATAAAGGGCCTGAAGTTCCTTCACCAGAAGCATCTTCAGGCATGACTGGGAAGACCCCAGAGAGTGGCTGCAGGCAGTGAAGCTAATATGGATCTAGAAGTACCAATGAAGTGCTTCAATATAGGAGGTCCACACCTGGGCGTCCTCCCTTTGCTTGTTATAAGATGGCAGACACAGAACAGGGATGTAGTAGACCGTCTCCTCCAATTCTGTTGCATCCTTGTGTATTGAGCAATTCAATACTCTCATCATGCCTGATTCAGAGGCAGTCTGGAATGTTCCCCTGCCCTCACTCCAGTAGAGTATAGGTGGGCAAGGTGCAGCCCATGGACCACTTGTGACCTGGACCCCACTGCTGTGGCCTCTGAAGCCCCCAACCCCCTATTTTTTAAAATCAACACAGTTCTCAAGCAATTTATGCCCCTAAACCACACAAAAAGCTCCTAAACCCATGAACAGTGTTCCACCCTCACAAGTACCCCAGAATGTCTTACTGCTCCCAAATACCAGCATTCTCCTCTACAGTTCCTCCCAAAATGGTGACAGGAAATGATGCCACTTCATTTTCTGTTACCATTTTGAGTGGGGCTGGAGAAGAAAATGGAGGCATTTGGGCTTGCTGCGGCAGGGGGGTGCAGCCTATTCGAGGTCCAGTGGGAAAATTGGCCCTCATGGAGTTGCTCATCCCTGCAGTGGAGTCTGGTAAGAATTAGACCAGGCTGGAATAGCGATTCTCACAGAGATATAGCAGGCAGCTTCTTCTCTGGGTTGGCACTTTGGATTCACATAAACACTTAGTCAAGTGGTTGCCGATGCATGAGAAAGAATGGGTGAGATGAAGCCTGGTTGCTGGAGCAGAACTCTTGGTACCTATTTTATAGAACTTGAGGTACATGCAAAATTGGATCTCTACTTTCGTGAGATTGGAGAAGTATGTGTACTGGCCAAACTGCTGGCTCAGAATAATAAACTTTCCCGGGGCGTCAATGGGGCATGGAGTGAAAGAAAAAAGAGCCTTAGCCGGCGTTGAGAAGGTGGAAGAATTTTCTGCAGACATCCTGTGGAGGCACATGACTTCCATGTCAGTCCAGCAGTGATGGTGCTCTGGGTTTTAGCCTGAACTTTAAAAGAGTTGTCCAAGGTATTCAATCTGTTTGGAGGATATTCTTCACCATTGGTATTTCCTAGTGGGAATACAGCCAGTTGCATAACAAGGACCTTAAATGGCACAGATTTCAATGGGACTTCTGTTGTGGATTGTCCCACAGTTGTAAAATGACAACTGCTGAATGAATAGAAGGTTTGTGCAGTTTCTTTTGTTGAAACAGCACGTGGTCTTGCTGCAAAGGAGCAAGAAAACACCCTGTTTATCTTCCTTTGCCCTTCTGTTGCTATGCGGTTGCTAATGCGCTTAAAGAAATCATGGTTTCCAGTTTGCTTTGTGAATGGATGCAAATGACAAGGGAAGTGTCCTTGATCCCAAAGTGACCACATGCTATTTTAAGTGTGCTTTTTTGGCCCTTGATCACATGGACCCAAAGGAGGACTTGTCTGGTTCGTGGATAGTATGCACAAGGGACACTTGGCTGCAACCTCATTAAAGAGCCTGAAAAAGTTACTACTGGGGGTGATAATTCCAGAATCCCCCAGCCAATGTGCCTGCTGGCCATACTCAAATATGAATATTCCCCAGGAAGGATTTGTTCCTCCCACAGTACCATGGCTTGTACCCATTTAAGCTGAATTATTTTACAGGAATTGGGAATTCCCATCATTTTGTTTCTTGGAGGCGATCAGAATAGTTCACTCCTGGGCTATTTTTATCTTCTCAACATGTATAGATAGACTCAGTTTCCTTCCTAGGAAAAATTAAAATTTGCCTGTGAGATTACGTGTTTGTTTTTGACACTGGGACACATGAGCAATGCTGCCTGTTTTTGAGTGAGAATCTGTCCAGAGTTTCTCTCAGAGATACTCTAACACATGATCCAAATGCATTTTTCCCTTGTAATGTTGCAGCTAACTTGCTTTCTCCCACTTTACTCCTCCCCTTCATTACTTTAGGATTTGATGAGAAGGCTTAAGACCACTAATACTTCAGTGCTGTTGTGAACCTGGCTTGACTATGGATCTGGAGAAACGTTCTGTCTGGGGGTCATTCAAGCAAAGGACGAAGCCTTTGTTACAAAACCTGAGCGTCAGAAGGACTAAAAAGACCTCAACCAAGTTGGTGGAGACGAGGCAGAGACACCCCTTAGACCGACGCCTTAGTTCTTCAGTGCCTGACATGCTGAATGTAGAGACTGTTACTGAAGAAGAAACAAGTTATTCACGTTCCAAAGCCTTGTCTACTTACCTCCCAAGTGACTTTTCTGCAACGGAAGTGTTCCTTCAGAGCACCAGTGGGTCCTCCTTGAAACAAGATGGAGAGGAATGGAGCTGGAGTCAGAAGGAGACTGTGCATTTGGACATCAGGGTAAATGACATGGAGAAACCAGTCACCTGCAACCCAAGTTCAGAAGTGAAGCGGAACTCCAGTGATGATTTCTTTGAACTGCTACAGAGAAATAGTTTCAACAGTGACCTTGCTGAAGATGCACTCGAGGTAAGGTGCATTGGGTTGAGCAAATCAAAACCAGCAAGATTTAATAGCAACTGTCTTTCTGATGTGTTTCTAGCATGTTTGGCACTCTTAAAAACACAACAAATTGAAAGGTGATTTTATATATAAAAAAATTGCAGATATATTCCCTTGATTGATAGACATTGTCTTTCATTCCCACTGAGTAAGTTTGTGTTGCTTCTTGTTCCTCTGATTTATTGTATTTTTTGGAGAATAAAATGGGAGCAGAGAGCAAAAGTTAAAACTGGAATGGGAGCTTTTGGCCCTCTAGATGTTTTAGCTCACAATTTCTATGAGACCCATCTGGAAAGGCCAGTGGATTGTGAGAGTTGTAATCCAAAACACCTGCAGAGCTGAAGTTATGGAGAAGGAAGGGTGATTTAAATATACTGAAATTTAAAATGCATTTTTCTTGAGATAAAAAATGCATTTTCTCATGTAATAGTGACTGTTCAACCTCCTTTTTTAAATATGGCCATTACATCTTTGAATAGGAGCTACTTCATTGCATTAATCCTAGACGTTAAGGAAAAGAATTCCTTTGGTAAAGATCCCAGCAAAACTCCAACCTTTTGCTGATTACCTACCTTCCCTCCTGCTATAGATAATTTATGTTGTAAATAGAAAATACTTTCCACATGTTTTCCTGGATTATCACCATCCATTAGCTAGACAGTGAATAATTATCCACACAACTCAATTTGATCTTGGATATCTGTCTGACCCAATAGATCTCTCAAGGATTGAGTCATATTCTTAGCAAACGCATAATTTTTTGTATGTATCAACTAAGCATCCCTCAAGCACTGAATTGTAAGTGTCTTTTCCTTATGTTTTCTGTCCTCCCATCTGGTGATGTCTGCTTCATCCTTGAGTATATAGATCAAAGAAAGCCTGGAGTACCTAGATTAAAGAAAGAAACAGAGGTGAAACAAAAGGGCAGGCATGCTCTCCGGAGTTCCCTCTCTCACTAAACACTTTGCAAGTGTTAATGCCTCTTTGCTTCCAACAAGGTTTGCCATCCCTAAAAGAAGATAGCAGAATCAGTTGCAAAATTAGTCACAGAAGCGTGTGGCTGGGGAGGTAAAATGCCATTCTTGGGGTTTATGCTTATGATTTCTGCAGCCACAGTTCTGTTTAAAGTAGACAGCTCCATTGCTATGCTTATATGCAGATGAGAGACACAGCCATTCAGGTAGCAGTATGAATGGTACTTCCCAATGCTCTGAGCAGCCCATCAACATCTGTTTGGGTTGTGTGTTGGGGTTTGTGGAGTGGTGCCTGAGTGCCAATCTGCAAGCAGGCCTGTCATGCTGCAGGCAAACAGGGAATTGCTTGCATAAGTTAGTGTCAGGTGTCTCTTCATGCAAGTTTGCAAAAATAACAACCACCACATTAACCTATAGTTAGGCAGGTATGGCATCCCAACAGAATCCTGGGCTCAGGCCATTTCAGCATGATGTCGCTGTCCTGCAATGGGGACAGGATGGCAGCGGTCAATGAGTCATTCTTTTGCACAACATCATCGTGGTCCTGCTGCCATCTTGTCCCCACCTGTTGCCATCATGGGATATTTGCTTAACAGAATAAATCCATTATTCACCTGTGATTGCACAGTGCTCCTGTCTCCACCATCCATGCAGAAAGGGGGAAGCGCAATGTATCTGCTTCTTTCCCAAGGGCAGCACAGGAAAGAGGCTGGCTGTGCTGCGGAAGGAAGGCACATGTTGCTTGCGCTCCCTTCTGTAAGGAGCCCACCAGGTCGGGAGGGGAGTGTTTGCATCATGCTCCCATCCCAGTATCACAATGTGATGATCAAGGGATCCAGTAAGGTGCGAAATGGGCTCAGTCTCTTCTTTTCAGTTTTCAGTCTCTCGAGACAAAGGGAGTTACTTTCTTCACTTTGTGTGAAATCTACTTTCTTTATGTCTTTACCTAACCACTTTATCTTTTCAATTGGTCCTCAAAAAAATCTCAGCTGGACCCTCGAGTTTTCTTCTGAAGTTAATGCAGGCTGTATTACAGGCTGCATTTTAAAGGAGGGGGGCATCCACTTCTTTATGGTTTCATCTTGCTGCAATTCTGTGACGTTTCAGCCCTTGAGCCGTGGGAAGGTGCAAGTGCACGAGTCCTTTACACATAATTGCCTCTTGACTGGGATGGCAGGCAGTCATTGTGTGCAAGGACCCATGCGATTGGTCTTTGAGAATGAAGGTATTCCTGAAATGTAGCAATTTAATTTAAGTGATTGCACCTCCAATCTCAAGTCCCTAAGTGCATATGTGTTTCCTTTGGACAAGTAATTTTGGAGCTCCCAAAGTTGAAAAGAATAATACACCGTGGCATTTCAGACATAGCTTGTTGGCTGCTCCTCTGTCTTGTGTGCTACTCAATAGTGTCTACTGATTTAGTCTTCCCCTTAATTGTGGGCTTAATATTAAACTATGACAGCTGGGTAGACCCATGGTCTGCCTTGGAAAAAGGCAGATTCATATATTCCAGTAGGGAGGGCCCTTCTTTCAACGCCAGAGTGGGTGGTTTGCATGCAGGCTATTTCAGGGCCATTTCCGCACTGGGCTGTTATAGCGCTATCATTCCACTTTCAACATCCTGTGGAATCCTGGGGTTTGCAGTTTAGGGAGGGGCCGGCCAGTGTGGAAATGGCCAATGTCAGTACAACCTCTCTTTCATAAACTTCTGTTTCTTTTTGACAGCGTTCTTACGACACTGCCAACCTCAACTCGTCATGTGCTTCGCAAGTGTTTGATGGCCAGTGTGTAAGTGATTTTTTTTTAATATGTAGTTTTTAATATGTAGTTTTAATATGTAGTTAATTTCAGAGTATAGACCAAGTTATGGGTTTGAGCTGAAAATATTGGGTGCAGTTCCTTGAGAACTTTTGTTTGTGGACAATAGTTTTGGTGGCATCTGTTAGTGGAGCTTATATGAATGTGGAAGGACCAGAGTTAAAAGAATAGATTTTTTAAAGGGAGGGCAGTTCCTTTCCTGTGGCTGCATTCTGGTAAAATTTGGTTCTAGGAAAATATTTGGGTACGGATGACCTGTGTAAGGATGTCCTGTGTAAAGAATATTTTCAGATTGTCTTGTCCTCAGTGAGAAAGCATGTTTTGACACATTGATACATCTATATCTATAGCGTGTGTGTGTGCGTGCATAGGGGAGAATGTTCACTGTGAAACGTTTTGCATTTTGAGACGTTCTGCAAAAATCCTGTGTTCAGAAGAGCATTTCATCCTTTTTCGCACAAAACCAATTTTTTTTTGCACAAATGAAATTTTCACAAGTAGGTCCCAAAATGTTTAAAAAAACATATAAAAATATGCAAAAAGTCTCGTAAGGTCATCAAATTGCAGGAGAGGGACTCCTGCATCATTTTGTTCTTGTGTGAGGATGAAATAAGTATGGATTTATATCCCTAGTCCTATGGAAAGTGACGTATGGAAACTAGCGAAGCCAGCTCTCTAGCCCGTTATCAACAATAGTAGTGGCTGGAGAAGCTCTTTAAAAACTGGAAATGAACAGGAAAAGACCCTTGGGCTTTAAAAAAAGTCATTTCTCCATCCTAAAATGGCCTGGCATTTCCTAAAATATGGTAAGGATATCCACATATTTCAGATACTCTTTGGTGGTATTTAGTGGAAGAAAAATAGAATGTTTTAAAGGAGGTGCTGCAGTAGTCAAGGTCTCCTGAGGCTAATAAGGCTGCCTTTCCTCTAACAGTTGCCCACCTTGGTCTAGACAGACCCTTCCTTTGTATCATCTCAAAGCAAAATGTGGCTACCAGGACTTTCCTTCCTGCCTCCTTCCATCACATCACTTGCATTCTTCTACATGGTTTCTCATCATCTTCACATAATGAAGGAGCATGAGAGCTTTGAAAGCTAGCATGGTGTATTTTGTGCCTTTGGCTGGCCAAATGCAGTTGTGTCACCACAATGTTGATTTGTTTTCTGGTCAACTCATCCTGCGTATAGGTGACGTGACCCACCATCTGACCCCATTGCACAGTAGATTAACCTTCTGACCTGCAACTGGTCCAGTTTGGTGTAATAGTCTGAGCAATGGACTTGGCTTCTGGGAGGCCAGATGCAAATCCTCACTCAGCCACGGCAACCCACTGGGTGACTTTGGGCAAGTTGGACTCTCTCAGCCTCATAGAAAGACAATGGCAGACTTCCTTGGAATAAACCTGGTCAAGAGAACTCTGGGATAGACACACCATAAGATGGAGTTCTTGAAGGCCCTCAACAACAAAAAGGTTTTTGAGAGTCAGCCTGATGTAGTGGCTTGACCATTGAACTAGGACTGTAGGACACCAGACCCTGCTCAGCCACGGAAATGCACAACATCTCCCAGTGTAAGTCACACCATCTTAGCCTCAGAGGAAGACAATGGCAAACCCCCTCTGAACAGGTTTTCCCAGGTAAACTGCTTAATAGGTCCACCTTGGGGTTGCTGTGAGTCAGAAATGACTTGAAGGCACATGACAATAAACAGTGCCCAGGCTCTTGGAGGAGGAAGGACTTGCTGAAGCTAAGCTTCTCCTTGGTGAAGAAACCACAGTTTGACTGCCACTTTGAAAGGAGACAAACACGAAGCTCTGAATTTGGTGGGCCTTTTTGTGGTTGATTCCCAGAGCTACCATGCAATCTAAATCTGATGCAGTGTTCTTTACGGGAAGTGAAACTGATGCCTATTGTCCTTCTCTCATGAACTTTCTCACAGGCACTTGAGGAAGGAAGCGATTGCTTGAGTAAATTGCCGGGCTTGTCTGCATATCTGTTAATGATCCATTTGAAAGAAGGCAGGAATCTGGTCATCAGGGATCGCTGTGGTGAGTCTGTTTCTTGCTCAGGGTACAGCACTGATCACATTTGATTTCTTGTCTCGCTGAAGGCCAAGGAGTGTGAGATTATGTAACAAGAGGCTGTGTGTGAGCATGAGGATCCCATTCACGTTGCATAGTGAAATGACTTAATTTGCACCTCCAAGACTAATGCACAAATAAGTATGTTCTTCAGGCTTTTCACTTCTATGAATTTTGTGTTACCATTCTCAGTTCTCCGCTATTGGCAGGTGTGCAGAGATGTAATTCTTCACTAAGGCCATTTCCGCACTAGACTGTTATAGCACTATGATTCCACTTTCAACCTCCTATGGAATCCTGGGGTTCCACCCATCCTGCCCCTCCCAAAACTGCAAACCCCAGGATTCCATAGGATGTTGAAAGTGGCATCATAGCACTATAACAGTCTAGTGCGGAAATTCTGTATGTTTCTTTGTGGAAAAAACAAGTGGTTTAAACCATTTTCTTCCTACTATGAAAAAGTCTTCAAAAGCTACAAGCTTTCAAAGTCTATTTGCAATTCAGTATTTATTGTTGCTGTGTGCCTTTGAGTTGCTTCCATCTTATAGCGACCCTGAGGTGGACCCATCACGGGGTTTTGCGTACGTTCAAGTGACTTCTGACTTATGGTAACCCTAAAATGACCCTGTCACAAAGCTGTTTTTCTTTTTTCTTGTTGGCAAGATTTGTTCAGAGGAGGTTTGTCTTTGCCTTCCTCTGAGGCTGAGAGAGTGTGACTTGCCCAAAGTCACTCAGTGTCTGAGCAGGGATTTGAATCCTAGACCATTTCTGCGCTACACTGTTAGACCACTATTATTCCACTTTCAGCATCCTATGGAATCCTGGGCTTTGCCGTTTGGGGAGGGGCATTTAGAATTCTCAGCCAGAGAGCTCTTTGGCTTCAGTAAACTACAAACCCCAGAATTCCACAGGGTGCTGAAAGTGGAAAAATAGCACTGGAACAGTCTGGTGCAGAAACGGCCCTAGTCTCCAGAAGCCTTTAATAAGTAAATAAATATTTGGAAATCTAAATAAATATTTGAATATTTAAATCTTGACTTGAGTCCTGGGGAACCCTGGCAACAAATTACATTTACAGGATATCCTTGGTAAAGAAAATGTTAAGAATTACTGCTATAGAGGATCCAGAGAAAGAGAGAGAGAGAAAAGACCTAATGTAATACGCTGTTTTAGAGGTGCCCTCTTGTGGATATTTTAAATGTTGCAGAGTATTAGATGAGTTCAAAGACTGCAAACTTTGTGATTGAATGCCAAGGATCCCTTATTATAAAGGGTGTCCCTTGTTTGAGGGCCAGGGAGCTTGTCCTTTATACGGCTGACCAGAGTCACTCATTATAAAAGATGTCCCCTGCTTGAGGGTTGGAGAGCTTTTATATAGACTGAAAGAGAGGCCAAAAAATCCTGTGTTTTGGGGTGGCAGTCCTTCGTAAAGATAGAAATGTGTGCAATTTGTGAATGTACACAATCTGTTAATTTTACAAGAAAACCACATAGTTGGTTTAGCTAAAATCAGTGCTTTCATTTCAGTAGAATGGAAGCTTGTTAATAGCCGTTTCCTAACTGCCAGCCCTATGTGCCGTGACTTTTGACCATCCCTTCTTGCTCTTTTGGAAACCTGACGACACTATGATGCATATTCATAAAGATTTCTATGCTGCTTCAGATCTGCAGATGTTCTGCAAACTGACTAACAGTGGCCATTTCCGCACTAGACTATTACAGTGCGATGATTCCACTTTCAACCTCCTATGGAATCCTGGGGTTTGCAGTTTCAGGAGGGGCCAGCTGGCCCCTCCCAAAACTGCAGACCCCAGGATTCCATAGGGAACATTCAACCTCTTCCCTCCCAGTGCTGTGGTCTTGACCGAATCACGACTTTTTCCCTTGCTGTCATATCTAGCATGACCCCAGAGGTGCATTTAGGGTGGGGCAAGTAGGATATGTGCCCTGGGCACCAACGCCGGGGGTGTGTGAGAAAAAGCCATGCATGTAGGGGTGGGGTTGGGGGTAGGGGTAGGAAGGTAGGGGCCCAACTTCCATGCTTGCCCTATGTGCTCTTTTTGCTAGATGCACCACTGCATGACCCCCTCCACAAAAGAGGTCATTGCAAACACTCAGCAAATTAAACAAGAATTTAGTTATTTCTGCCTTTCACCCAAGATTCTTAAATGCAGCTTCCGTTGCACGTTTAGACGCAGAACCTTAGTGCCAACTGTTACTGGAGATACACAGTAGAAAAATGTAGTCATGTGAACAGGTAACCTCTCTCATGCACTCTTTAGGAGTAACAAGGAAATTATAGAAATAATTCTCTCTAGGAGTCGGCCACATGTGGCCCGAGTGTGCCCCCTAGCCATTTTTATGGTCCTTTTTGTTCTCACCCCCTTGGGTCCCAACACAGATAAATTTGTGGTAGTGGGTGCAACATTAAGAGAAAGTGGCCTCTCACTCCGAATTCACTCTGTGATTTCGCTTTGCAGTTTCCTTGTTTTAAATCAGTGGTTCTCAACCTGTGGGTCTCCAGATGTTCATGGACTTCAGCTCCCAGAAGCCCCAGCCACTATGGTCAATGCTCAGGGCTTCTGGGAGCTGAAGTCCACGAACATCTGGGGACCCACAGGTTGAGAACCACTGTTTTAAATGGAAATTGCCCTGATTTCAGTTCAAAACCACGAGCATGTCCTTTAATTTAAAGATGAGAGGGGGTGAAAAAGTATGTGGGATACATGTGCTATGTTTTAAAATGGGGGTTGGGAACCCGCAGCCTGTAGGCTATGTGTGGCCCCTTAGGTTTTGTTTTTTGTTTGAAATAGAAATCCTGAATTTAAAGGGTGTGGAGACAATGTTTCTGTGTCTTGCCCCCAACCGGAAGTATGCTTTAGTTGGCATCTGGTCATATACCAAGAAGGCATTGGAATTTGTCAGGCCTCCCTGTCTTGTAACAAAAGAGAACACAGCTGGAAATAAAGCAGAATTTTAACTCTGGAAAAGTTCAGAAGCAATAAGAAAGTGCTCTGGTCGTTCGCTTTTTTAGCTGCTAGAGGGCAGCAGTAACCGTTTAAACTCATGCTGGGTAGCGAAATGCCGGGGAAGGTTTGTTGGGTGTGCTTTTGAGCCTGCTTTCTCTTCGAAGATTTCACTTATTCCCACTGCGATATGTGATTGTGTTGCTAGAATGCCTTTCCCTTTGGAGAAATTCCCCAACAATTGGCCCAAAATGTATACCGAGAGGACCGAGGAGGAGGGTGACACGAGTGCTCCAAACATTTCTCGTGTAGCAGTGGCTCAAGTTTGCTTATTAAAAGATGCTTGAATCTTTCGGTGCAGTTTGGGGCAAGGTGTGCAAGATACTGATCACTCTTTCAGTTGAAGTTCAGGCAAAGTTCAGGCATGCCATGGCATCATTTAGGAGATGATGAGGAAGGGAGTGCTTATCACTTTCCAGGTGTTTTGCATGCATTCGCTAACTCTTATTGTAGCCTTGCAACAAAGATGAGTATTATATCTCTGTATTGCCTTTGACTTTGCCAAAGGGTATCTAGTAGATTTGTGACAGCAGTGATATTCATGCTGGGAGCTTGCTGGTTTCTTGCTTAGTTGCAATTCCTGTTTCCTGAACAATTTTCTTTCCCCCCCTTCTTTTATAATTTTTATTAAGCATTTTTCAAAGTGCAGTAAAATTACAGGTAATCTAAAAAAGAAAAAAAAGGAAGAAAAAAGGAAGAAGGAGAAATAAGATATAAAAAGAAATGTAGGCAACAAGAAAGAGTGGTTTCCGACTTCCCTTTCAGTGGTTATACGTACATATAATATAATCACCCTCTCTCTAAAGCTACATCTTTCAATTCTTCTACTAACAAAATCTTATGAACTGTCAAAGCTGAACCATGCCAAATCATTTTTGTTTTTCTGCCAAAACTCTCTAACGTGTTTCCAGTACTTCAGAAATGTCTCCAATGACTTTTCTCTAATCAAACCAGATAATTTGCCCATTTCTGCAAATTTAGGCAATTTCAACAAACATTCCTTACTTGTAGACAGTATTGAATTCTTCCATTTTTGTGGGTACAATTGCCTTGCTACTGTGATCGCATGTTTGCTTCAACACTTCAATCTCTTGTGGCCCTTTTCCAAATAGTAATCTTTAAAATTGTCTGAATCGTAGTATGCATTTGAACCTAGAACTTTTTAGCCTTTTCACAAGTCCACCACATATGTTAAAATGTCAGTTCTTGTTTGTATTTCCAACATAGATTTCAAACACCCATATATATTCTGGATACGGTCTCTGGCATCATTATCCTAAACAATTCTAGTGAATTCTGTGCTAGTTGTTTTTTTGACATTTTCAATGGCCCAAACAGATCCTGTAGAGTCTCAGAGACAGAAAATTGCCTCCTAGAATCCACGAAGTTTAATGTCACAGTACGGTTCTGAAGGCAATGAGAACTTTTCTAATAAAGACTTAAAATCTCTATTGCTTTTTGCTGCAAGATTAAGAATAGCCAGAAACTGGAAGAACGTAAGCCATTTGTCTTTTAAAAATTGGTTAAATAGGGCTTGAAATACTGCTTTGCCAAAGAAGCAATCATGTCAGTTATGGGCCTCCAGAAACAATAAGAAAAAAAAAAGTTCATTTCAATCTGGCATCCTTTTCTTACATATATATGTCATGAGCTATTCCCTTTTGGCCCTCCTGAAGGCTGTCCAAAGCTTTGGTCAAGTCTTTTCTGAGCAATTTCCTTATTTGAGGCTTGATGATGCATTAACACTATTATTGGACCTTCTGTTTTCTCACCTGTTGTAAAAATGTATATTTTTATGCTACAGTACTAGCATGTTGTAGCAGTGCTGCTGCTGCTGCTGGTGATATCATCATCATCATCATTTCAGGAGTAACTTCACGAATCCATTTTACAAATCCAGGCTGTGTGTTTACACCGAAGAATGAAATAGGATTCATTCATTGGATGGGGCTGTACGCAGTTCTGCAGCTTGGACGTGCTTCTGGGTTCAGCTCTGAGCCTGGAAGCTCAGACTTGGGCAGTGGCTAGGAGCGCGTTTGCACAGTGAAAGCTTGCGTGCCAGTTGTACACCTTCCTTGAGGTGCCAGATCTGGCCATGGTGACACGTGCTTAGTTACATCCCACTCAGGTTACTGTAACACGTTCTACGTGGGACTGGCTTTGAAGAGCGTTCAGGAACTTCAGCTGGTCCAAAGAGCTGCAGCCAGATTGCTAACGGGGGCTGCAGGGAACACAGAACTCCTTTGTCCCAACAGCTTCAACGACTGCTGCTTTGTTTCCAGGCACAAATCAAAATGTCGGTTTTGACCCAGTTGTGTAGGGACTTGAGGGCGGAAGGGGCAATTTGCCCTGGGCGGCAATATTTTTGGGGCATCCCAGCCCATAGCCATGCCCCTGCGCAGTCTGACCACGCCCCCACGCACAGTGGCCACACCCCTTGCGCCGTAGCTCTGCACACTGTTTTGACCCACAGAGTCCTATACGGCAAATGTCCAGGTTATTTGAAGGATAGTATTTTCCCTTACAAAGTAGCTCATGCTTTGAAATCTGCTGGGGGAGGCTTTCTCTGTTCCACCACCTTCACAGGTACACCTGGTGGGAATGATGCCGAAGCGCCAGGAGAAAGAACCCTGCTCTGGGGACAACAGGAACGCATGGGAGGGCCTTCTCAGTGGCTGCCCCCAGGCTCTGGAACTCCCTTTCCAGAGAAGTTAGATTGATACCCTCCCTACTTCCTTTTTTCAAGCAAGACTTTTCTATTTACTCAGGCCTTTGGTGATTGCCTATATTGCCCATCCCACCCAAATAATGTGCTGGCTCTTGCCAAGTGGTGTGCTGGTATGTGCACATGTGCATGTTTAATGATATATATTTTAATTTGATTTGATTTTATGGGCTTTTTTTGGATTGTTTAATCTTATTTTAACTTTTGTCACCTTGCAGATTTTTAACTATATGGTTTTTAAAAAATTTGTTGTAAGCCACTTTGTGTCCTGAATTGGGAAAAAGGTGGAATAAAAAAATCCATCGTCATCATCATCATCATCTTCATTGTCATCTCATGTAGGAGTCTAAAACTTTAAAAAAATGCTATTCCATAGAAATCACACGTGTTAATGTTTGGTACCAAACAAACTCTGAGGGAGGCCTGGAGCTACACCCAGTTCCAGAGGAGAACATCTACCTCTTCCTTTGGTTGAAAATATACTGGGAATGGGTTGAGCTGATCTTTGTGGGGAGTACCAGGCCCATGGGAGTGGGGTGTGGAGGATCTCAAGGGCAGTGTTGGACTCCCAAAGGGCTTGATACAGCTCACCAGGTCATAAAATTCCCACCCTTTCCCTAAAACCTGGATTCATAGCCTCAGTGACATGGGAGCTACAAACCCCACTATCGTGCGGAGGGTTCCCACTTTTTTCTACACAGCAATTCAAATTGAGATTTCATGCTCTAGTTCCACCCCTTCCAGCCGTTCCACTTGCATGTGTGAACTGTATTTCCTAAGGTGCTGTCTTGAATGGGCAGACCAATGTTTTCATGGAATCTGCTCCATGAAGCAGTGGATGGATGATGGATAAAGGCGGATGGACGGACGGATGGATGTTCCCGTTAGGAAGTCAGGACTTCGAACAAATTTGGAACGCTCCTCAAGCTGAAACGTAAAAAGAAAAAAAAACAGTTTAGGAGATGGAAGAATTTAGGGAATTCATTGAGCTGGCAAGTTTAATTCACCCGCCTTTTTTTTTATATAACATGTTTTTCAGAAGACATGTAGGATTCCTCCCCATTCCCACCTCCCAAATCTATTTCAGGTTGTGGATGGAGGACAGCACTGCATGCTTCTTGTTTTCTTTTTCTTTAATTTCCAAGTTGGTTGGCTCGTGAGTCGCGTCTCAGCAACAGACTCTGTTTAAATAAATGCCCGCTGTTTGTAAAGCTGCTGATATTAAGGTTAAAGCCCATCTGTTGGCTGACACTGAAGGGCTGTCATTTGTGTATTCTTTCTCTTGCGTTCTTCCGCCACCGGCTCCCCTCCTTGCTTTTCTTTGTGCCTCTTCTCTCCCCCTTCCTACTCCTTGCCTAGTTGAGACATTACTTTCTTGACAGTGAGACAGAATATATATCCCCCCCTCCCTGTTTCTCTGAGGGTTGGGTGTCTGGAGAAGCCCACCCTTCCTTTGCTTTTTCCCCCCATTTGTTGCTTTTTCTCCACTTCTTCCTCCCCTCTCCCACCACACCTCTCAATTATTTTCCCCTCACAATTAACGTCCTACTAACTTGACACGTCTTCCCCTCATTTTGGCTTTGTCAAACCCTCGTTCCCCCTTTTTCCTCCGATTAATTCCAGCCATTAATATTTTCTTTCACGCAAGTGCCGCCGTTCACCCGTGAAACAGTTTGAACATTATGTAGCTGTCAAGATACCTAGGGATTACCCGGCGTGCTTTGCCTCTGTAAGTGACACCGCCGAGGCCCGGTTCTGAGATGTTTATTTTGAGACTAAGCTGACAAGCATGAAGTCCTGTTCCCGGGGAGGCAATCTCATTTAATTAAAAGACTCTTTCATTATAGTTCGCCTTCCCCGTCCTAGCCAACTCTCCCTCATGCACATCCACACTTTTTTCGTTTCTTTCTTTTTTTAAAAGCTTGCTTTGCATGGACAACATTGTTTTACAGTAAGGGAAGGTTTCGTTTTCTTTTCTTCCTTTTTTTTTTTTAAAAAAAAGTGGGAGCATTTATTCCAGCAATTGTAAAACTTTGATGTCGATGCAAGAAATGTCCCCATGGAGATTTTCTCTGTTTAGAAGGAAGAGGAGGAGGTTATTTTTGGATTAAATATTGCAGAGGCCTGGAACCGCACTGTTTCAGTGATGCGCTTTGTTGCGATGCCCTTGTTCCACTAAGTTGCGCGTCTGGACCACCTGCCTCCACCGCCCTATTCATGTTTTCATTCCACCGGTTACTTTTCTTGTCTCGTCTTGTCTTGGTGTTGCCTCTTTCGTATAGTTAATAGTTGAAGGATTTTTTTTTCTTAAATAGATGCCGATAGACATTGCTTATCAGGAAGATAAAGGCTGTCCATCTCTTGTGTCTTCTCTCTCTCTCTTTTTTTAAGAAGGGAGAAAGTGTTGAGTGAAACACTCCCACTCTAGTGAAAAATCTCTTTCCTAGCTCTCCCCATCACGAGTTGCAATGGCAGGTTGTGGAATATAAGGTTGTGATCAAAATGGGAATCCCCTAGTGGTCAAGGAATCCCCTTTAATGGTCAGACTAAAAAACTGAAATGCAGTCCGTGCATCTCCCAGTGGCACTAAAGCCACCAGCTACCACAGTTCCAAAGATATTTAGAAGGATTTTAGCTATCATACACAGCTTTAGAAATGCTAATTTAACATGTTGGTAGGTGTAACATTTTCTCACGCTTTTTAAAATTCTTTGTCGTCCTAAGGTACAAGTGATCCATATGTAAAATTTAAAATGAACGGGAAAACCCTCTATAAAAGCAAGGTTGTCTATAAGAACTTGAATCCAGTTTGGGATGAAACCGTTGTGCTTCCCATCCAAACCCTTGATCAGAAACTCCGTGTGAAGGTAAGCTGTTGACTTGAACTGCTGCCAGACTTCACCAAAAAGAGATTTTCTTTCTTTAAAGTTGGCTTTGCAAGGTCCCAGTTGGGTGGGACTCTCAGACTTTTGGGGCAAGCAAAACAGCAAGGTGTAAGAAACAGTTCAACAGGAGTTCATTTGATGAATTCTTACCATTGTTTTTTGGGGGGGCAGGGAGGGAAGATGTTGCTAAACCTTCCAAACCTAAGAAATGTTCTTCTCAGAGTTAGCTCTCTACACCCACCTGGAATGTTCAAAGTGCAAAGCACATGGCTTCCTTAGTTTCCATGGGTTTCATTTGGAGATGAGAACTAGAACTTTACACAAACTTTAGATATTATTCCAAACTCCCAAATGTTGCCCACTCTGTTATAGAGCATGAAAAACTTCTTGGATTAGAGATGATGGCAGAGAGCCTTCATCAGAGGGGTAGCTAGTTATGCCCTATCTCTTGAACCAACCTCTGAAACCCACCTTATAAGCCAGTCAGGCATCCTGAGCGATGGAGTTCTGCAGCACTGGAGAGCAGGGAGTTTCTGGATGATATGACCAGCCCTTTCCTGCCATAAGAGATAATGCAACAAAGAACTGTGATCGGACGGTGAAAGGGACCCTGCTCCTCCTGATCGCACTGCTGCTCACTTGTAGAAATGCTTTCCAGTCCACACAAGTCTGTTACTCGTGATAGCTGACTTACTTTTAAGGTGTGGTTAGGGGGCATTTATGATCATGGCAATGATGCCGCAATGGTAGATCTGAAGAGAAAACAGTTATGCAGTTGTGACATTGTGGCTAACAGGATACCAGCAGGTAATGCAATAAATAGGAAGAAAGCCATCAGGACATAATGGTTTCAATATTGGACTAATACTCTGTAATACCTGGTTTTGAATCCCCATTCACCCATGGAAACCTGAAAGGTGATCTCGGGCAAGTCACACTTTCTCAGCCTCAGACGAAGGCTATGTGCAAACCCCCGTGAACTCAGCTTTTCCAGAACACTTCACGATAGATTCACCATGAGTCAGAAATGACTTATTTTATTTATTTATTTCATGTACAGTCAGCCCTCCACATTTGTGGGTTTGACATTCACGGATTTGATTATTTGCAAGTTTCTACAACCCCTCCCCTCCTACCTCTGGTGCTTCGTTTTTGGGGGAACCTTCCCTCTTGGTGGCTCCAGTCAGGCCCTACATAGTCCTTTAGAGACCCACCTCTGGTCCTCTCTTCCTCCACCAGTCTCTATCTGGCCAGCCAAGGATGGCTCTCTGCCCAAATTCTCAGCACCACAAACCCTGTACTCACACCCAAGGAAGGAGATGGGCAAGAGAGAGAAAGTCCAGGACCACCATGCCAATTATCTCCTTTTCCTGACCTGGTTTGGACCCTGGATGCCCACTCCCCCTCCCACCAGTGCCTCAGCCCCCTTCCCACAGACACACAATTTTTGTTATTTGTGAATGTTTCACTTTTGCAAGAGCCCTGTGTCCCTAACCCTAGCGAATGTGGAAGGTCAAGTGTATTCATTTATATCCTGCCTTTCTCTCAACAGTGAGACTCAAGGTGGCTAGCAACATATTTAAAACTTGAAGTCATATAACAGAGAAAAGAAATATACATGGGCAAGAGTGAACATATTATGGTTTCTGAAGGAATGCAGATCTTTAGTATTAAGGGAAGAAGTTTTTGAGAACAGAGTGAGATAGTTTTCTGGCTTGGGATAGGCTGCTTTCTGTGCTGATAAAGTTCTCTTGAAAATGGTCTCCATATCTATAGTTATTTCTCCAGGTTACCAGGTAAGAGCACTGTCGACAGTGCCGTCTGTAGCTGAAACCACCTGTTTCTGGACACAGTCTCAACCAATAGTTTCGATATGTTAGGAACCACCTGTTTGAGGGTTGTAAAGGATAGCTTTTAAAAAGAGGAATTGACATAAAACCTCAGGAAGTTAACAGCTTGTCAGTCTCTGAGTACATTTGAATAATTTTTTTTCACCAAAAGTAGGTTCATAGACTTTAGTTTTTTTAAAAAAATCTCATTTGTAAAAAAAGTACATTTTAGAAAAAAATGTGAACACTGCTGGCTGATGAAAGCTAGGGAAAAAAATTGGACTGGGGTGACAATGGGAATTAATTTTACTTTTGATTTTTTTTTCTCAAGAAACAATTTTTTTAAAAAAGGAGAATCAGCTGTTGCTTTTCACATTAATTGTGCAATTAATTAATCACTCATTTTATGTTCTTTTCCTAAAAGATCTTTAATTGGAAAATCTGTCATTGGCTCAGTTTGGTTCACAAACAGAACTAAGTGAGGAATGGGCAGAAATTGTTTTTCAGATGTTACAGGTCTCTGTTTTACCACTTTCTCTCCCATTCCATATACGTCAGGTGTATGATCGAGACTTAACCTCTTCTGACTTCATGGGTGCTGCAGTTCTAACGCTGGATGAATTGGAACTCGACAGGTACACCTTAAAGCACATTAAGACTGCATACAGTTTTCTTAAATCAGAACTGTAGCTTATCCACTGTTTGAGTTTCCTTTTGCAGGGCTGGTCCAAGGCATTTTGGTTGCTTAATCAGAGCTGCAAAAGAAATCCCAACTAGCTGGTAGTGTTGGGTGGCGTCTGTGTGAGTGGAGTGGTGAATCCAATTCAGGTTTTAGTTCAAAATTTAGAGGAGCTATTCAAGGTGCTGAACTCTACCGCCAAATTAGGTCCGGCGACTTAGGACATTTCCACACTACACTGTTACAGTGCTATTGTTCCACTTTCAACATCCTGTGGAATTCTGGGGTTTGGAGTTTACTGAGACCAAAGAGCTCTCTGGCTGAGAATTCGAAATGCCACTCCCTAAACTGCAAACCTCGGGATTCTATAGGATGTTGAAAGTGGAATAATAGCACTATAACGGTGTAGCGTGGAAGGGCCCTTAGATAGGGGAAGCTTACGGCACAGATGTGAGCGGGGCAGTGAGTGAGTTGCAACTCTTAGTCTTTACAAGTTACAAATGCATCACTCTCATCTGATAATACCCCATCTTATAAAGTCTGTTTGTGTTGCTCTTATTAGGTGTTATGTTGTTTAATAAGAATGGGCTACAGAAAACATGCAAAACTCTGTGATAGCACCAAAGAGTAACAATGCCCTACAACTTCAGTGGAAGCCTTTAGAACAAGGTGGGATTATGGAACTTTCCAGATGTTTGTTGGACTTCAACTCCCAGCAGTTCCAACTAATTATAGCTGCTGCTGCTGAATGCTGGGAGTTACAGTTCCAGCAACATGGGGGGGGGGTCTCACTGCTCCCGTTCTTCACTAAGCGAAATGTATTCCATCTCATTTTTGACTCTCATCTTCAATGGCTCCAGGAGTTAAGGATATAAATCTTCATAAATTTTATTCTTGCAGGCAAGAACAAATAACGTTAGTATTTTTCTTCTTGCTATGAGAACATCACTGAAAACTGCCCAAGTTGTTAAAGAACTATTTACAGTTCAGGACTTATTCTATGCAAATGAATAAATAAATAATACTGTTTTGGGGTAGTAGGCTTATTTTCTGTGCAGAAAAAAAATCAGTTTCTGTGTAGGAAACTTGTATTTTGGCCCATAAAATGCCACTTTTGACATGCATGTGTGCACATGCACAATGTTTTTTTCCTTGTTCTTTTTCCTTCCTTCCTTCCTTCCTTCCTTCCTTCCTTCCTTCCTTCCTTCCTTCCGTCCGTCCTTCCTTTCTTTAGCACAGAATACTCTCTGAATTGTGAAGATTCTCAAGGATCAAAGATATAGCTCATCAGGGTTTCCTAACACCCAAGAAACCCGTTTTTTAAAAAAACATTTTCAAAATATTGTTTCCGTCTCCGGGTTGAATACCAACTTGTTGATTTCTTCTTTCAGGACAGTTGAGAAAATCCTAAAACTGGAAGATCCAAACAGTTTAGAGGATGACATGGGTGTGATAGTGTTGGACTTGAAGCTTGTTGTGAAGCAGGGAGACTTTAAAAGAAGTGTAAGTGGGACCACAAAGTGCCCCTGAGAGTGTAATAAAGCAGACAGAGTTTGGGTAATGCATTCATTGTGTCCCCTTCAATAAAAGTCTTTAGCATAGTGGCAGAGGGCATGTCTGATGCTCAGAAAGCTCCAGGTTCAGTTTCCAGCATCTCCATGGATTGTGGATCTCCTTCTTTGGAGGTTTTTAAGCAGAGGCTGGATGGCCGTCTGTTGGGAATGCTTTGATGGGTTTTCCTGCATAGCAGGGGGTTGGACTGGATGGCCCCTGGGGTCTCTTCCAACTCTAGGATTCTATGATTCTGTGTGGAGTTGGTGAAGACTAATGCTTGAAATCCTGGAGAACTAATGACAGGGAATAAAGGATTACGCAAACCATTTTTCTGGCCCTGGCTCCACATCATTTCTGGGTTGAAAAGGTAAACCACTTCTGGTTAGGGGGAATGTAATGGATTTTTTTTTAAAAATATTTTTTTTATTTGCTAGACCAAAGTATGTAGGACAGCAAGCACCTTTTACTATAGAGGGGGTGTCTAAGACTATCAATTCTCCTTTTGTTAATTAAGAAAATTAAGAATTTTGGCAGAGATTTTGCCATTTTATATGAGAGATGCCATTTTACAACACCATTGTACATAATGGAACTTGAGCATCCATGAATTTTGGTATCCACGGAAGGGTCTTGGAATCTAACCCTAGCAGATACCAAGGGCCCACAGTACCTCATCTTGGGTTGAGATCAGTTAAGATTTTAAATTAGAGAAGCCCCTTCCCAGATTCAGTCCGGCAACCCTAATAGTGCAGAGTGCTCCCCACCTCCATAGGTAAAGTCCCAGAATGGCTTTACCACCCCACTGATATCAGAACCATTAGGCATTGTGGCTTGCTCTTAGGGTAGGAAAATTTTTCTCCTACATACATATGATAGCAACTCAAGTTCTTTCCATTAAAAATGTGCTTAGAACACAAACCTCTTCTTAGAAGCTACACTCAAGACACTAACAATCTGAATCCATTTTGTCTCTCTTTTTGTTCTGTTTTTTGGACGGCTCTTATGACACCAATATGGACGCTGCCAATAGAAATGGGTGAACCGAAGAAAGCGCTCAACACCTAAGGTAACTCACATTTCTACCTTCTACCTTCCTTCTCTCCACCTCCATTTTTTCCAGTTCAAAAAAGTGTCCAACTTTTACACAGAAGCTCCACTGAGCACCTGGAAGCCTGCCCTTTCATGTCATTATAAATGACATAATGACACTATAAATGACACTAAAATGACACTGCATGTCATTATAGTGCTATGATTCCACTTTAACCATCATGTGTTGTCAAGCAGGAGTCAACCACAAGAGTTGGACTAGAGAGGAAACTGCTGGAGGTTTGTACAAGCTGACTTTTGATCCACGTTCGGTTTGCATTTCTCCTCCGCCGACACATTTTCCCTCTCTCTCTTTGTAGACTGGGATATCCCTTAAAAAGAATTGAGTTTTCCCAACTCTGTCTATCGCTGGCACACTTTGCAATTGTGCCCCTGCATTTCTGCATTATCTTCCATGCATTTTAACTATTAACAAAAGCCATTTCCATACTACACTGTTTATAGTGCTATTATTCCTCTTTCCACATCCTATGGAATCCTGAGGTTTGCAGTTGAAGGAGGGGCCTTTAGAATTCTCAGCCAGAGAACTCTTTGGTCTCAGTAAACTACAAACCCTAGAATGACACAAGATGTGGAAAATACAATGATAACACTAAAACAGTGTAGGGTGGAAGTGGCCATAATTGAGACAAACCTTAAAGGTGACTTGATAGGTTGTTTGTTTCCCAAGGTTCTGGTGCAAATACTCACTTTCTTCTTTCCTCCTCTTCCCTCCCAACTGAAATTTTAAAAGACGGCAGTAACCAAGAGTGATGACCAAATGTGTGTTTTAGAGGAAGAAAATTCTGCAAAAAGATGGGGAGGGTGAGAAATTAGATCTTAACTTTCCTCTATTCCATTTTGTTCTATTTTTTGGCCTTTTTCCCTTGCTGTCACTAGAGGGTAGGAGAGTTGCAGCGTTCCTTCTGCAAGCCAGAGTTCGGGCTCTCCAGTGATCTGCTAAGAAAGAGCCTCTGTGTCCATCTAAGAGGCAGTAAAGAGTTTCCCAGAAAGACTACTTGAGCAACACTTGACAAAGCAGTATTTCCTGGTTTATTGATTTGGCTGCCACACTAAAACGCCAGTGTTGTACATCAATAACTATCTTTAGTTAGGAAGTGCCTGGCTGTGGAAACAAGATGGGCTCCTGTCTCTCTCTCTCTCCCACCCTCCTCCCTCTGTTGCCTGTTCTTTTTGTTTATGTGTGTGGCGGAACATAAAGGCTACAAAGGAAAACTGTCCGCTCGGGGAATAGCGGTGTCTTGGAGAGGCATGAAAGGTTATGGAAGAATGGTCAGGAGCAGTGTGATGGGGCAGAAGATATGTGGATGGACTGGAGTAAGAAACCAGAAGGAAATATATAACCTCTCTAATGGATCTGTATGCTTGGAGCTGCCATATTCTCTCGTCTCCCCCTCTCCGGTTCTCTTGCTCAACTCTTCTGGCAGGATAGCTGAAGGAGGAAAAACTCCAATACGTGTTCTCTCATGTGTAAAAGTTGGTTCTTTTATTCTGGTATTGGGCTCCCTTCCAAAAACAAACAAACAAACAAACAGAAAAATCACTCCTGTTATTACTGATGATGATGGGAGACCTCATCCAACACACACAGAGAAGAAATGCTGTTTCTGTTTGGACCTTACAAAATTGCAAGCTGATGACTCTTTCCTTTGGCTGCTGTTTCACAACATGACTAGTGAAGATCTACAAAACATCCTATCCTGTTTCCTGCCTTCTGTTAGTGTTTTCCAGCCCTCTTTCTGCCCAGTGTCTTCTGCTGGCCCTTTGCTCTCTATAAATGCCGAGAGCAACAGGTTCAACCGCATTTGAGGCCCTTCCCTAAACTACAAACCTCAGGATTCCATAGGATGTTGAGAGGGGAATAACAGCGCTATAACAGTTTAATGTGGAAATGGCCTAGGCTACTGTTGTTGTGTTTTGTTTTCTGGAAGGCACGTAAGAAGGGCTGCTTGACAGTAACCTCATTAGAACATACCTGCTCTGGTTCATTTCTCGCAGGTACCTGGAACCTCCTTGCCCTGGCGGAAGGGAGGTATCCTTCTTGTGCAGCTCAGACTTTGTGTGCTTTGTGAGCTTGGCTTGGGGGGATTGCATTAGCTTCGCAGGGGGCATAGTGGGCCTGCCACACTTCCCCATCTTTGTTGTGGCAGCCCGACAAATTTGACTGGTGTCCAAACAAGTGGCTCAATTGGCTGAAACGGGGACTTGGAGTTGACGTGAGAGCAAATTTTTTCTTCTCCTTCCTTTGTATGTGTGTGTGTATATATTGTTGTGTTTTGCATGTGTGTCAGTGTGTGCATTTGTGCCAGGCACTGTTGTGCTCTGTCCCTTCTTCTCCCTTTTATTGCTCGGCTTCTCACAATACCCTTTGGGCAGCGTTTGCTACTCTCCCCTTTGAACGGTTTCCACAGAGTTGCAGAACTCACTTGCCACGGGGTCGTGAGCCATTGCATGAGAGTTCAGCTGCCTCATCTCATTTTCCTCACCTTTTAACCCTCTGGGGAAGGTACGTCAGCAAAATGGTTTCCTTGCCTAATAAGAAGAGCAGGGGGAGTATGGCGGAAAAAGTCAAAAGAGAACCCTTTCCTCCTTCAATTTGCATGGCTGCTTTGACCTGTTCATGGGTCTTTTGGTTTCCCCTTTTCGTCTTTGTTTGTGTTTCTTTTTAAAAATTTGCTAGGATTTTTTGTTTTACATGACAGAAGTTTTTGCATGTGTGGTTTAAAAAAAAGTTAGGGATAATAAACCACTTTGGAAACAAGTCTTTTTAAGCAGTATTTTAACATAACCATTTCTCAAACTAGAAGCATGGGTGCCAAACATTGGTTCCAATGAGGCACATGGGGAGTGCAGTATTGTAAAAAGACATAAACTGGTTCCAAGCCTCTTTCTGATTTATGTGCTACTGTCTTGTTGGTCACCAAAGCCTAGCTGATTTTTTTTCTCCCCTGTGAGTTCTCAATTCACATTTTTCACAGTTTGGTGAAAGATTTGAACAGGATAGAGTCTTGAACCGTGAAATGTGTGGATGCAAAATGTACACAGAATGACCTGGGCAATGGAAAAACCAAGACGGAATGGGATTCAGATGGGAATGTAAAAATCCATCTGTCTTGTTCTCATGGAATTTTTCATTTTTTTTGCTCACATGCTATTTCTTTTTCTTACCGTTACCAGATTGCCAAATTTTTCTTCTGTGTAGAAATTTTGTCCATTTTGTGCATCCCTCTGAATGCCCCCCCATCTTTCTGTTTGCTTTTACAGTTGACAAGTTACCCAACCCTTTTTGGCAGAAATCTGTCCATATTTTTTGCATCCGTCCTCCTAAAACATCCACATCTTTGCATACATTTCTCAGTGTGTGTATATATTCCAGTGTGTGCATATTTTCCAAAGTGTGCATATTTCCTACTGATATTTTTCAGATCTATGTATTTTCAACAATTTCTTCTCTACTGAATAACAATATGGAAGTTTCTGTGCAGTTTTTGATGACTACTATTGTTCGGGGCTTTTGGGGACAGATTATATTTTCAAAATGTCCTTTTTTAAAACAGAAAACATCATTTTTTTGCAGAAAACTATGTATTCAGCCTAAAGTATTTTGTTTTCTATGCAAAAATGTTCCTCTTCCAACAAAAAACAAGTCTTGTACAGAAAATTTTAATGTTTTCTGCATAGAAAAAGGATGTTGTCGCGCAAACAAATTTGCTGGATAAAAGCTCCAAAGTACGAAGAATCTTGTGGCTTTCCCCCATTTTCTTGGCAGAGCATCTTGATGTGTGAGAAATCCCTCCCATTCCTTTTTGGTTATGGATGAGATAATTTATGAGTGTTTTTTATATCTCTATGCTGGAGGTCATATATGACCTCTTTTGCTTCTATTCCTGGAGCCAAAATCAACATGAAATCTGAGTAGATCTTACAAAGGTAACATGAAGGCAGAAGAGCAAGTGTGAGACCCAAACTACATGCGACTATGCATATGTGTTGTGGATTGGTGTAACTGAAACCCAAAAATATGATGTCATCATAGGACCATTTCCCGACTTGGCTTCTGCTTAGGACAGGGAATGCTAAGCTGAAAAGGCTGCATCTCGCAAGGTTGCCTTGTGTTTCTTTTCAACAGTGGGTTACTTGGCGAGTATGTGCAGTGTCCACCAGCCATGTGTTTTTGGACTCTTCGTTAGAGATGTTTTGAACTATGCCTGGGAAACAGTCTTCAGGAATTGTAGAATCTGAGAGCTGGAAGACATCACAAGGGCCGTCTGGTCCAACTACCTACCCAACCAAAGCAATCTCAAAAGATGCCTGTTCAAATGATATTTAAAAAACTCCAAAGGGGAAGAGCCCCACCACTTTTTAAAGCTGTCTGTTCCACTGTGAAGCAGCTCCTAGAGAAAAACAATTCTTTCCAATGTTTAGGTGGAATCTCATTTCTTGCCAATTGAACCCATGGTTCACGTTCTAGCCTTTGGAGATGCAGGAAACAACCTGGATCCATCTTCTGTGTGACATCTCTCCAGATATTTAAAGATAACTATGGCGTTCCCCTCTCAGTCTTCACTTCTCCAGTCTAAATATATACCCAGCTCCCTAAGTCGCTCCTCATTAGGCTTGGTTTCCAGATCTTTGATCAACTTGGTTGAATAGCAGGAGCTTTGTTCATTTGGAGTGCGGATACAGCAAGATTGTAGGTGGAAGAAGCTTGGGTGTCAGGGGCTGGTTGGTGTGTAAGTATAGCTCAGTTAACAAGGCTTCTACCAGTGAAGTTCCTTTTTCACAAAGGAACTTCCTTGTCCCAGTCCCTTCCTTGCCTCCTCATCCTTTGTCTAGCTGGACTTCTTTTTAGCAACACCAGCACTGGGACTGTGATGAAGAGGGGCTCAGAAACAGTTTTTTGTGGCAGTTTGCTGAAGCATGTTTGCAGTAAGCAATGCAATCAGAGTTTGAGCTGGGACAGAGTGGGATTCTACTATGGCTGGTCCCACCATAGCTGTGTGTGTGCTGGCTTACAACAAGCAGGGCAAACAGCAGTTCCCTCCGGAATCCCTCACTCATCATGTGTATACAGCAAATCAGAGAGAAGAGGGGAGAGCAGATAAAAAGCATTGATCTGTAAATCTGGTTATCAAAGCAAAATAATAGGAAAAGTGGTGGAGGGTGAAAGAAAACATCATTCCAGATGCATTTTGGAAGTAGCTTTCAAGTAGTCTACAGAAGATTCAGAAATGTTTTTGCTTATGCAGGTCTTACCTGCCTGTTGTCATTTTGCATGTGCATATTGCTGCTTTGGAATGAAAAGTTTGTTGAAACAAGTGGAACTACTCTTCTTTTTTGGTGGCATAGAACTTTTTCTTTTCTTGTTATTTCTGATCCTGGTTCTACATCGTCTGTTAAGGACGGAATGTTCAGCGACACTTGTGCTTTGTTAATTGAGGTGCACAGTGGGCCCTCAGTGTCTGCTAGGGTTTGGTTCCAGGAGCTCCCCAGGGACAGCAATATTTGTGAACGTTTAAGTCCCATTATGTACAATGGTATAATAAAATGGTGTCCCTTATATAAGATGGCGAAATCAGAGTTTGCTTTTGAAATTTTATTTATTTATTTGCCTATTTTTATATTTCCGAGCTGTGTTGGTTGAATCCCTGGACACAAAATTCGTGCAAACAGAGGGCCAGCCGTACTTGTAAATGGATATGTACTGAGACCGTTGGTCTGTCTTGTTCAGCTCCAGCTAGAGAGGCTGGGTTTAGAACTGGATTGCGTTTTTTGTTTGCAAGCGATATGCTGCAACACATGATCCATATACTAAAAGTAAAAGCAAGTTGCTAGTCTTCATGACTAAAGAGTCACTTTAACCTAGGAAGCTATGTTGCAGCGAGTGAGATGTTTCATCCACATAGTTCAGTCTTGTCTACACTGTGTGAAGAAATGAACTAATACTACTGAAAGTTTCCCTTGAATTGATGCTTATGATTAATTGAGTCAGGGAGGATGGAGTTAAAAACTGCCTGTAGCAAACAAAGCTTGGCTTTATTTCTTTTTAATTAAAATATTTTTGTGTACAGTGACATTGAATATGAATAGGAATAGAGATTGAATAGGAAATAAAGTAGGTGTGTGTGTGGATAGGTTGGGTGAAGATCCCTTTGGCTTTCCAGTAGGGCTTCCAAATTGGAGTGCCCCCCTATATTTTGGAAACTAAAGGGAATAACTCAAGCCAATTGTCCCTGATTCTTTGTGTTCTCTTCCCCCTTTTCCTCTTGAGTCTGGAATTCTTGTAAGAAGCTGAATGTTTCAAGAAAAGTCCAAAAGCATGCCTACATATGTGTGTGTGTTTTGTCTCTCTGGGAACCAGCCTAAAATATTCCCCCCCTGCAGCCCCCCAGCACAAAAGGAGAAAGGCAAGAAAGACCAGGGAGGGGTTTGGAAGGGGAAAAAGCAGGGGGGCAGTCACTTTGAATTTCAACCCAGCAAGTGCTGCACATCAAACACAGCTGCGCTATGCACTAAAATGTTCAAAGTACAGTGGAGATAGATAAAGGCTTTTGATGGGAAGTGGATATTTCCCAGGGACATTACAAGCAATAATCCAGATGTTCCCCTGTAATGCAACGAGTGTCCACGGATAGACCGGGAGCGTCCCAGCCAAGTGAAGCCTGCTGTAGGCCTTGGCCTCTCCGCTCCCGTGCTGTTCAGCCATATGGAAGCAATCTCCCAACCCTTTTTAATGGCCAGCCTTAGATTCCATTTTCGCCGGCCTCACCGAGCTTAAGTGGGCCTGTTTTTATGGACAAGTCAGAAAGAAGCCTTTCCAAGACAAACATCCAATTCGGAAAAAAAAAAATTAGGACGTAGCAAGCCGCAAAATTATTTTAGAGCATATTTCATGGAAGTGGGACCATTTTTCTCTGGCAATTGACAGATTGCAGGCTTGACCTTTGATTCTTTGTGGACACCCCCCCTTTTTCTTTTCTTTTCTTTTTTTAAAAAAGGGGAAAGTGAAGGGGGAGTAGAAGTAAGAAAGAGAAAAGAGACAATGAAATAGTCTTTTTTACTTTTGGTGGTGGAAGGTGGGGCTGAGGGGACAGAAGGAAAAGTCTACAGGGGCTTTGAAGTATGTCCATGGGAAACCTGCATGTTTTTGCAGTTTTGGATTGTGAAAGAATTTTTTTTAAAATAGCCTGTAGCTACATTTATGAAGCCAAATCCCTTTTTCTTTTTCTTTTCTTAAAAAGCAGGGGTTCTTAGCATTTATCCAAAGATAATATGCTTTGAATGGAATCTTGTGATCTCAAGGAAATAGATGGATCTGTGTGTGGGATTATGAAGACGATGCCTGTTTAACCTAGAAGAGCAATTCCAGAGTACTTTGGATGTGTTTCTGACATTTTAGAACATGAAGCTGAGCAACCCTCTATGAAAAAAAAGAAGATATCTCTAGTTTGAGCTGATCCATTTCTCCCACTCCTTCCATCAAGGGCTAGTTGCAGTGTGCACTGGGGATGGAGAGAATGTTTTTGAAATTTCTATTCATAGGTGCGCATTTTTTTCCTTGGATGTCAGGATACTGGCCATTTCCATACTACACTGTTGTAGTGCTATTATTCCACTGTCAACCTCCTATGGAATCCTGGGGTCTGGAGTTTAGGGAGGGGCCTTTAGAATTCTCAGCCAGAGAGCTCTTGGGCCTCAGGAAACTCCAAACCCTAGCATTCCCCAGGAGGCTGAAAGTGGAATAATAGCACTATAACAGTGTAGGGCAGAAACGGCCTCTGACAAGGAGATTGTGAGTAATCCCACTGACTGCAGTGGCTTTAGTTTCTTTTCTTTCCTGTTGTTCTTGAGTGGTTTGCCCCCAAATTTTTGGTAGCAAATTGCAGTCTTAACTTAAAAAAAGAATCAATTTTTTAAAAAATGTTAACTTTTTTTTTTAAATTAGAAATTGTGAAGGGTACTGGGGCCACAAAAAAGTTTTAGGGTCCCTATGCAAGTCACATTTCATCCACTCTCCAGTTTTGACTATCGTAGTGGATAAGCTATATACCTCCCCAGTCCAGTGGCAGAGCTTGGAGTGTGTGGAGGGGGAGGCTACGGTGTGAGGGGCAGGGACACTGTGCCCGGGAGCAAAGCTGTGGTCCGTGGGGCCATGGCCAGGGCATGTGGGGGCGTGGCTGCAGGCTGAGACACCCCTAAAACATTGCTGCTCAGGGCGAATTGCCCCCTCACCCACATCCCTACGCAACTGCCCTGATCCCAAACAAATGCTCAATCTGAAAATTTGCCTGTGATGTTCTCCATCTTTAGGCAAGCTTCACGCGAACAGCCAGGCTGGAGGAGTCTTTACAAAAAAACCAACTGTGGAATGGAACAGTTACCATTGCTTTACTGGAAGGGAAGAACATCCCTGCTGGGGGAATGACCCAAATATTTGTACTGTTAAAAATGGGAGATCAGAAGTATAAGAGCAAGGTGAGTAGGGAGTGATGCAATGGGTGAACCATTGCTGGAGCTCAGGGAGCGTTGGACACAGTAACCCACCAGAAAGCTCATTTCTGCTAGAACTTCAGTGTACGGCAATGTAAAGATAAAGTTGTGCACGAGGAGGGGACATATTTGTTCTGAGGGCCAAACTGCTCTGTGGATCTTCAGTCATGGATTACCTGCTTTAACATTAAACACAACTGAGGGGGATGCTAATTTTTTGGTGTACAGGGGTCTTCCTATCATGCCATGATTTTTTAAAACCTATTCCCAAGATGTTGTTTGCCGGAACTGGGGGGGGGGAGAAAATGAGAGACTCCATGGGACACATGGGCCCTTTCCACACGGGCATATTGCCCACGCTGGGGCGACCTCACCAGGAGGTCTTCTACACCACGAGGCACGCTAGGGCGGTTTGCAAAGGGAAGGTTCTACACCTCAAACCGCCCTCGCGCGGCCGCGGGGGTGGCACTGCGTGTTTTATAAAAACCACTTTCAAGTGGTTTTTATGGAACTTGCGTGTGCTACTCCGTCGCAGCGCCCCATTTAGAACTGCAGGGATGCGCTAGCGCGTCTCTGCAGAGCTGCCCGGGGGTGGGCTTCCGGCTGGCGCGCTGCCCTGATTGGCGGAGCACCGCCGGAAGCCAGTGGCCACCATTTTGGGCGCCGCCGGGTGCTGCCGAAATTCGCTGCCATATAGAGTGGCGAACGTGTGCTCCCTGCGGGGACAGAACAACCCACTTCCAGGTGAGCTCCGCCCCTGCATGCGCTGCCCCTTTTCGCCGCCCAGCATGTGGAAAGGGCCATGGTATCCTAGAAGGTGACAAGGGTGGTCCAACTGCTCACCTAGAGTGTATCTGTGCTCCTTCTCCAACCCTTTTTTGGTTCTTCTGCCAGCAGAACTTAGCCAGCAGAGCAGCCCTGCCGACAGATTTCTCTGTTAGCATCTCTGTCTTCAGCCAGCCAAAGAGGGTTCTGCTTGAAGAAAAGCTATGCTAACCTCCTACAGCTGACACACCTTTGAATTAGGGTTACGCTGTCAGACAGTTTCAGTTGTCAGCATTTACATTTGCTTGCCTTTTTTGAAATTTTTGTGTGTTAAAAGATTTGAATCCTCTGGTGTGGAGTAGAAAGAGTACTCTGTTGCCAATGACAGCTGTTCCGTAACTTCTAAATGTGGGTTGCTTTTTTAAAGCTTGTCTTTTTTCCTTCTGCCCTCATCCTCATTGTTCTATGAAAGAAGCCAGCCTCTTTTAGGATGAAAAATAAACCTTATAACCGCATGTTTTCTAGACACTGTGTAAGAGTGCAAATCCACAGTGGAGGGAACAGTTTGATTTTCACTACTTCTCTGACAGGAAGGATGTTTTGGAGATTGAAGTCTGGGGAAAAGATAACAAAAAACACGAAGAAGTTTTGGGAACGTAAGTTTTGTTTGCCTTTTAAACATATTCTTTAAACAGGCGGCACTGATGTGATAAAGAAAAAAGAATATCTTTCTCTCTTTCTCTCTCTTTCGCTTGCTCTCAGGATGTCCCCTCAAATTTATAACTGCTTTATACCACTGCTATCTTGTGATGCCCCCTTTGCTTGTAAATGAAGTTTGCTGAATTTCCATCGAGGCGTTTTCTATGAGAAGAACCTACAAATGCAGACGCAGAGAGGAGAAAACACAAGTCTGTCAGCTGTGCATAAGTCTCCTAGGTGCTCAGCAATTCAGGACAGAAGGAATATTCTGTTTTTAAGACATTACCAAAGGATAGGTTTGGCAAAAATGCAACCATACACTGTTTGTAGTCCCATCTTCCTTTTTGCAACCCAAATCCCCTGCACCCATGCCCCTAAATATTTGGGGAATTACAATGACTGAGGAAAGATCTTATATCCAATCCTGGAACCCTCCAGGGGCAATAGATTTCTTTCAAACATTCCCCAATTCTCTTCCAAATTGCCCAGACGAAACAGAGGTCCCAACCTCGAGTGTTCCGGTTGTGATTTTCAGCCAAAAATGAGGCAACGAGGCTTGCTGTGGAATACAAAATGGCCCTCGTCCCTGCCGCAGCCGCCCACCTTGTTGTAACTAGTTTATGGTGTGTTCAGTTCCTTAGCTGGACCTGCTGTGAGGCTCCTTTGCTTTCCAGCACTCTCAGGGAAGAGCAAAGCGGGGCGAAACAGTGGCCTTGCATGGAGGGAAGCCACTGCATATACACTTAAACACACAAATAATTGAGCAGCTGGAATTCTGCATTAAACTCAATATGTGTGTGAGTTTTACTGAGGCATTCTCGTCTCCTTTTTATACTACCGGATCAGTTAAATTTCAATCACTTGTGTTTTAAATGTACAAGTGTCTTTGAGAGGATGCTTCGCCTTGGAGCAAGTGTAGACTGTATAATTCTTTAGCAAAACTGTGCAGTGAAGCCCGGGCCTGTGGCTTGAGTGATCCCAGATGGTTTGGAATACTTAGTCTGTCTGTGCTAAAATCCTTCAGGATTGGGGCTGGGGGAACAGCATTTCTTCCTGATGGCTAGGAAAACTAGGTATAGATCTACCAACCCCTCCATATGGATTTTTTTTTTTGGATCCATCTCCGTCTTTCTCTCCCCTTCCCTTTCACTTAAATAAGTAAACAAATTTATTTAAAGCTCACTGCATGCCCCTATAGTTTGGAGTGTCACCTGGCTGATTGCTGGATGTTTGTCAAACATTTGTTGATTTTCTGTTTGTCTGACTTCAGGAGTATGTACGCAATAGTTGGTTATATATGGATTGCCATCTGTTGTGGATTGTCCATGAACACAGATGGCAGGATATATAAGCAGAGCTTCAAAAGTAACTTGGGGGAGGGGAACTAATCAGCTACTGTTGAAAAAAGTTTGCTCCAGGTATAATTATATTATTGAAAAGCAATTTTTGCTTGCTTTATTTTTGCTTTCTGCTTTCCGGTTCTCAAAAGAAACAAAGTAGTTTCATTTTAGTTATTAAAACACAAACTTCCCATCCACCCTGCTCAGTACCCACAACAGAACGTTGTGGGTACGGAGAATGCACCAACGCAATGCACCAACAGAATGGCACCCACGTAGGGTGTGGCATAAGCAAACACGTGAACAATGTGATCTTCCTCCTCTAACTTTCAAGAAAGCCACACCCCATAACTATAGAAATAACTTTAAAAACTCCACAAAAGGAGTGAAGCTAATCCTTGTTAAGTTTCATTAGTGATGCAACTATATCTTTGAAAAATTGTGACCAGTATTAATAATATGGTTGTGTTTTTCTGACTCCTATTCCACTTTGATCCCAGCTGCAAATATGCCCAGGGTTGTGCTCTGCCATGCATTTGAGGAAGTGGATTGCAATATGTGAAAATTCATATTAAAATGGATCTTAAAGGTGCTGGAAGATTCTTTTGTTAGAGAAAATAATCCTGAAACATACTGATATACCTATTGGTTTGAAAAATGAGTAGTAGTGGATTCTATGTTTGGGGTGCTGAATCCGTTTCCAGTTTTAGTCCAGACTCTAAAAGCACTATCCTGGGTGCTAAACTCTACTCCCACAATATGTTCAGCACCTTGGGTAGTTCTGCTCGTTTAAACTTGGGCCATTTCTGCACTGCATCGTTATAGTGCTATTAGTCCACTTTCAAGCTCCCGTGGAATTCTGGGGTTTGTAGTTTCCTGAGGCCAAAGAGCTCTCTGGCTGAGATTTCTAAGGGCCCCTCCCTCAACTGCAAACCCCAGGATTCCACAGGATGTTGAAAGTGGAATAATAGCACTGTAAGAGTGTAGTGCGGAAATGACCGTGGAGTGGATTCACTGCACCACTCACAGGGAAGCTGCCTTTAGAAGGACTCAGTGAAGCCATTTTTGGACAAAGGGTTCAAACACCTTGGATTGTTCCTTAAAGTTCAGACTGTAATCCTGTAGTGACTTCACCACCCTGCTGGCTGGGCGTGTAGTTCTTCACTTTTTTTTTTTTAAATTGAAGAAAGCAATGAGACATTTTAGTACTTTTCTTCCCGCTTCATGAAAGTCTAAAAACCGCACAGTTTTCAAAGAATATTTGCAGTTCAGGACTTACTCTGTGCGACATTTGCCCATGGTATTCTTACTCAAAAAAACAGGGTCTGTGCAGAAATCAGCATTGGTTTAAATAATATTTATGCACAGAAAGCTCCCATCTGACCTAGCCAGTATAGCCAGTGGTGAGAACTGATGGGAACTGAAGTCCAGTGCTATCTCAAGAGCCACATATTTACTAACTCTGCTTGCAAGATTGCAAAACGCTCTGCACCTTGTCAGCCGTGAACCAATGAGCAATAAGAGAAGATAGTTTTGTGTGTCAGTTTGGAACACCTTGATGACATGCTGCAACTTAACTGCCTTTTGCTTCTGTTGCTTTAGGTGCACGGTGGATGTTACTGCTCTGCCGGGCAAAGAAACCAGCTATTTGGAATTGCCCCTGGAGAAACAGCCTGGGTCGCTGTTGATCACAATCACTGTTGCGCCTTGCTTGGGTGTCTCTATCTCTGATTTGTGTGTTTGTCCCCTGGGGGACCCCAGTGAAAAGAAACAGATTTCTCAGCGTTATGTGAGTTTGGATGCATTTTTTCCTCTTTTTTCATTTTTTTTTTCATGGCGGGGAAGAGAGAAGGAAGGGGTCCAGAGTGTGAAGTCAAAGCCCAACTTCTTTCTCATTGTCTTTTCCATTAATGGAAGGGATAAGAAAGTATCGCATACCTAATATTGTGGCTGTTGTGATGAATCAATTGTCTGTACAGGTAGCCGTATGTAAATAGTTTGCATTTATCAGTTTTTTAAAATAGTAACTTCTTAAGCTGTTACCAAATGGAGTGATCTTCCTCTTCGTTTGAATGGGGTGGGGAGGATAGCCCATCATGCTGAAAAAACAGCCAGGGAGGGACCACGAGGGTCAATGCAGCCATGGAGTCTTTTGCGAGACTACGTTTCTTCTCCTCCTGTCCTTTTTTCACCCAAATCTCTCCTCTCCCCCAAGCAACTTCATGGGCGAATTGTTCATTTGCTCACATGGCAGAGTCAGGAGACTGAGAAAGAACTACCTGTTGGTTTGTATGCCACCTGTTTCCCACCTCCGAGGCTCAAGGTGGCTTACAAATAATAAAAACAGGTACCATGAATTTGGAAAATTTGGAAAAATCATCAAAAATATGCAAAACTTCTTGCAGTCAATGCAGCAGGGAGAAAACTAATGAGAAGATTTGTTCTTCTATGGAAGAACAAAATTCCTGTTTCCAGTGCAAAGAGGAGGTAGTGTCTGTGGGAGTGATAGAGAGGGTAATTTTTTGTTGTTATTGTGTGCCTTGAAGTAGTTTCCAACCTATGGGCGACCCTAAGGCAAACCTATCATTTTTTTTTTTTGGCAAAATTTGTTTGGAGGGGGTAGTTTTTGCCTTCCTCTGAGGCTGAGAGCGTGTGACTCACCCAACGTAATCCAGTGGGTTTCCACAACAGAGCGGGGATTTGAACGCTGCTCTTCGCTGTGCTGGCTCTCTCCATATAATTTAGAAAGGGATATTTGGAATTCCCAGGAAGCTGTAGCTCATTGCTAAACTACAAACTTTAGAAGTCAATAAGATGCATCCATGGCAGTTAAAATGGAATTTAGCACAATTGTCTAGTGTGGATGGTTTCAGTGTTGTCTTCTGGTACAATACTATCATTACCAGGGGAAAAAAAATCATCCTGAGTTTCCAGTAAAGGAGATTATGGGCGTCTCAAAGAAGATGTAGACAACAGCTTTAGCAAATTATTAAAGGTGGTGTCTAAATAGTAAGTCATAGCCATTCTAAGGGATTGTTCTTAAGAAGTGGATTGTAAATGTGGAAAATCAAATCAATACTTACAAATGTTTTTTTCTTTCTTCTAACCTTGGTTTGCAGTGTATAAGAAACTCATTCCAGAATATAAAAGACATTGGATTTTTGCAAGTTAAAATTTTAAAAGCTGTTGACTTGTTAGCTGCTGATTTTTCAGGTATGAAATATGGCTTCTCTAAAATTTATTCCTTGTTTTTCGTTATAGCCATGTGCAAGAGTGGATGGTAACCTGAAAGGGTACCAATCTGTGTTTCTCCATTTTTATTAGGAAAAATAGAAAGTAATAGAATGTATGCAGAAAAATAACAAGTATGGAAAGAATGTATCAGGCGCAGTATGTCTAATATATGAATGATACACAAATTATCAGTTAACAAAACTGAACTAAATCATACCAGATTATAGAAAACAGCACATCTTGAAATTGGTCATTCCACAGTGTGATAAAAGTAAACTATTTCTGAACAAATGCATTTTCCTTTACGTGTTCTTTTCAACTTGGTTCAAAAGATAAACTCGGAGAGAGGGGAGAGAAAGGAGCATTGCTTAGATGTTAATTTAAAATGTGAATTACCAATATCCTCCCATTCTCAACTCCATGTATTTTTAAAATAATTTTTAAATGCATATGTACATGAGTTGCCATTAAAAAAAAATACAAGCATCAAAACAGTAAGTAGAACATCACACCAGAAAATCTTTCCATAAATCTATATGAGAACTGAGGAGTGGAAGAACAATCAACGTCTTTTTTTCCCTTCTGAGTTGAGGAATATCTCCATGTATCAACAGTTTTATATCAATATACATGTATATACAATATACATAAATATATACAGTTTATGGGTTTTTTTCTGCATATTCTGGAAGGGTCTTCCCATGTGGTGAGAAACTAGTGTGTGCCGTTTCATTTCATCTTAGAGAGTTGGTTGAATATGGGAATGTTGAGTCAGTGGGCCTTTCCGCACTATGCTGTTATAGTGCTATTATTCCACTTTCAAACTCCTATGGAATCGCGGGGTTTGCATTTCAGGGAGGGGCCTTTAGACTTCTCAGCCAGAGAGCTCCTTGGCCTCAGGAAACTACAAACCCCAGAATTCCACAGGATGCTGAAAGTGGAATAATGGCACTATTACAGTATAGTGTGGAAATGGCCTAAGATTGTGCTGAAAGTGTATTGGAGGAGGAGGAGATCAATACTGAGCTGCAAATACATTTAAACCCATCAGCGTCCTAGCATCTTTTATACTGCCTACCACCAGGAAATACCTGATTTAAAAAGAGGAACTCTCATCCAAATTAGAAAAACCACCCTGATTTGAGTTTGCAAACGATATATATTTGAGGATTTTTTTTTTTTTTTTGCTTTGGTTTAACTTGCAGAGCACATTGTAACTCAGTGGGAAATGTGCAATTAACTGATTAAATTGTTTGCATCAATTTATCTCCCATGTGCACTACCCACAACACAAAACTGTGCACAATTATGCACAATAGAAAATGCCTTGAAAGTTTGACATGAAGAGGGGTACCATTCAGCAAATTTACTGAGATTTTGACAATTTTTAGTTTGCATTCACACATTGGTTACTTAAAAGGTAAACACTGAAAGGCTGCTGTTTCCTTTCCAGGGAAAAGTGATCCCTTCTGCTTGTTGGAACTAGGGAATGACCGACTTCAGAGTTACACTGTTTATAAAAACCTCAATCCAGAGTGGAACCAGGTCTTTACTTTGTAAGTGGATTTGCAATTGAAGCTCACAGTTTTAGGAGTTGCAAGCACATTTATGAAATACTCTTAGGAACCAGGTGCCAAGTCTTGTGGGCTGGTTTCCTGAAAATAAAGCATTTGATATGGAATTCATCTTCTACTAAATCTCACCATTTTTTTTTACAACATTCCATGATTTTTGGAGCCCCCAAATATTTATGGAATGCACATAGTCCAGATTTTGCGTGACGATGTGTTGGTCTTAATACTTCTATGTCCAGAAGTAGTTACTTTGGGGAAAACGTTTTCTCATAACTTGGGCTCACAAGCGTGCACAAGATGAAAACTTGGCAAAAATAGGATCCATTTGATTAGATCTGAGAGAGTGTAATTATATGTGAGTTAAATGGACCAAAGTCACCAAGACTTAATTAGTTAATATGTATGCTGAACTCTTTTTTGTGACAGATGGAACAATGTGCATACTCCTAATTCTCCTGTCTGTGAATCTCTTTCCAGCCCTGTCAAAGACATCCATGATGTTCTAGAAGTGACCGTGTTCGACGAAGATGGAGATAAACCTCCAGATTTTCTTGGGAAAGTTGCTATCCCTTTACTGTCTGTAAGTTTTTTACTTTTTTGCTCCGTGAATCATTCTGGACTTGATGGTTTCACTGGGAAATGTCTCCATTCCCTACTTCTTTGTAGACAGAAAGACGAATAACCATTTGTGATGTGACTGTTTCACTTGATATTTATGGTGGTCCTTTATGCTGAACATAGGGCACTCTTTGAGCCAAACATTGTGATAAATTGAAAGAGACAGAGAGAGATTGAGAGAGAGAGAGAATCATTGATACAGCTCTCGTTCATCAGCACCATTGCTTGATTTCCCTTCAGAATGTACTATTTTGGTTTCTCTACTTTCATGTTCATTTTTTATGTTTTTTCCTATGGGGAGCAGTAGCAAATCTTAGTTGTTATATATTATTTTCCAAGTAGTTTCTGTGCTTCTATGGATAACCGTTCTTGCCACATACAGATACAGCACTTGAACAGAAAACTCACAAAGTGCTCTTCACCTGCATTCTGAGGACAGTTTCTTTCCAGTGCTGGAATTGCCGTGACATAACAGTTGAGTCAAATGCTGGGTTAATTGTCATTCTCGTTTAACCCTGATGCCTGGGTATTCTAGTTCTGGCTGTGGCTGAAATCTTATGTCAGAACCAGTGCAGGACAACACTCTGACATCCAGTTAGGGATGTACATATGTGTGTCACACGATGCATGCAGAACTAAAAAGTGAACACTGCACAATGGACATATTGTGCTGGTAGCAGTGAAAGCGGAATTGTATGGATGTTTCTTTGTGTGTTTCACTTAGTGATTTCACTTAGCAGGGTGCTTGTTATTTTTGTGAGTTGTACATTGCATATTGCACTTGTACAGTGTATATTGTGCATTACAATTGCACATCATGTATTGCGTCTTGTGCGTTTTGCAATGGCTTCTACTCATTGACATCTGCTCTGCAGTGTTGTTATTTTGCACAGGTATTGTGTAGCACTCGTCTAGCATAGCATATCTCCAAATATAGTTATTTATGCTATTCTGAGATGATGCTGAATTGAATTCCACATGTCCAGCTCCTTGGCACCTCCCTAAAAACCAGCTTTCAAGCCCTGTTGGTGCAGCCATGGCTATTTGAATTCAAGGTGCCCTTGATAACATTCAAGGCCCTAACCAGCTCGCTACCTTGATACTTGAAGGAGAATCCCATCATATATATGCCTGCCTCAAGCCTGAAAGCTGTCAGAGAGACCCTCCTCTGTGCCCCATTGTTGGGGGCAATACAGTGCAAGAGGACATGATAGAGGGCTGTCTTGGCTGTGGCAATACAGGTATGGAAAGCCCTCCACTTGGAGGCCCAACCGGCACCACTGTTGGTTTCTTTCTGGTGCCAATTCACAACAAGTCTCGTTTTATTATAGTCACTGGGGTCTAATTTATTTTAAAAAACACACACATTTTTGAAAAGACTCTTTTAACCTTTTTGGAATTGTTTAATATATTTTTATCTGGTTTAAATTATATACTGATTTTAATCTGGAATTCTCTAGAGCAGCCATTTTGACCTTCTTCTTCTTCTTCTTCTTCTTCTTCTTCTTCTTCTTCTTCTTCTTCTTCTTTTTCTTTTTGCCCCCATAACAGTGGGGATTAGGGAATGTCTCAGTGACGCCACAGCCATTTTGGTGCTGTCCGCAACAAAACTTCTGGCAGGATCCGACAGAACCTTTATTCTCCCCTGTGCTCCTCTCAGAGATCAAATAAGTATGTGTTGAATATGATGGTCATTTTCAACCAGGGTATAGCTACAGAGAAGGAGTCAATTTAGTTCTCAAATTTCTAGCTCAAATTTCTAGTCCTCAAATTTCAAGCTAAGCACTTCAGCTGTGCTTAGAAATCCATTTTAGGCCTCCAAAGAAATGGGGAAGTCAAAAGTACAATGAAACAGGAACACAGCAAATACAAGAGTCTCAGGCCATTTCTGCACTATACAACAGTGCTGTTATTCCACTTTCAACATCCTATGGAATCCTGGAGTTTGCAGGATTTAGCTCTTTGGCCTCAGTAAAGTATAAACCCCAGAATTCCACAGGGTGTTGGAAGTGGAATCATAGTGCTATAAAAGTGCAGTGCGCAAACGGCCACTGAAAGGGACTTGAAGCAATCATGGTATATGATAGGGAAAAAAAAGTGGAACTTGGTCCTGTTTGAAAATGTGACTATCTAAACCAGCTCTGGTCATTCTGAAACCCATAAGCATAGAATACAAGTAGGTCAAATTGCCTTGCCCTTGGGCGGCTTTTCCACAACTTCCTTGGCTTTCGAGTAGAGTGTGGCTTTCATTTCCAGAGTCCAAAGGAGTTTGAGGTTTCCTTCTCCCTTTTCTTCAACATTCCAAGAAGACTGGGCAATGGACTGTTTGATGTTTATGGAGATGGAACAACCCCTTTTAACGTCTTTTATTCAATTTCTGATGACTCTGTTAATTTCTCCCCAAGTCCTCATATCCCTGATGTTACTGGAAGGGAGAGGCATGAGCATCTGGTCTCCTGGAGAGCCAGTGCCTGCCAAATGGTCTTTGTGAGAGGCAGCCGGCTGTGTGGGCTGACAGAGAGAAGATGTCAGATTTTGATTCCTGCCTCCTACTCTTGATTTTATAGACATTTGTCAAGTGTCCCTCCGGATTCCCATAACAAGGCAGGCTGTGGATGGGGTGGCAGGGAAGAGAAGCATACGTGTGGTGGAAGGGACGATCTGAACTTCATTCTGTCTGGCTTTCTTTGACTGAGTTTTTAAGAACAAACCACCAAAGGGATAGCTCTTTATTGGCCTGCAAACTGGACCTAACTCTTTCCCCAATCAGTAATAAAGCAAAATACTGCTTTGTTCAGATTGCAGTGATCGTATCAAGTTCTTATGCATATTGTTTAGTTAGGAGCATTAATATTCTTCCTTTCCTCCATGCTTAAAAGTTGGCACACATCTCTTCTCCACAAAATCTCTGTAAGATAGGTCACACTCAGAGATGTAGCTGTAAGGAGAGCAAAATGAGAGCGTTGCAAGAGTTCTGTCCCACAATGATATTTTCCTTTAGTCCTCAAATTGCCAGCACTGCAGAGAATGGGACACTGAAACCCACAATTCATATTTGCCAATTAGGTTTCGGGCAAAGTACAAAGTGTTGGTTATTACTGTTAAACTCCTACGTTGTTTGGGTCCAAGTCACCTATGGGATTGTCTCTTCCCATATAATCTGCCCCATGCACTCAGGTCCTCTGGGGGACATTTACTTCAACCAACCAGGACTAATCTGGCAACCCAGAGGAGTTTTTCTTCAGCTGCTGCTAAACTGTGGAATGACCTGCCAGAAGAGATCCAACAGCTGAATGCGCTGTCCAAATTTAAAACAGCATCAAAGAGCAGTCTCTCCAGTGGGACTATTCTGATGATCTTAAACTGTGAATTTTAACACTTAAATATGCATTGTCTGTTTTTAGTATTTATAATAATTTTTTTTTAGATGATATGGATTTTAACTACTGTTTTAATCAGTGTTCTGCTTTTAACTGTTATGTCTTAGGCCATTTCCGCACTACACTCTTATAGCGCGATTATTCCACTTTCAACATCCTATGGAATCCTGGGGTTTGCAGTTTCGGGAGGGGCCACCTGGCCCCTCCCGAAACTGCAAACCCCAGGATTCCATAGGATGTTGAAAGTGGAATAATCGCGCTATAAGAGTGTAGTGCAGAAATGGCCTTAATCTATTGTTGTCTCCCGCCTCAATCCATGGGGAGAGGTGGGTTATTACTACTACTACTACTACTATTATTGATATTATTGCTGTATTCATGCTTCTGAGAAATCTTGCTCCCATGGACACAATGCATCTGAAGACCTTTGTAATTACGTGAGGAGGGAAGGTAATGTTGGATCTTCCAACAATCAACCCTTCCGTGCCAAATTCCAAACGACTTTTGAAGCCAAGTGAAGTTTCTAGAGTGGCTGTGATACAACCTGGGCAATCTGGTGTTCTAAGGAGATGAACAGCTGAGAAATCTACTGGTTGCAACTGAAGTAGTTCTTTATACTATGTCTTGCTTACTGTGTGGAGTGGACCCATTGGTGAGCACCCTTTGGGTTCTGTCAGTCAACCGATTACAAGTCCATCTGACAGTATCACTGACAACCGCACATTTTACTAGCTTGTTTGCACGAATATCACGGGGGACTATGCCAAAGTCCTTACTGAGATCAAGATATCCCATATTCACAGCATTCCCTTCATCTACTGAGCTTGTAACTCTCTCTGCATATACAAAAAGAGAGGTAAGATTAGTCTGGCAGGAGTGGTTTTTTGAGAAACCCGTGCTGACTTTTAGCGATCATGGCATTCCTTTGTAATTGCTTTCAGGCTGTTTAATAATCTGCTGTATAATCTTTCCTGGTATTGATGTCAGGCTTACTGGGTTATATCTGGTCGTGTTTTCTTTTTTTAAAGATGGAGACAACATTGGCCCTCCTCTAGTCTGTTGGGATTTATCTTGTTCTCCAGGAATTCTCTAACGTTTTTGCCAGCGGTTCTGAGATTATTTCTGCTAGTTCTTTTAATATCCTTGGAGGTAGTTCATCTGGTCTTGGAGACTTGCATTCATTTAAAGTACAACCTGTGTACCAAGGTCCTTCAGCTTTCTACTCAGAGCCTCATAATCCCTTGTGATATCCTGAAGGCTATTCCTTACAGTGTCATTAGTTTCCGCATGGATGGCTTGACAAATCTTGTTAGTTCATCTGTTAAATCATGGATTTTGCCTCAGAGAGACAGCATACCTCTTGAGACAACCTGTAAGACCTGTTCCTTTCAGTGGGGAATTCCCTACTACCATCACACATCTCCTCTGGGGATTGACAGAGGTCATTCCATATGCTGAATCATCCAAGGTCACCTGCAAGTCATCTGAGGACTGACACTGTCGCTCTCCTCCTGGTTCCTTGTCATCGCTGATAAAGGAGAGAGCTCTGAATTGACTCTGTAGCTCCAAACTCACAGAATGATACCAGGTATTCCAACTTCTATATGTCACATCCCTCCAAATGTTTATCTCCTGTGTTTGGGAACTGGCTTCCTCATCAGAGACATCCCCCGTATGTTCTTCATCCAGGACAGTCTGCTCCGAGAAAACCTCATGTTCTCTATCATGCTGAAGAGTAGATACATGAGCCTCATGTTTTTGGACCTTCCCTTTCAACAGGACAACCAACTTGAATGTGTTGTAGGGAAAGAATATTTTTCTCACAAATAAAGCATGTTTTCAGAAGCAATTTCATCCCCTCTTGAATAATAACTTCATGCCCAAAGATCAAAATGGAAAATTGTTCCATGCAGCCTTTTGTTGTGACCTTTTCTTGTACTCCAGGGCTGAACTATTTTATGTTGTGTCATCCATGGTTGACAATGAAAACAGCACTGATGACAGGCATACTTTTGAAGCATTTGTAAATGAATGCAAAAGGAGTGGAGGTGGGGGAAGAAAGTAGTCACCACACCATTTTTCTTCCAGACAAGAGCAATGAAAAGTCAGTCCCTATTCTTTAAGAGCCTTGTCTCCTCAGTGTCCTGTACTGTATCAATCTCTGGCTTTCCCTATTTCATTAAAATTCTCAAGTGGTCAGCAAGGCTGCTCCTTAATGGAGTTAGCATTGGCTATCCATACTGATGTTTTACTCCCTCACATCCATTTTGCCTGGGATGTTTTGTACAAATAGTTCAGCAGATATATCCATTAGCCTTTGAGAAATCCAGCATGTCTTTGGCTGAGGTTTGACATCCCAGGAGGTGGTTAGACTATGACATTCAGTGGAGCTGTTTCGAAATCTCCATATTGACTGTACTTAGTTTTTTCAATATTCAGAAGAGCTTCCCACACATTGTTTTGGTTCTTACTATATACACCTCATATGGTGGTTATCTCCATATTTTTGAGTCTACATAGTTGTCTGGGGTCAAAGGAGTAACTTGTTCAAATCCATCTATTGTATTTATGGCTGAAATGAGTTGAAATCTGTTCTGGTATTTCATTCTGAGCTTGGAAAGAGACTTACAAACAATACAGTTACAGTTACAAGATTCTACCTCATAATTAGTTATAGATGGTGAACTACATCTTGTTAGTTAGTTTTAGTTTTAGTATTAGTTTTAGTATTATGTTCAGGTTGTGCTATTTCTGCATGGCAGGGGGTTGGATTTGATGGCCCTTGTGGTCTCTTCCAGTTCTGTGATTCTACTCTATGTTAATTACTTATAGATAATGAATGTTGTGTTATGCTATGGTTAGTGTTTGGATAGAGTGGATTATCTAGATCACCTTTGTTCTGGCTTCAGACTTGGAAACAGTATGGAAACAACATAAGCTGCTGTAGATGATGGCCTTCATGAAAGAGATGGGAAAGAAGTCCTACTCTTTTGATTCTTCTTGACCTCTTGGTGGGTTTTGGTGCTGTTGACAATGGTATCCTCTTGGAATGGCTCAGTGGGTTGGGTCTAGGACGCGCTATATTATGGTGCTCCAATTCCTGCCTTTGGGTCATTGGCAGTAAACAAAATGACGAGACTACTGTTCAGCTATGTAGCAGGAGATTCACAAGGTCCCATCTTGTCCCCTGTGTTTAACAATTGTATGAAACTACTGGGTAGTGTCACAGGGACCTCTGGAGCACAATGTTATCAATTATGTTGCAGGCACCCAGATTTATTTCTCTGTTGTTTTTCCATCACTGGAGACTATGCCAATGGTAGGTCAGTGGTGGAGTCAACCTCCACCCACAAAGTGTAAAAAGGCATTGAAAGTGTTCAAACACTCTTGAAATTTTACCTACTGGGGAGAAAACTTTTGCAATGATGCATTTTTGCATTGTAACCAAGTAGGGCAAGATTTCCATCCCTGTGCCTGTAGAGCATTCACACATGACAGAGCGTCCTCGATGGTAGCACTCCAGTTATGGTACTGCTATCGAGATCTTGGTGTCCAAGGACCCCTAGCGTTCCATGTATCTCCTTCATGGGGTCCATGAAGCAGGTGCAAAAATTATTATTTTTCTTTGATTTTCCTCCTTCTTCCTTAAATTGCGTGGAAAAATTTGTATGCATGTATTTCAGTATTTGTATCTCCAAATACCACTTGCTTTTGTGTCCTATCTTTTCTTCATATCAGATTGTGAGATTTAGATTTTTTTTCTCTCCGCATTGAGATTGGTCTCTTGGCCACATGCCCTTTTCGTACCACACCCACTTACATATGCGTTTTTTTCCTGAAAGTGCATGTTTTTGTACACATATCCCCCCTTGAGGAAAGTGTATTTGTCCCTATTTTTTTTCCAATTGCTTCTTAGCTGCTTGTGTTTTGAAACTGCACACATGATTCCGTGCATCCAGAAGATGCAGCAAGCCTTGCAAATGTGTGAATTTCTAAGGCGAGATGTGCTTTGCCTTGCCACAAACCTGGGAAGATGAGAATTGGATAATTCCAATGAATATCTTAAAATCACCAAGTTTCCACCCCTCCTGACAGTTGGGTGAATGCACTCTTAGATGTAAACCTGGATGATGTAGTCAGAAGGGACTGGTGTCTCTGATGTCAGGCAAGGCAGCAAATCTGCTTTGGATTTTAGGCCATTTCTGCCCTATACTGTTGTAGTGCTATTACTTCATTTTCAACCTCCTGTGGAATTCTGGGGTTTGTAGTTTACTGAAACCAAAGAGTTCTCTGGTGGAGAATTCTAAATGTCCCCCCCCCACTGCAAACCCCAGGATTCCATAGGAGGTTGAAAGTAGAATAATAGCGCTATGACAGTGTAGTGTGGAAATGGCCTATGTCTGAACCTTGAAGAACCTATGCAATGTTGTGAACCTATATTGGGGACAGTATTTTGTTATGAATTTTGTTTCCTCCTTTTCTTTATTATTTTCAATTGCAGATTAGAAATGGGCAGCAAAGTTGCTACACACTAAAGAATAAAGATCTGGAACTTCCTTCAAAAGGTGTGATCTACTTGGAGCTGGATGTCCTATTTAATCCCGTGAGTTGACTGTTTTCTGTGGAGCCAAGATAATCTGATAAGGAAGTCCTGCTTTACCAAATCATAGGTGAAAAAGTTGGTTTGTTTCAATACACCATGGTTAAAGGGAACGGCAGTTTGGGATTTGAACAAAAAGCTCAAGCGTGGTTAGTCAAACATGGACACGAAAGGATTAGATCTCCTTGCAGTTGCACTATAGCAGTGGTTCTCAACCTGTGGGTCCCCAGATGTTTGTGGACTTCAGCTCCCAGAAGCCCCAGCCACTATGGTCAATGCTCAGGGCTTCTGGGAGCTGAAGTCCAAAAACATCTGGGGACCCACAGGTTGAGAACCACTGCACTATAGGAATGGAGGGGAGAAGAGGGTGTCCGAGACTAGGGAGCCTTTTACATTGCACAATAGTAGCACTATGATTCCATGTTTGCATCCAGTGGAATCCCGGGATATATAGTTCAGTAAAGCTCTCTGGGTGAGAATTTTGAATACTCCTTCCTAAACTGCAGATCTCAAGATTCCATAGACTGGTACCATGGTAGCTAATGTGGAAATGATAGTGTTGTAACTGGGTTGTGTGAAAAGGCCCCAGGACTTGTTGAGACTCACAACGTCACAATCAACCATGAGTTTATAGTGAAATTCATATTAAACCTTTTTGTGACTATCTTCACATATCTTTTTTTTCCTCCTAAATGATTTTATGGAAAAACAATGAGTGAGCCAACTGTGGTGTCAATATATTTCAAACACCATGGTAGCAAAAGACATCTTAGCAAAGGATATATAATACCTAACTTTTTGGTACTACATGGCAATGTTTAAATATCAGTTGAAGACAGATCTTGAGCATAAATACTAATATAATATGATTATTTTTGTTTGTTCTTTCTCAGGTAAAAGCAAGCATTAGAACTTTCACTCCCCGTGAGAGACGTTTTTGGAAGACAACCGCAAGTTTTCAAAGAAGGTATATCAGTCTCATAGTTCTATGTTGCAGGCAACAGTATTTTATGCTGGCAGAGTATGGAAGCTTTATTTTCCAACAGAGGGGAGTAGAAACTCATCTTAACCTGGATGTAACATTAAACCATAGTTCGACACCATCTCACACCTGAGTTCGTATTAAGGAGCTCCTCCAATTTTTATTTATTTATTTTGCGGCTTAACCTATCCTGTTCTTTTTGCAAACTCTTCTATGTTTTGATCTGTTCTTCCTTTCCATCTTTTATCTTCCAGCTCTTATCAAGAAATGTTGATGTGTGAAAAGAATCACCATGGCAATATGGAATACGATACAGTTTCTTCGAAGCTGCTTTCTCTGGGAATCCCCCGTAAGGAGTGTGATAGCATTTGTGGTAAGTGGAGTCCTTCACACGTGGACTGGAATTTGCTTTTCATCTATGGCTTTTGTGGTTAGGTGACAACGAAGCAAAAGTCCCTTGTAGCAATAGGCAGTGCAGTTTTGCCTAGAAACAGTGCTGGCATGGAGTGCTGCCTCCTGAAATTGTGGAAGGTCACACCCCCAACTTGGTCTACAAGCAGCAAGTGCCTCTATAGTTGCAAAAGTTGGACAGTGGAAAATACTGGCAAGAAGTGAATCAACTCATTTGGTGCTGGAGGAGAGTTCTACCATGGATTGCCAGTCATCATCACCCTACCACCACCATCATTGTCCTTATCTATCTATTTATTTATTTACAACTCACCTTTTTTCCCAGTTTGGGACCGAAGATGTCTTATGATAGTTAAAATAAGCATAGCTAAAAGTTAGCAGTGTATAAAAGTTAAAAAGCAACTTATTGAATCCACGAGCAAATTAAGCCTGAAGTCTCTCTAGAAGCCAAGAAAAGTAAACTAAGGCCACTTCTGTATGGTGTCGCAGCCCTGCTATGATCGTGGGATGGAAGCAGTCCACAGGTTGTGCTTTTGCATGATATTGTCATGGTCATGCTGCCATCCCATCCCCATGCATTGCGATTGGGGGATATTCACTTAATGGATTGAATCTGTTAAGCACCCACGATTGCACAATGCTCCTGTCATGCAGAAGGGCAGGAAGCACAATGGCGGCACTTCCTTTCCCAGTGCAGCGTGGGATGGAGCCCGGCTGTGCTGTGGAAGGCAGGTGTGTGTCGCTTCCACTCTCTTCTGCGGGGAGCTGGCTGGGTGTGGAAGGGAGCGTTCCTGTTGCTCCCTCTTCCTTGCAAAGACACTGCCGGGATTGCAACGAGATTGCAACAACATGACACGGGAGAGCGTTGTCGCACAGAAATGGCCTTAGACTTGTTGTACTTTGGACACAGCACGAGAAGACATGATTCAATAGAAGAGACAATGATGCTTGGCAAGATGGAAGGTGAAAAGAAGACAGGAAGGAAGCCACAGCTCTGAGCAGGGCTGTTGAGAAAAGGGTGACTGTAAGCTGAAGTTGATGGCAGCTCACAAGAACACCTAACTGTGCAGAGCTTTATGGGAATAGAATATGGAGCACTTCTGTCCAGCTTGATTCTTCATTGGGGAGGAAAACTAATTTGTTTTTTTATTGACTTTCCGACGAAACAACTCAGTACGTGTGTGAGCTTCTGTCCAGGATACTTTTATTCTCATAGTCACTTTTAAAGCTTTTAACTGTTTTAAAGATTGCTTCCCCCACTTTTAAAACTACAGCATAATCATTATGTTTTAGCTGTGGTTTCTTTTTAATTGATTCTGTGAGCCACCTTGGTCCCATGTTGATGGGGTAAAAATAAGAATAAAATAATTAATATCCCAGCGATCCTGATCGGTATAGCTTTTTGCCATTTAGTTTTGTCATAACATCATCTGTTTCCAGCTCCTGCATAAAATCAGTTCTAGGTGGATTACATAATTTTGAAAAACAGGGAAGCAGTGAAGCAATATAATCACTGTTAAAGACAAGAACACAAAACACGGCAGATAAAAAAGCAATGAAGAAACAAGGATGCAAACAAAGCATCAAAGTAGTACAGCAGAACGTGAATTTCCATAGTCCTAGGCTGCTCAATGCAGAACTTGGCACAGAATTCTGATATTCAGCTATCCTGTTTACGTTGTATAGAGTATTCATGTCAGTGATTGGGGATAGTCCTTTTGGATAGCCTTGGTGCTGATGGATCACTTATCTGACACATTGGAAAAGCCAGCTGTTGAATTAAAAAAAAAGAAAGAGTTATAAGGCCAAGCTCAACGTCCTTGCCATTTTTTTAAAAATATATTTTCTTGGCTAGCTAAATAAACCCTGACACATAGAAGGTGAATACATCATTGAAAAAGGTTCTCGGTTGTTAGAGATAAGGATCTTTCCACAGCTTACTGGCATCCCGTGTCCTGTCGCGGTCCCAAGAGTGCCGCTGCTGGGATGGGAGTGAGACCCAAATGCTCCCCTCAGCACCTGGCCGGCTGCCTGCGGAAAGGTAGCACGAAGGACGCAGTCTTTCCTTACTCGGTGCAGCCGGCCACTTCTTGTGCTGCATTGGAGAGAAGGAAGTGCCAAAATCATACTTCCGCCCTTTCTGCATAGCTGCTGGGGAAAGGAACTTCGCGTGGTTGAAGGTCATATCATATATGTTTTTGGTAACGGTATAGCTCGGAATCGTGATGGCTGGGGATGCGTGAGCAGCTGGACCGCGATGACATTGTGCAAAAGCATGACTTGTGGACCAGCAGCAACATGTCCCCATGCCGAAACGGCGTTGTTATGCAGCAATGGCCAAGGTCAGCCTATTTTTCAGTGTGCAGAATTTTTTTGTTTGTTTGATGGTTTTGTACGAAGGAGCTTTTGTTTTTCTGATTTTTGTGATCTGCTCAGATCTGAAGTGGTACAGCTGTAACAAAGGCTCACCACCTCACTGAGCACTAAGCTTTTGTTTCCCCTCTGTGAAATTTCCATGGGGCCAAATCTTGTTTGATATGTCATGGAATGACTCAGTGGTTTTGGATCAACTGTGTCCCACTTCAGGGACAATGGTCAGCTACGGCAAGAAAGAAAGTGGCAGGCAGCCATAAGGATTAGAGAAGAAAGAATAGTAATTACTCATTCTCAGGTTATAAAAGATACTTTCCGTTAGGAAGAATAGCAGACCAGCGAGAGTTTTGCACAGCTTTACCCTGGTGTTTCATAGAATTCCAGAGCTGGAATGGACCACAAGAACCATCCAGGCCATGCAGGAATACATAGTTAAAACACCCCAAAAGGTTTCCATCCAGTTCTATTTAAAAACTTCCAAAAATGGAGAGTCTATCTCTATTGAACAGTCCCGTTGAACAGCTCTTACTGTAAAGAAGTTCTTTCTAATGTTTTGGTGTAATCTGCTTTCTTTGTCATTTGAATCTATTGGTTCCTGTTTTGATCTCTGGAGCAGCAGCAAACAATCTCACTCCGTTATCTACATGGTATTCCTTCAGATATTTAAAGATGACTAACCCGTCATCTCTTAGTTTTCTCTTCTCCAAGCTGACTATACCCAGCTCCCTGAGATGTTCCTCACAGAGCTTGGTTTCCAGACCTTTGATGATCTTAGTTACCGTTCTCCGGACATGTCCCCCGTTGCCAAGATCTTTTACAATCCACAAAATGGGGACCCAGAGGCCACAGGTGTATGAATATGTATCAGTTTCCCATCCCTGTATGAATATATGCAGTATTTGTGTATTTTCATAAAAAGATCTTGAGAACTACTCAAAATAGGAAATGAACAGTAAAACTTGGCACTAGAACTTGCTTTGATCCGTTCATATCAGCAGTTCTCCTTTTTAACATGGGTCTCAAACTGAAGTGAAATCGAGCAGCCCTCTAGATGATATTAGACTGTGACTCCAAGCATCTCTCACTATTGCCTGTGTTGGCAGGGCTGATGGGATTTGCAGTCCCCCCCAAAAAAGGAGTGGCAGTCCTAACTGTGTACTACAAATATGGTTGAATTTGTAAGGACTGACTCACAGACCCCTAAGAGCTAAAGCAAAACCGACTGCCTGGATGGACAAATCACTTTTGTTTGCTTCCCTATTTAGATTTCAGATCCAGATGTTAAAAATATCTCAAATTCTTTCCATGAATTTAAGAAGAAATGTGCAAATGTTAGTTATTTTGTTTTATTTTCTGTACAGAAAAAAAAATGTGTGTCCTGCACAGAAAATGTTTTTTTCTGTGCATAAAATACCATATGCATTTTGTTCCCCTGAGTAACTCCTGACCTGAGAACAGCCATTGAAAACTGTGCAGTTTTTGAAGATTTTCTTGTGGTGGGAAAAAAAAATGGCTAAAATTACTAATTGCTTTGTTCAAGAATGAAAGCAATAAAGAATTACATCTCTGAACAAGATAGGAACCAAACATGATTCTCACCCCATGTAGTCAGAACATAGAGAAAATGCAAGTTAGCCATCTATTCTAGCAGTACGTCATAATTCATAGCTAGCCAGTATGGTAAACACATGATAAACAGCAGCCCTGCTCATTTTTAATACCAGAATTCTACTGTGAAAGTAGTGGAAAAAAACAGGCAAAAAGATGACAAATAATTGAATGATCTCTGTGAAGCAAATCATAAAAGATGTTAGGAAGACGGTTTATGTCTTCCTTTCAGTCCTTGCCGAATACTCGGTCTACAGAGTCTGGTCCTGAAAGCTAAGCCTGCTGCCATGGAGTTAATTACTACCAGTGGATAATATGTATTTAAAAAACATTTTTAAGGTTAATTTTAAATGTTGAATGGCTGTTGCAAAGAATTATGCGTCGCTGCACATCCTGCTTATGATTTTTCTCCAGAATAATTACCCCTTCTATTGACAGTTTGTTGAGTATTAATGGTAATTATGTCATTTAATGAAATTACAGTTTTCTTAATGCAATTACTATAATCTGAGGGAAATTAAAAGGATGTATTTGACTGCCTCCCCCTTTTTTCCTATTCCTGGGGAAAGCACAGGCGTGCAAGGTTGAATGCTAGGGGAGGCCAGGCTGAGTTTGAAGTTCTTGAGAAGATGTGGCTTTTTCATAATGGACAGGTTGGGATAATCTGATGGGGAGCATTTTCTGATGCTGACTGGGTTTAAGCTACTTGAGTGAATCCTGTGAACATAAGTCCAGGCTATCTGGCAGACTGTATCTCCCCATATGAGCCTGCCTTGGCCCTGAGATCAACAGGAGAAGCCCGTCTTTCAGTCTCATCACCATCACAAGCACAGTTGGTGGGGAAGCATGATGTACAGGATAGTTCCAAGTTCAAGGAATTGAGCTTAGGGGTTTCAAAAGCTGTGTTCGGGAACATCAAAAAAAACAACAACAGCATACCTCTGCATGGTTAAGACTAAAGGGATATTGGCTTTGCAGTGCTATATAAACCGTGGCATTTCAAAATTAGCATCTGCTAACATCCCATTTGATAGTTTACCCACATTCCCAGGCTTTCTGTTCTCCTCCCATTTTCCCACTCAGCTAGTCATCAGTCCAACCTTGCAGCCATACCTGTTTACTTTCTCATCACAGGTTGTCACAAGAACATTTCCGTGTTCACAGAACAATGGATCCCATCCTCTGCACCTACATAGCAGAGCATACAAGCACTAAAAAAAGTCAACTATCTAAAAGCATGGCTGGCTTGGCAGGAAGCAAGATTGGGCCCTTTTGATGGCTGCCCTGGGATTCTGGTTTTTTTTTTTTTAAGTCTGAACAAAAATGTGTATGTGTGTCTGTTTTCCCTAGTACCCCCGTTTTTGCCACTTGCAGTATGGCTTTTGGGATGCAATTTCTTCTAATAAAAATATTTTTGCATATGATTTTCCTTAATCTACTTAATCTACTTTTGATGAGAGAGCTGCATTTGAAAAATTCAGACAGGTGGGAATGCCAAGTTCATGCATTAGCTTGGGAAATGTGAATTAAGACTGTTCTCTGCATGACCATATCCTCCAACTGTCCCAATTTGCCAATTAATCATCTGTCATCCTGCTTTTCGACTGTTTTTAAAGCACCCTGGTCCCCTCCTTCTTCTCCCACTTTCCACTTTTGTCCTCAGCTTACTTTAGTTGCTGCAAAATGAATTCAAAGTGTGAATGTAGTTTCCACTTAGTTGACACAGTGGGGGAGAGGAGAGGAAGTGGGGTGATGAGGGGGATGGAAACTTTCCCCCCAGTAGGTTCAGATGAAAGCAAACCGCTGGGGATGTTCTAGCTGGATTTAAGACAAAGAGCAGGGGGTTGGAGTTGGTGGTCCCTGGGACCCTTTCCAACTCTTCAGTTCTATGGGCAAGTCACACTAAGAGAAAGGCAGTTGCAAATAGCCTCTGAAGAAATCTTGCTGAGCTTAGAAATGTTAGGTTTTTGGGTTACAGTTCCCAGAATCTCCCAGTTAACATGGTCAGCAATCTTCTCCTAACCTTTTTGAGATCTAATTGTATGGCACCTTCTCCTCCTCTTCCTCCCGTTGCCTCTATAACTGGAAAACTAGCATGTCAACTTGGATGTGAGAAAATCATGCATGCTGCCATTCCACAAGGGGTATAAATGTAACTAACCAATTATCCATCCTATGTGCCCTTTTGAATGGTGGCATTCAAAAAGCCATGTCTTTTCTCCCCTCGTTTTTGATTCTGTTTTATCTCCTTTGTCCTGTAAATAAGTTGTGCTTGAAATTTGGAAAAGAAGAAGGAAAGACAGAAAAGCATGAACCCCACAGACCAGTTGGGTCTTCACTACTTGTCAGAGAGCTGGACTCACTGGTAGGCATTTTCTTTCCCAGCTAACATGTTCTTGTGTGCCTCTGTGGGTGTGTGCACACCTCGGAACTTTTTCTTTCTGACTCTCGCCCCCTCCTCTCTCCTTGGACTCATGTCAGATGGTGCATCTTCTCCATTGTTTGGGGACACTTGGCAAACGCTCGGTCCTTTTTCGCTTGCTGCCATTTGAGGTGGTTGTGCTGGCAGTGGTAGCCTGTAATTACACCCACTGCCGGTGACAGTTACAAGAGAACAGCACTAGTAATTTTAGAGACTTGATCTGATGGGTTTTGGGGAGACAAACCTCTTTTGTGGTCCAGTTAGCTGTCTTGGTGGCTTGGTATCATACATTAGCTCAGCGCCACTTGCTGAATCTTACATTGTTTTGACTAGTGTTTGCTGCCAACCTTAGCTTTTATATTCTGCGTTTCTTCATTTAAAAGTAGCTAAATGCCCATTGTTTTCAGTGTGAACAGACAGGGAGATTTTTTTTTTTAATTACAAAAACCTAAAGCAAGGCTGGGCAACTGCGGGAGGCTAAGGGGCCACATTAGCTTCTTGACAGAGCTTGGAGATCCACAGCCCCCTTGCACCTGCTCCCACAAAAATAAATAAATAAAACATTTAAACATGCCTTCTAGGTTGCATGGAGGGCATTCTTACCATGGTTTGGGGCTTTCTTGTTGGGTTCTTGTTTTTCTAAAAAAATGCCTCTCCAGATATAGAAATTGGACCATGGTGGGTGAAACATGGTGGAAAGGCCCCAACATTCCCAGAGGGCATTTTGGGGCAACAACAATTGAAAATGTTTACACTTTTTTTGACCCCTGGGTGTCCTCAAGGGGGTCCTGGAAGTCACTTGGGGGTATTTTGGAGCAAACAATTGACTCAACAAAAATGGCCCCGATGGGCTGCATGTGGCTTGTGGGTTGCGCTTTTTCCACTCTTGATCTAAGGGAAGTGCAGTCTCACTGGCCTACATCCAGTTATTATTTTCAGCTAGAGTGGAATAGAGCCAGGGTGGTTTAGTGCTTTGAGTGTTGGACTATGACCTGGAGATCAGGGTTTGATTTCCTGCTCAGCCATAGAAACTCACTGGGTGATCTTGGGTGGGTTTCACACTCTCAACCCCAGAAGACCCCGTGATAAATTCATCTTAGGATTGCTGAAAGTTGGAAATGACCTGAAGGGTGCTGTGTGAGCTACAAAGCCAGAGTTCCCCCAGCTTCAGTCCTCATACTTTTGGGAAAGTTCATAACTGATGGTACCCTTACACAGCCATTATTGCTTTCACTGGCACAAGATGCACACAGGACTGAATGTTCTTAAAATTGTTGTTGTTGTTGTTGTTGTTGTTGTGTACCTTCAACTCATTTCTGACTTATGGCAAGCCTGAGTCAACCCTACAATGGAGTTTTCTGGGGCTGAGAGTCTGTGATGCATCCAGGGTCACCCAGTGGGTTTCCATGGCTGAGCCAGGAGTTGAACCCTGGTCTCCTGGGTGGTAGTCCAGTGCTCAGACCATGCAGGCACTCATTCTTAAAATAGGGTGTATAAAAGAACAAGCATTGCTTGTTCATTGCAATTCACCTCTTCCTGCCCCCTTTGTTGGGCGGGGATGTCACAACGCATTTCATCCCGTGGCTGGTGGAATATCCTGGACCTTTCCCACCTCTTGAGTCCGCTGTGGTAGAACTTTTTCAGAAGATGGCTCAATTAAAAGTCTCAACCAGAGTTTCTGTGCAGTCTTCTAGAAGGAAAAAAAATTGGAAATTCCTGTAGGTGGCGATAGGCAATCACAGATAGGGGCCCAAGTCCAGCCTTGAATTTTCACTTCCTTCCACCCCTCTTTTTCTTTGCACTCCCTGCCATTGTGCACCACTCCAAGTTATGATGAATTTTTTAAAGTCCACTTTGCTTCTCTGTTGCTTCAGCTCCAATCTCCAGTGCAGCTTGTGAAAAATCTTGATAAGTAGATGGAGTCTCAGACTTCAGCAGTTCTTGCTGCTCTAAACACACCTCCACTGGGGCTCTCTTAGCCATGGATCACTTGGGAGTTGCCACTTGAATAGGAAAAAAAGACATCACAGACATTCTTTCTTGATTTATTGGTTATCGTTGATTGATTGTGGGCCAGTTGCCCTGCAAAACCTTCTTTGCCTATTGCCCCTTGCCAGTTTTTTTTAGCTCCTTATAGGGCATGGTTTCTCCTCACAGGGCATTTTGGTTGCCCACCTCTGGACATGTTGCAGCTTGTCAATATCCTTCTTGAATTGTGGCACCCAGAAGTGGACACAGGATTCAGGTGCAGTCTAACAAAAGCATAACAGAGTGGTATTATTACTTCCCTTGATCACAACTCTATGCTCCTATTGTTGCAGCCTCAAACTGAATATTGAGGGCTCTTTGTCTGTCCCAACAACCAATTTATCCATTCTCTTTCCATTTCTTTCTCCTTCATGAGCCCTTGAGAGGAGCACAGACCCACTTCTAAAGCACACAACAGTTCTTGGGCATCCTTAAGTCTTGCACATGGGGCAGTATATAAATAATTTTTTAAAACACACACACACACATCCCCCTAGTCTCCCCAAAATGTGAGACTACTTTTACTACCATTAACATTTTATTAAGCTGAAGAGTCATTAAACTAGGTACCGCCTGGTGCTAATTGTCATCGTATCTGAGGAATCCATATAGTGTCAAAGTGTTTCATTATCACATTGCTCACTGGGAAATTTAAATGGAGGGGGAAAGATGCATTTGTTAATGGTGTTACAAGCAACCCACGTGGTTATGGAAATATATTTGATCCATATACAACCAAGTTTTTCGGTCTTAGTTTTCTCTGGATCAGATGAAACCTGCTTTTCTCAGCCCTGGAGCCTTTCAGATGTACTTTGGTCTGGTTTCTTCACTGATGGAGTTATAGATGCAACACACCTGAGGGACAACATTTTGAGGAAGTCCTAACTAGACAATATACAAAGGTTAGGAAGGGAACCTTTTCATTACAACCCCATGTAATGAACCTGCCATGACCACTGGCTAAAGGTGGGATCAAGATGTGCCAGCCCAGCCATATCCCAATTGAAATCCAAACTTTTCCCAAGCTCTGGCAAGGCCATCTCCTATTTTTCCTTTCCATTGAAAAGGAGCAAAACATCTTCCTACTGGACATGGAAAAACAAATCAGCATCAAGGGCTCACTTGATGTTCTGCTTCCTTTTTCCTTGCCTCATAATTGCAGTTTCCTAGTTCCATTCCCAGATGCAAAGGGAGAAGGTACAACCACTTCATGTTCATTTCTCCTTCTAAGCAGAAAAACTGTTAAGAGAGGGTGACTTTGAGCAGACTATAGGTAGAGGGGCCATGGGTTAAACTCTCACCCTCACTGATCTTCCCCTGAAGTAAGCAGCCTTTCATCTGGTACATCTCCTATAACTCAACTAGATTAGCCATAACGATGACATAGTGAAGAATGTTCTATTATATATCCTTGAAACTTTACATTCCAGAGTTATAGCAGTTTGGGATTACTTCAACTGTCATAGCTTCATGTTATGGAATCCTGGGATTTGAAGACTGGGAGATGGTAGATGTTTCTTCTAAAGAGTTCTAATCCATTCCCCTCACCTACAGCTCTGGAGCTTTCAAACAGAGAATTCCAAGTACGTCTATAAACTACAAATCCCAAGATTTAACCTGCCAGTTAAAACTCTGTAGTCACTGCAGTAAAGCACTAATTGTGCCACGGGAAGAAGTGAGGATGACTTATGCTTTTTCTCTCTCCTCTCTGAGCAGCCATAGAAGGTCCAAGGAGCTCATGCGTCCCCATTTCTCACCTCTCTGGGCCTCCATGGGTTTCTTCTAGTTTCTAACAAAACCAAAAGGGACCAGAGGTTCTCAGCCCTTTTTTTTTTTTTTAGTAAAAAAGTCCCTGCCCCCATGGGAAGGTGCTGAGGACTGTAGGAACAAATTTAACTGGCCTCGTGCAACCTACAGAGTCCCATTGGTCCCACTAAATATACTAAGCATGTCCTGAACGTTTTTTTTAAGCCATGTTTTCTATAAAATCAAACAAATTCATACCATGCCCTCGCACTGAAGCAATGTGCAGTGGACTCATGCCCATCCCATTAGTTTTGGCCATGTGCTTCTTCATTAGAAGGGAACATGTGACCATGGAGAAAAATCAAGATTAGAAGGTCTAGAATCTGCTTGTGGGGACAAGTTGTATACTTTCAGTGGCTTTGTACTTCTCAGACCATATCTGCCGTATACTGTTATCATTCCCCTTTCAACATCCTGTGGAATTCTGGGGTTTGGAGTTTCCTGCAGCCAAAGAGCTCTCTGGCTGAGAAGTCTAAAGGCCCAGCAAACCCCAGGATTCCATAGGAGGTTGAAAGTGAAATGATAGCACTATAACAGTGTGGTGTGGAAATGGCTTCAGTGGCTGCTCTTAGATTGCACGGTTCCCTTGCACAGGAACCTGCTCTCCTTCTTCCAACAAGAAAAACCGAGTCGTTTGCTGATTAACTGGCCATGCAAAAGGATTGGTTTAATGGTGTTGGTGGGCTGTGCTTTTATCCTTTGCCTAATGATTTTCAAAGTGCTTCTATACTCTTTTAAATCAGTGGTGTTTTAATACGATCTATTATCTATATTTTAAAAAGAGAAATTTATCCCAGGCTTGTTAAACTGTTCTTTCTTTTAATCTACCCCATAATTCACCATGGGTCCCATGTCAAGAGAAAATCAGGATAGTTAATAAATAAAGAAGTAAATGTTCTTTGATACGCAAGTACGCTCCATGCACTTGTGCTGAACGTGTGGCCAATGGAAGGGGCAGGAATATGTCATGTGACCCTCTCTCCCAAATAAATTGGGGAGGCAAGTAAGTAAACATGTGTCCATACCATCTTGGACAGGCATTAAGAAAATAGGGATAGAAAAAATATTTTAAAATATTCAAAAATGGTTGAAAAATATGTTGGTCAACTGTCAGAAACGTTGACAAAGAAAATCATGGACTGATGAGAATTTTTGCAGTTCAGGACTGTTTCCAGCAGAAAATGTTGTTTTCTGCACGCACAAGAGCTGCGTTCAGATTCTGCACAAAATAATAATGCACAATTGTTTTCACAAAATAAGTCTTGAACTGTGAATAGTCTTCAAAAACTGCAGCTTTTGAAGACTTGAAGAGGACCAGATTTGCAAAGATTTGCAATCCTTGTGTAATGATTTGTTTTTACTGTGTTTTATTGTATAGAAAAGTATGGGATATTTTTTAAAAAGATGTTACCTGTCCTTTTTTATCCTAGGAACAGGGCAGGCAGGGAATGAAACTTCTAAAGAATTAGAATTCAGAGAGTACCCAAAGTGTAAGCTTGGGATTTATTTCTCTGCATTGTTTTGGCCGTAGCTTCAAAGGCAGGTTTCCCAGCAAACTGGAGCAGTTGGGGCGATGCGGTGGGTCCCACGAAAAGCCGAAGAATCCTTGTTGTCTGTCCCGTGGGGTCAGCCTGTTTTTTTTTTCCCCTTTCCTTTTTTCTTTTTGGCAGACGGCATTCTGTTTTTTGTTGGGCTGCTCAGTCTAAAAAAAAGCTGTCAATATCTCTTTCATTGAGACTTTGAACAGATGCCTAAAACAGTTGCTTATAAGAGGGGAGGATGAAAAAAATATATCTAAAAAACTCGGCTTGTCTTTTTAAAATAGTGAAATCTAGACATACCATCATCCAAGGCTGGTCTGCTCATCTTCACATCGACAGTTCCCTCTTCCTCCTGTACCGCACGGCATGTTACCTCACATGGCAGCTTCATCACACCCAGTGTTTCATCTGTATATAAAAATTAAAAATTCAAACAAAAATCTGGCCCACATGAAAAAGAGGCCCCTTTTGGGCATATGGTTCATTATGCGCATTTGTTTAATTACTAAAGCACTCGCGACGGTGAGCTCGCTCTCCCTCTTTCCCCTGCCCTCGCTTTCAACTTGTAAAGCTGAATCTGTTCTCTGGCGCCAGGTATTTGGAATAAATATGAAGGGGTTTCCAGCCTTCTTCCCTTTAAAACTGTAGTGGCAGCATTTCTTCTGCATCTGGATATTCAAATAGGAAGTATGCATATTGTTAAAATTCAAATAGAAAGCACGTATGGGTACGTGATGGCTTTCTGAGAGTATTTGTACAAATGACACGATCAGTGTCAAGCTGTAAATACCTAAACACTTGAAGACAAAACCATATATTAAATATTGAGTAGAATTCTGTCAGTATCTTACACATGTTCAATTTTCCTACAGGAATTGTTAGATTTTTTTTTTTTTTTTTTTTGGTCACATTGCAAAAGCAGAGTTGTGAATGTGGTGTTATTCACTAGCAGGTGCATATTGTGCACAGATGTACACAGATGCACGTTTTGTGTGGATGTGCCTGATTCACACTGCTTATGGATGTGAATGCCTGTTTGGTTATGCCTTCAGATGCACATTTAGTGTCCCTCTTCAGCCGTACAACATTGCCATTCAACTTAATGATTTTGCAGCACAGTTAATGCGCAACTCTGCATGGAGGAAATGCATACTGTACAACCCTGGTGTGGGATCTTGGGCAATGCTCCATAATTCTTTACCCTCAACACCTCCAGCAGGGTCAACCTAGAATTGCCTAGGTTGATCCAGATGAGTGCCAGCCATTCCCATTCAGTCCTGAGCTTGCACAATGATGTTTGGGATGTTAACCTCAGTCTAACTATCGGGTTTGGTCAGCCTCAGTTGGTAAATCTGCACTGTAGAGGGAGAGATAAATAAAAAACCTAAAGTCTTCATCCAGGAGATACCCAAAATAGCTGAGGGGTTAAGTCTAAAATTCTACTGCAGTGCTACATATGATCATATTAAATAACCCACCGAGGCTGCAGTTGAATGTCCCCTCAGTATGGTGTAAATATTCACACGCAGAAATACATCGTACCAACATTATACACTCCCCATGTGGAATAACGACATTGCACAACACATGCCAATAGTTGGGTGCTGTTGTGCAACACACAGTGCCCTACCACAGTGCACAACCACAATGTGTATTGTGCAGTGCACAACCACGGTGCGCAGTGCTGCTGTAGGCGCACCTCTGCTTCCACTGTTGTCAGCAGACTAGATTGTTGTGTGATTGCAAAGAACTCACCCTGCACATCTGGTGCAATTTACACATGTATATCTCACTAAAGGAATGCAAGTCAAAGTTTGGTGGCTCTGTGCTTTAGAAGGTAGATTTATATACTGTAATAGATAAACACTTAAAAATATAGTATAGATGCACTCCTCTGTACAGGTAAGACATGTGACATCTTGCTGACGTCTCATTCAGCGCTAGCTTCTTTCAGGACATAATCCTGACGGGAAGCAATCGGTAAACTGTTAGTCTTTACAACTGGGTGGGTCAGGGGAATAATCTAGCGGTAGTTTGCTTTTATCAATATTGTCTAAAGTCAGAGCCTGAGTGAGGTGGGCCCGCTAACAGTGCTCACAGTTCTGCAGGCGTAGACCTTGTACCTCTAAAACGGTACGCCAGGCATGAGAGGAAGTAGACTGCAATCCGGAAAAGCTTGTGCTTTAATACATCTGTTGTGCTCAAATATGTTTGACTGACTCCTTTTTGATTCCCTTCGTAAGGGTCTGGCCCTTTCGTCTTTCTGTTTACAATGAACGTTGAACTTCTGCTATGTAAATGTGTGTTTACCATCATAAATGCTTTTTCCTTTTTTCCCTTGTTTTGTATTTCTGTAGAGCTGTAGAGGAAATATATTTAAAGGGGTGAGGAGGTGCTAACCAATATCATGGATGATTCAGACATAAAAAACAAAAGCGTTAAGACTTATTGCCTTTCCTGAGGGTGAAACGCAGGGTGGGAATCAGAGGTTAGTAGGGATTCAAGGATGCATATTTAGAGAAAGAAAGACTCAAAAGCTTTATTTTCCATCTCTTTTGCCTTGTTATTGTTTTCTTCGATTATTGAAAATGGAGATGATCTAACAATTTCCCACAATGTCCTCTGCCTTGCTTTGTTTCTCTTAGGTTTTTGTGGCCACGGTTTGGCATTTTGAATTGTACATGATTCCCTTGGCTTTGTTGTTGCTGTTTGCTTACAACCTCTCCTTGATCACCCCAGATAAAGTCGCCATCATCCAAGACAGCCAGGTATGTAACACAGCACTTCATAGTTCAGGCTTGATTGTAATTTATCCTTGAGCATTGGAGGAAAAGAGAGATTTCTGTACCTTACATTTTTACGGCACCAGCAAACATAGATTTGCACCTTTCGGTTTCTACTTGCCGCTTTCTCCTACATTTGAGTAGTTCTTGTCATCACTAGAGGAGCGTGGCACTTTCACAGACACCGCTAATCACAATTCTTGTAGGAGGCCTTAGTGACAATAGGAAGGAGAATTCAAAGAAAGTATGGCTGACGAATAGGGTTCCCAGACTTCAGGGTCTATTTTCTCTATTCTCTGGGCAAGGGAGAGGAATCTCAGGGTGAGAGTGCGGTCTTGAAAGTGTTTATGAATATTTTCCTCATTTGTTAGACTCTTTTTTTAACATTATTTGAACAGCATGCTGTATTGAACTGTGGCTGGCATCTATGTTATCATATTTAATGACCTCACCACAGGCCTCGCAACATCACTAAGGCTCGCCTTCTATGATGTCTCAAGGAGTCATCCCTAGGTCTTAGATTCTGCGCTCTGAAATCTCAGACCCTGGCACCATTTTGATCTCACCACCCTACTGAACAGTCCCGAGTGGGAAAGGAAAGACCAAAGAGAAAGAAAAGGAATTTAGAGTGGCGCAGAGAGAAAGAGAAAGGAACTAGGGGAAACTTAAGGAGTTCTTGCTTCTTCCATGTGAAGCTGATGTCGGCTGAGTGAGTGCTGGGGCAGAGGAAAAGAAAGACCAGTGAGGAAGGAAAAAAGTAATGGTGAAAGAAGAGAAATCGCACTAGAGTGGGGTAGCTCCCCTACCCCAGAATCCCAGAATGATGGCCAGAATCATGTTGGAGTCTTCCCCGTGTAGAAGTGGTGGGATATTTTTGTTGGATGCAGAATGGATGTGCACAGAGGTGGAGTTGTGTGTGTGCTGTCCTTGTGTGCAGATGCACATGGCCCATGGAGAAGCATGGAAGTTCTTTGTGCCTGTACATGGACATTGCTGACTATGTGGATTGCATGTGCGGAAAGCACATTCCCATGAGAGCGAGGCCATACTCCATCTCCTTGACATTGGATCTCAGCCATAGAGTCCTTAAACTATGAGAACCTGAGTATTTTTGCTGCCACTTTGTTTCCTATAGCCAGACATCTATGGTGTGTAGCTATGACCTTGCAAAGGGAGTCTACACAAATTGTTCTTTCTCTGTTTTGCTTGTGCTATTTTTGTTTACAGTATGCCAAACGAAGTGACTAATCCAATGTAATACAAGGCAAAAGTAGCAGTCTGTTTTCTTTTTTAAAATTTTTTAAAAAACTTTTTAAGAATTGTACTAATGCAGCACACTAAATGTTCTGATTTTAGCTTTGTGATGATGAAGGCTCTTGGTCCTCCTGCTTTGGGAGGGATAATCCTAAAATGAATACTGAAGATGTATATAAAGTAAATGGAAACTAGGAAACAGCATTAAGAAGAGCACTGATGGTAGCAAGACAGTCATAAGTAGCTGACAGTAACCTGCATGTCAGTAAGATTGAAAGCTTCCTTTTCAAATATGGAAGAAGACAGGAAGAAAATACTTCAGCAGAAGTTAGCAGAACACATGCAAAACCCTGAGTGCGGGCGGAAATCTGATTTGATGGGGTAAGAAGACCCAAATGTAATAGTTTGTGCCTACGTGGAGGATGTCAAGCTTGTGGGCCTAATCTGGTCCATAAATAGTCCTGTTTTTCCACCCCTTACCACACCTCCTTTCCAGCCAGTTTGCTATCTTCAAATCAGAGTTTGCTTGGAAGAGAAATCAGGATAGGAGCTATCCAGAAAGTGGAGAGACATGGCACCATTTCCACACTACACTGTTATAATGCTATTATTCCACATTCAACCTGCTCTGGAATCCTGGGGTTTGCAGTTTAGGGAGGGGCCTTTAGGATTCTCAGCCAGATTGTTCTTGGGCCTCAGTAAACTGCAAAATGCACACCTGAGGTATTTACACAGAAAATGGTATTTTCTCCAGCTGTGTAGCATACACAGGAAAAACTGGGAAAAATGCAATTTTTGCGCAGAATAAGTCTTAAAACTCCACATATTCTCTTTAAAAATGTACAGTTATTAAATACCTTTTCAAAGTGAGAAGAAAATGGCAAAAATTACTCATCGATTCCTCTAATAATGAATTTCAGCCAGTGAAGAATTAGGCCATTTCTGCACTAGACTGTTATAGTGCCATTATTCCACTTTGAACATACTATGGAATCCTCAAGGGCCCCTCTCTAAACTGCAAACCCCAGGATTCCGTAGGATGTTGAAAGTGGAGTAAAGGCACTACAACCATGTCATGCAGATATGGCCTTAGATACATATCCTGAATAGAATTGCAGAAATCCAGTTGGCGTCTTAAGTTCCTTATGGAGACAACTAGACATTTTCGTCTGATGTGAATGTCAGTGTTCAGTTCAAGGCTGAAGAAATGGAATTCTTCCTTTGGTGCTATTGTGCCAGGAGACGCACATGCAGATGAGCATCTTGATGCGTACAAGTGCACATATTCCACTGCATATTTGACTGTGTCTTGAGGTTCACAGTGCTGCTCCTCATGAAGGCTTCACATCACAATCAAAGCGTAAGTCTGAATGTAGAGATTTGTGCTACCTAACCCTGATGTGGGACCTCAGCCAGTACCTTTCTTCAAGATTCTCTCCAGAGTAACACAAGATCAACCTGAGCGTAAGCAATTAATCATTCAAAGGGAAAAAAAAGAATAGAAAGCTATGCATCTCCTCAGTAGCACAGATTTTTAAAACGGGTGTCTGCATACCATGAAGTTGCTTTCCATTTCTTTGACTTGAGCTTTCTGTACAACCGTCTCTTCAGTGCTCTTTCTGAAAAGATTTCCTTTTCACAACCCTTGCCTTCCTTCAGCCATAAAAGACTATATGGAGAAAGTTTCATCCACTCCAAAAGGGCAGGAGCACCAAGCAAAGGTTGTCTTGCCTGCAAGCAGCAGGGAGAAAAGAGGAGGCCAGGTTTTCCTTGAAATTTCGAAGCTGGCTTGAGTTAATTCGACATAAACTGCAGACAAAAACCATGTGTCTTTTAAGAGTTTTGAAAGTAACAACCCTGCTGGAATTGTGTTGAAGACAAGTTGAAGATAGCATGATAGATTTCCTATGGTGTACTACCAGCACACCTCTCTCGTTGCACTGTCATCAAGGGTTTTTTTAAAAAAATGTTTGTATGCATGTATGTGTATGTGTGTGTGTGTGTGTGTGTGTGTTTGTGTGTGTATGTATGCATATGTTTTCAATAAACAAGCCAGAAGTGCAAGCACAAAAATTACAATATCAAAACCAGACAGGTATTCCAAAACACAGAAATGCAACTTTTCCTCCCCTCCTTGGGACACGTCCCTCTAACTTCTTAGGAAAAACAAGAACCATCATTTATGTCCCTTTTGATCGACCTATCGCTTGATTCAGATCACGGAATTATCTCCTGATTAACTTACTTCTTCTATCCAAACTGCTTCAGTTACCAACTCAATTGATGATTTAATGCCACGGACACTCAGCAAGAAGCATTTCTTAGCCTCTCCAAGCCCAGCACTCAAATAAAAGGGAAATAAGAGGAGGAGTCACTCATCTTGTCTCACCTTTGTATTCCTTTTCTATTCAGATCACTAAATTACATCCTAAATCCAAGAATGGAATTGTCAGTTATTATGTCAGATTTAATCAAATTACTTTTCTCCCTCTCCGTGACGTGAAGCTAGCAGGATACAACAAACCCAATCCAAGTAGCTCCCATTTTCATGGAATGTTGCATGTTGGCTAAATGCATTGAATAATGCTTCTTTTAGGGAGCTGTTTTTTTTTTGTGTTATAAAATAATTCACCACCAAGAGACCTGTTTTTTTTTAAAGCAATACTAATCAGATTGTTATATTTTTATAACTGCAGCTACCAAATCTATTTCTAACGGTTATCCTTGGGGAGCTGTGGCCTGTGGTGTGATAACAGATCTTCCTGTCTCAAAAAATTGTTTTCCTACCCTCCTTCGCTCCAAACCACTAATTTATGATAAATTGATGTCAATTTATAATACCCCCACATAATAAAAAGCGGTTATTATCTGTCTGTCTGTCTGTCTGTTTGTCTCTCTCTCTGCTGGTTCCTCTCTTTGCATTTTTTCTTCTCACCCCTTCTTCTGCTGCCCTGAGAAAACAGTTTCAGATTGGAGCAAAATGCATTTTCCATTACCCAACATTTTTTTGGCGTGCTCGTGACAAATGGTAAGATGCCAAGTGATCGGAGCAAAGTCCCCAGTGCTAGAAACAGAGCCATATGGACATCTCACATGTCCTTTATTGCATCTGGAAAATGGGAGGTTTTGCCATTTGATGAAATTTGGGACACCTAGGGCATTAACTACAAAAGGAGATTTTCCTCCCTTTTTAAAAAAGAAAAAAAGAAAAAAAGGCTATTATGGAGCTGAGCAAATCTGATGAAGGGTGAAAAGGCAGAGTTAAAACCAATCCTTCTCCATCACTTTGTTCTCAAGTGGCCCATCAGTGTCCTGCTAAAATCTAACCGTTTTCTGTGCTACTGCTAACCAGGTGATAGATGTTTTGATTTTGCTGTACATGTCACGAAAAACATTTATTTTCATCATTATTATATTTCCTCCTTATTATATTGACCATCCCAAGATGCAGCGATGATGGCCACTAGCACCAATATGTTTGAAAAGGATAAAAGCTTTGCAGGAGGAGAAGACATACCATAGCTAGTAGCAATGATGTCCATTTGTACCTTGTCAGAGATAACACATTGACTGGTTTTTAGGGAACACAAGTGTGTGTGTCAGCATATTTATATTCATGCTCTGCTTATGGACTTCCCATAACCAATGGGAAGGGATGTCTCAACAACCAGATTTCATGCCAAGGCTTAACAGATTTGACTTGGAGTCCATATATACTACCCAATTATAGCACTATGACTTCACTTTAAGTGCAATGGTTCCATGCTATGGAATCCTGCACATTGCTATTCTTTTCCATCCTATTAAATCCTGCAAATTTGGAGGATTTGGGCTGACAGTTCTAAATTCCCCTCCCTAAACTGTCAGGCCCACAATTCCATAGGATGGAACTATTGCAGTTATAGCATACCGCTATAATTCTGTAGTGTGAGTGATGCAATTTGTTCTCTGCAGCCTTTGTGTTGATGGACAGCTGTAGAAATAACAACAACAGTAGTAGCAGTAATAGCAATTTGAGCACATTTGGCCAGGTTTCATATAAAAATACACACATTTCAATAGTCGTGAATCCTATTTCAAGGGAGTGCACCCAAGCAATACCTAAAATTTAAAATTTGCATGCAAACATAGGAACAAAAGAGGATCTATGCTGGATCAGACCCAGGGACTGTTTTGTGCATTCTTTTGTAAAAAAGAGCCTTGGGTCTGATCCAACATGGCTTTTATTAGACTGTTTTTCAGATAGTTGGGGTCTTTTGGTACTACACTGTGCTATATGTGGCATTATTCTGCTTCCAACCTCCTATGGAATCCTGGGGTTTGCAGTTTAGGGAGGGGCATTTAGAATTCTCAGCCAGAGACGTTTTTGGCCTCAGTAAGCTACAAACCCCAGAACTCTACAGGATGCTGAAAGTGGAATAATGGCACTATGACAGCGTAGTGTGGAAAGGCCCAGTGTAGTGCAGAAAGGCCCATAGTCTTGTGCCGCCAGCTTCTTCATATTGTGAGATTTTCATATGTGTGTTTTCAACAAAGCAGCTTTTACTTCTGCCTTGATGCGTCTATTCTCTTTTACTGTATTTAAATTTTTTATTACCGCTTGCTTTCTTTCTTTTTTTTAAATCTGCCTATTCAAGAACAAACACTCTCGCTCACTCAAAAGGACTTTTTATATATCATTGGCAGAGAAGCAGCACTGAAATCCAAGTTGCTTCTGCGTTGCCTTCGTAACCCCCATCACCTTTTTCGCAAGTGGAGTGATAATGCTGTATAAAACTTTATATTTGATTCTTAAGATTGATCATTGTGTGCGCTAATGTATTTTCTGCCCCCTAATGTTTTGGTAATGGCCCTAAAGGGAGAGAACAATGGCTGAAACCCGTGTCGAGAGTCGGGCAAACCGAGTGTAGAATTCTCAGCCTTGACATTCCAACTGGTTCATTTGTCAGAGCAAGAAGAAAGCTGCTTATTGGAAGTAAAAAACTTGGCAAGTGGATTAAAATAACATGAAATGCAGTCCCAACCCTTCTTTTGCCTTTAGAATGATTTATCTGGGTCTGCTTTGTTTCAATGTGAAAAAAAAAATGTCTTTCACGAGGCTTGTTTGGTACTGTTTGTTTTCTGATCTTGCAAAACGAGAAAAGATGGAAAGAAAGAAAATCCACAAAGCTTCAAGTCCTTGAACATTAAAAAAAAATTGTTTGTTGTTCTTGTTTTGGAAAGTCAGTGTCGTAGGTCTGCATCATCTTCATTTCAATGTGACATAAACTAGTTGTGTGATCCGTGAGCAGAAGCAACATTCAGGGATATCTTTTTTGTTTTAAAAGTTGGTAAAGTTTTGTTCTGAGATTGAATGTAGCCCTCCAAGGTGGCTATGGAGTTTCTTGACTCTTCCCCAAGTGGCCCACCTCCCAAAAGAGAATTTCTTCTCTTCAAATGCAGATTCACCTTCTAACTATAAAATACTTATGCATAAAATGCCTATTTTCCAGTTCCAGTTACTATAGCATAGTAAAATATGATATAAAATACATATGCATTAAAAAGTGGCTATTTTCCAAGAAAGGTGCCCAGCCCCTATGTTACTAGGTCACTGAAATACCAGAAACCCAGTGCTCCTTCAAGTTCAGCAGATTTCCTCTTTTAGCATCGAGGGTGCAAGCTTTGGGGGGACAGACTGCACAAGAGGTACTTTTGTACCGTCTAGACCTGAAGAGGAACTTTGGTGAACCTGGTAGTTCATTGTATTTGGCAAATGTTTGTGACGTAATAAAAGTAATTCCTCAACTTTGGATCTGTAAAGAGAAAACACATTTCGATGACCGGTGCTGAGGATACAGAAATCCACTGAAGCGCAAGTGCAAATGGCATTATAAAACGATTATACCCTCAATTGTAAAAATGTCACATTAATAGTACATTAATAGTAAGATGCCATTTATTGTAATTGTTATCATGTGCCTCCCAGTAGTGAGGTTTTCTTGATAGTTCAGAGGGGGGTTTGCCTTTGCCTTCCCCTGAGGCTGAGAGTGTGTGACTTACTTGAGCTCATTGAGTCGGTTTCCATGGCTGAGTGGGAATTTGAACCCTGGTCTCTGGTATCATAATCTACCACTCAAATCACTATAATGCTGGGTCTGGAGACATCTACAACTATTGAAAAAAACTATGCATAAATATCCATAAATTAAGAAAAAAAAGATTAAATAAACAGCACTTCTTATTTTTGTTAACCTTTCTGGAGCAAATTGATATTCTATCTTCTTTTTTTTTCTTTTTAAAGGACTACTTTATTTTAGAGGAAGATGAAGATGATGATGACAAGGTAAGAATAACTGATGAGGAACGGAAACCAATAAACAGGAGGTGCAACCTAGTGTGTTTCTAGTTGGAGGTATTCTAGCAGTAAACATCAAAAGCCATTTGTCGCTATTCTGTGTTTTGTACCTCAGTGGGTTTTCTGCGGTAAGAAAAATGTCATATATATTTTACTGCGTAGGGCCATGACAAAAGGAATAAGATAGTCAACTACACAAGCCACTGAAGGAGGAAGCAGGTAGGCAGTAGACTCAAAGAATCAGGTTCCCTTGACATATCAACAAAGCTTGTTGTGATTTCCTTTTCTGATAATGCAGACATCAATACCGCGGTAGTTGTTGCATTGTTATCTGACAGCAGGTAACAGGCTGCTGCTGTATTTGAAAGAAACTCATGAGATCCTAGGATACTAGCTGCAAATTTAACTCCGATGCCACTGAACAAGGAGTGTTTCAAAAGATAGTATACCACAGAAGAAATGCGAAAGGTCTGGGTTTGCTAGTGAATGCTAGGGAATAGAAGGGGGCTGTTGCCAGGGAATTTAGTACTGTTGCACTTGAGTCTTAGCGGTGGGCTTCATAGGAACATTCAAATGTATCTGCACTACACAATTAGAGCAGTTTGATACCGCAGTGCCCCCTCCACATTAATGAGGGTTTGGGGCGTAGAACCCTCATGAAAGTGGAAAAACCGTGAATAACACCCCCTCCTCAATCCCCCTCCCATTCCCTTGCCTCTGGCTCCAGGGCTCCTGAGGAGAAAAAAACAGACAAGGTAAAGGGCTTACCAGTACTTCGCTCTCAGGCTGAGAAGAGTGGAGTGCTGAATTCTGCCGTTCTAGGTGCTTCCAGTCACCATCTTGAGAAAGGAGATTCCTCTCAGAGGGGAGGGGTATGAGAAAAGAGAGCACCTGACCAGTGAGTGGCCATTACACAGCAGAATGTGCAGCCATGCGGCAGAGAGGACTAGCCTCCAGCATTCGAGGCGGGGGGCTTTGCTCACCTAAAAGGCGGAGGGAAAGTCCATTTTAAATACAAACCTCACAAGGCTGGGGTGAGGAATGCAAGGAAACAGGAGGAGGAGAATTGTGGGGGCAGGAAAGCAAGCACGAACCTCAAGAATAATCAGATTTGTGACAATCAAACCCATGAACGTGGAGGGAAGTCTGTAGTTTTAACTGGCATGGTCCATCCTACAGAGTCCTGGGATTTATAGTTTGGGGAACCACTTAAAATTTCTCTCCTGCACTTCTCAGAACTGAAAGACCAGACTTTTTTGGCAGAGAGTTTTAAGAACTTCACAAAGCTTCAGATGCTGAGTTTCCATAAAAAGCAGAGGTTAAAGTGGTATCAAAGCAGTATATAGTATGGATACACACATGGTTTGTCACCTTGTAAACTGAATGTTGAACTGAAGAGTCTTATTCAAGACGGCTCTTCTTATGTTCACTTTCTCGACTTGATGTGAGTTGTTTCTGCTCACCTACCAGCACGGCCAAAATCTTGCAGTAGCATCTCTTGACCACAGCTGAGAGTATCACATAAAGATGTCACTCACTAAATTTGCCCTGTTGTGCTGAGTGAATTGATAATCTTGATAAAGAGGCCCTGTCGTGCTTTTGAGGCTAACTGAGAAGAAGAAATTTGTAGCATGAACATTCGTGCACTGCTGCTAAAAATTTCTTTTTGCTCAAACTTGCTACCCTTCATATCCCTTTATGCTGAAGCAGACTACCGTGGCTATGCCTTTTGATAATCCAAACAGTTGGCTTTAACATTTTGCAATATTTACGGTCAGGGCTGTCTTACCATTTCAAAGAGGATTCCAAGCAAATATCTCTCAACTGACGCATCTCTTCCTCACTCTGTCCACATCATTTACATTACAAAATTACATTACGTTACATTATAAAAACAAGAGAGGAAAAACTGGGCTTGCTCATTAATTGCTGCAAACTACTATGTTCCACCAGTTTCTGCACTAGAATCCTTTCTGCGTGTGAAAATGAGAAACAGTGAGTTCTATTTTTAAAGAAGTGGGGTGCTTGTAGGGCGTAGGTGAGCGGTTTGGGTGGTTCCAAAGGCCGCTTTTCTGCTTCTGGGAGACTTTAGGGGCTGCACAAATGGCTAAAAATGCTCAAACCCAAAGATGGAAAAAACACAAACATGGACAGAAATTGGTCGTTGGTTGGATGGAAGTTGTTAATGTTAGTGCGGTATTTTGAGGACATTATTATATGATGAAAATTTTATGTTAAACACTGGGGCAAAGTGCAAAGGGTATAAAGACTGAATCATCTTCAGATCCTTTGCTTTCAGCATAGGTGCTGGTGATTATCAGTGGGAGACTGGTATTGTCCTCGTGACTTTTCCCATGGACATCTCTTTAGCTGCTGAGGGAAACTGGATGTAGGACTAGATGGGCATTTGCTGAATCCCGTCAGGACTGTTCTCATGCTGAGTCCATACTTTTGAAATGCACAGAGTAAGCTGTTCATACAATTGCTAGATGGATGTGTGGAATTCATGTCTAACTTGGCCCTGAAATCTTTTATCAGCCTTTTAGATCAGGGTCACGAAACTGACGTGTTAGACTACAACTCTTGTCATTCTTGACCAGGATGGGAACTGTAACCTAGCAATATCTGGAGAATCACAGGTTTCCCACTCTGATTAGATGGCAGTTTGGAAAAAAGTATATAGATAATGTCAGAACATGGTTTTTGTGGTTTAGAAACATGGGATGATATTATTTTTTTGGATCCCATTACTGAAATGCATAAATGTAAACTTTTAAAAAATGTGTTTGCCTTCGCCGTGCAACAGTGTCTACAACATGGAAAAGCAGTTGGCTGATACAGAAAGTCATGGTTTCTATCAAAGATGTGTGTGTTCCATCAAAGTATACAGAGCAAAAGCTTTCTTGGATTCTGTGGCATGTCAGATGGAACAGACCACACTTCTGAGAATTGTAACATGCCCTCAGAGATTAACTGTTCCAACTTAGGAACACATAGACACTCAGTGCAAAAACAGGGGAACCAATTAACCCCCTTCCATATGAATGATCAGTCTTTAAAATGGAACAGCTAAATTACCAGCAATTTTATCCCTCCAAATACTGATGGAGGAGACTGTGATGGAATGTTATCGTGGTTTATTCCCTGAGCACGTACCATTGTTGCATCCCTTAGGCCATTTCTGCACTAGGCTGTTACAGTGCTATCATTCCACTTTTAATATCCTATGGAATCCTGGCCTCTCCCTAAATGGCAAACTCCAGGATTCCATAGGATGTTGAAAGTGGAATAATAGCACTGTAACAGTCTAGTGCAGAAATGGCCTTACTGTCTAGTGTTGCCATATTAAATACAAAGTTCAGTTTCTTCTATGGAACTGTAAAACATCTGAAGCTCTGGCCATTTCCGTATTACACTGTTATAGTGCTATTATTCCACTTTCAACATCCTGTGGGATTCTGGGGCTTGTAGTTTCCTAAGGCCAAAGAGCTCTCTGGCTGAGACTTCTAAACGCCCTTCCCTAAACGGCAAACTCCAGGATTCCATAGTAGGTTGAAAGTGGAATAATAGCACTACAACAGTGTAGTGCAGAAGGGCCCTACACTGGACCCTTCATGTTGAGGAGAACAAAATTGGCAGTTTTAAAAAAATGTTCTCTGTTGCCCCAGATGGTAATAACCGGGTCTGGTGGTTTTAAGTTACAGGAGGGTAGCTTTTGAGTGAACATTAGAAAGAACTTCTTGACAGTGAGAATAGTTTAAATTCGGACTCTGTTCAACCTCCTTTCTTTGAAAAGGAAAAGTCCTCCATTTCCCCTGCCATGCTTAATCTTCCCCAATAACCTCTTTTGTAGTTTTGCTTAAGCAATTAATGGAGAAACGAGTCCTTTCTTAGCTCAGAATGCAAGGAGAAGATTTTTAAGGAACACACGGCTCTTGTAATTAATTCTCAGTTGTAAGTTTGTTTTGATGGTTTTAATTCTTTCCCAGCAGCTGAGGGCTACTTTACTTCTACCCAGAGTGCCACAGTCAGCTGGGAAAGTGTTGGAGTAAGAAATGGAGTGTGAAGAAGCAGGTTTTATTCCCCCCCCCCGGCTTACTCAGAAAGAGAGAAAAGGATTGGGGATGGGGACAACTTTGTCACATGCAGGCAGGGAATTTTCTTCTTAATTTCCAGCAAAGACTTCAGAGAAGGAGAATTTTGAGCCATGGGTGCCTGTGGTTACATTACATTTTGGCTTAAGAGAGGTGGGTCACCAAAAAGTCACAAGGAAGCAGTATCAAAATAAAAAAAAAATATGGCTGTGGTGGACTCCAGAGCAATGGGTGAGAAATTCATCCTTCCATGAGACTCCAATGTAGCTGTGCAAGGTGCATTCTTTCGTAAGGTGGAACTGGGCAAGCAGGTCCATCAGATTAAACTTGGGTCAGATGAAAAGCTATACGCATGCATCCAGCTTTCAAAGGAAAATAAAATGCCTATGGAAAGATTGACAGAACTTAGAATAAATCACCCTATTAACTGTAACTCTCAGACTCCTGCGTCCACGCTGCCTGGAGGAATCTGTGAAGTTGCATCGTTGTCCCTAGCCCTGCTAAGTATCCCCACTAGAATAGGCCCATTGAATCTCTTATTGGATGAGGAGTCCACACTCATATAAATCTCATTTGATTCAGTGGGCTTACCCCAGTCAGATTTGCCAACAGTAAAGGTAGCAGAGTTCCAGATATTGTTAAACTGAAACTCCCAGCGTTCCTCACAAATGGGCGACGTGGAAAAGCATCGTCATGCGGAAAGGGCCTAAGACTGCTTGGGAGTTGCAGTCCAGCATCAGCTAGCAACCTGTACAATTCCTATTCCTGACCAGATTCAGGGCTGCAAGAGGAATTTTTCCAAGCTCAGTAGAAGAAGCTCTACCATTGAGGTACTACTACAGAAAGCACGCTGCCTCATATATCCTCTAGCATCATCTTTATTGGTAGCAAGCATAGCCCTGCCTTCAGAATCAGATTCTCAATGTCTTGAAAGAGGAACAAATTCTTATTTCTATTATTGTGTTTTCTTCTGAGGTGCAAAGAACTACTTGTAGATTTGTTGTTGTTGTTGTTTTGTTACTTTACTTTACTTTATTTTATTTATGTCCTAGTTGCCAAATTGACTTGGCTGATTTTGTTACTATGCGCCTTGACCCCGGTGGGCAAGGCATGGATTTGCAATTCTACCACAAGGAGCAAAATGTCTTGAGCCAGCCTTTCCTGGTAGTGGGATTTATATCCAGCTTATATTGACAGACTGCTCCAACCTCATGTGCCCATTAGGATGCCATGCGGTTATTTCACCTTCGCTCCATCTCTCCGTCCGAGGAGATCTGGCTAGCTTGCAACAGAGAAGATGTAATATTGGGTTTGCTAAATTGTGTTATCACCACATTCTTGCTGCACAATCTGAGATGTGTAAACAAAGCCAGCAGGACGTCTACCCAGCTGCTAGATGATATTCTTCACAGCTCCAGGTTGCAAGAATGGGCTTGCCCTGGAAGATCTTGGCTGGTTTTTGTTTTTGCTTTAAATTCCATTTCCACAAAGAATTGGTCAGAAGTTAGAGGCAGAGAACAACCCAATGAGATAACTAAATGGGATATAGCTCAGGCATCTATTCTGCTTGAAAGCAGCCACCCTTGGCAACCTGGGAGTTGTTTGTTTTTCCACACCAACTTCAGATATGAAGTTATGGCTTCTTGCACCTACACAAAGTGAAAGTATGCATGGCCAAACACTTCCTCAAATTTGTATATGCTGAAAAAACATGGAGAGAGTGTAGGGATGTGAAGCATATTTGCCATTTTTCTTGTTCACCATGAAAAAAATGTGTCTTGACTTGTTAAAGCAACTCTTCGAAAGAATTGTCAAATCTGGGTAGAAAGACCAGCTCTTCTGTTTTCAACTGTAGCAGCAAAATTTAAAAACAATTAAAAATTGGGGAGGAGGGAATGATATTGCTCCAAGAACCCTTATCATTATTTTATTTAAAAATCCCCAAATAGGGGGAAAAAAATCTAGAATGCATGAAACTCTCAAGTGGTGGAACTGCTTTCCACTGAAGGTTTGGTTGGTTCCCTCCCTCTTGTCTTTCCACCAGCAGGAAAAAAGAAAGCTTTCACCAGATAGCATGGTTAATGGTGGGCAGGGGGGGTTGTGTTCCTATTTTATTATGTTTTAAATGTGTTTTTTAAAAGTGGTTTTTAACTTGCTTTTTTAAAAAAACAGAACTCCGATGTCAATGCATTTCAACTTTTGTATTCTTAGGATTTGTTTTGATTTTAGTTGTACTATGGTTTTAAATGGATGTAAAGCCATTCTGAATCCTGTGCTGGGGAAGAGGCAATGTGTGTATGTGTATGTATGTATGTGCACGCATGTGTATGCGCGTGCACACACACACACACACACACACACATATATATATATATAGAGAGAGAGAGGGATTGATTTAGATAGATAGATAGATAGATAGCTAGATAGCTAGATAGCTAGATGGATAGCTAGATTTGCCTTTTAAAGTGCTGAAAAGGAAGATTCTCCTTTCACCTAGTGGTTCTCCTCAGTGTGTGCCTCCTCCCCACATTTGCCTTGGATATTTATTGCTTACATTGATACCCTGCCTTTCCTCCAATGAGTCCAAAATGGCATACATGATTCGCTTCCTCACCATTTTTATCCTGTGAGGTCCCATGACTGAGAATTAAAACCTGGTCTTCTTAACCATTGCACTGTTGTTGTTGCGTGCCTTCAAGTCCTTTCTGACTTATGGCGACCCTAAGGTGAAACTATCAGGGGGTTTTCTGAGGCTCAGTGTGTGCAATGCTCCCAAGGTCACCCCAAGGGTCTCTGTAGCTGAGCAGGGAGTTGACCCCGGTCTCCAGGGTTATAGGCCAGTGGTCAAACTGCTACACCACACTGGCTCTCTAACCATTACACTACACTAGCTCTTATAAGGCACAACCAGAGATGAGAGCACTTTGGTCGGAATTCTGAATCAGGTACTTAGTTCAGGATACTTAACGAAGTAACTTCTCCTGCCTTTGCTCCCCGCAAAAACCTGATGGAAATGTCATTCAGCTGTGCTCTGAGCACCAGCGGAATGGACCTCCTGCTCCACATGCAGTCGATGTGCTGTATATTTGGAGGGGGGAGTTAACAATTGTGGCAGTAGTTTCACATTCATGACAAAGTAGTGATTGTGAATATAAAACAGTTTCTTAGGCCATTTCTGCGCTACACTGTTATAGGGCTATTATTCCCCATTCAACCTTCTATGGGAAACCTGGAGTTTGCGTTTGAGGGAGGGGTATTTAAAATTCTCAGCCAGGGAGCTCTTGGGCCTCAGTCAACTACAAATCCTAGAATTCCACAGGAGGTTGAAAGGGGAATAATAGCACAATAACAGTGTAGGGTGGCAATAGCCCTAGATTTACTCATCCATAACTGTTTCATATTTGCAATACTCCCTACTTGCAATTGTGACATTGCTGCCGTGATCACAACCCTCTCCCCCAAACTTTGCCAAGCATCAGGTGCATGGGGGAAAGGAGATCCGTTTTGCCAGTGATTGGAGCATGGATGAAGGCCTTTTTTTCAAGTTGGGGGCGGTGGGGGGACAGAAGAACCTTAAGTAGCTGATACAGGATCCTGGCCTCTGTTTTCCCTCTAGCATGTAGTTCAACTTCAGTGGTAAGGAGGGGAGAGAGGGTACTATTACTACTGAACAAAGTTTAGAAGATTTCAGTTGGTGAAAATCTTTAGAGACATTCACAGAAGACCATGCCATGCATTGGAAGGATGCGTGAGGGCATTAGGGAGTCACAGAGGCTAGCCCCACAGTTGCTGGTGATGTAGGTTGTGACAAGATAGTCCACCTCCTGTGGACAGTGGTGTCTGGTAGCTCACATGCCAGCAGGGTGTTAAATTCAGTCCAAATTTCAGTCTGCACTTTAAAGAACCTTTAGCCAAGGCGGTGAACCTGTTTGGGGTTCAGCACTTTGGAGAGCTCCTTTAAAACCTGGAATGGATTCACTGCTCCTCTGAGATGGAAGCTGTCGCTATCCTTTGGAAAAAGCGCTTCCCACCATCCATGTTTGGCTGGAGCTGGAAAGTGCTTTACACTTGTATTAGGATGTACAGATAATGCTTCACATTTGGGTCCTTTCTCCTTAGATGGAGGGTTGTTCCACATGGGCACAGCAGTAGCGCATAGAGGATTTTCCCCATTCTGAACAAATTCACAGATAAGGATATAGGTATTATTATTGGGATATTTGGGTATGTGAGCCACATGAATCTGGGCTTGCATTCTTTCAGTACAGGGGAGAAGTTCATGTGAGGTTCTCTTCTTCCTTCCCTCCTCCCTTTGGTTCCATAAGTAGCTCTGAAATTCAACGAGACTTTAGCTAATCTGAAGGGAACTTCCTTTAAAACCTAAAATCAGAAGGCTAGCATCTGTTGCTGTTGAGTCTTAAAATAAATTTAGTTTTTGTAGCAAATATTGTAGGATTCCAGGCAACAGCCAGAGAACATGTGGGCATTTTTTAAAATGTTACTCAGGAGGATATTATTGCCAAACATTTTGCAATCAGCTCTTCTACAAGTTTTACTATTTGGATGAAGTTTAGAAAGTTACCAGCCTCAAAGGATCTTATTTTTTTTCTTCTTTCTCTCCCCCTTCTTGCTCCTCTTTCTGTAATCCTTCCAGGAATCTGAAAAAAAGGGCTTAATAGAAAGAATCCACATGGTTCAGGACATTGTTATAACGGTTCAAAATATTTTGGAGGAAATAGCATCTTTTGCTGAGAGGATAAAAAAGTAAGTGAAAATTTTGCTTCTACAATACCAGGGATGGGGGAGGGAAATCTAACCAATTCTGCTGAAAACAATAAGTTAAAAGATATTCACTTTTAGCGCTACATGGTGTAAAGGTGATTTAATATTGTAAACTATTTGGGGATTTTTTAAGAAGGAAAAGCAACATGGAAATGTCTTGAATAAATAAATAACATTCCTTAAGCAGCATTTTTGATCTGCTTGTGACAATGTCCCTCATTGTACTATTCACTTTTTTTTAATTTTAATTTTCTTTTTCCAACACTTTTAATTAGGAGCTGGAGCCCCTTGAAAATCTACTTTTCTGTCTCTAGTTTTGTGGTTACTCTCTAGACACTGGTTTGAGATCTTCCTGCTGCCCGATTCCCCCAAACCTCCTTCCCTCGCCCTCCGAAGAATACGTCCGAGCTTTTCTACTGCCTGACAGCTTCTCCTTTGCCCTGTAGCTAACATCAACAACAATAACATTAGTGTTATTTATATTGCAATCTTTTCCTCAAAAGCACAAAGCAGTATTACTTCCAGTAGCTCTCCTGCAGAACAATTTAGAAACACAAAGTTTGCCTGATGTGTGCGTTTCTGTGGGATCAACTCATTTCTGGAAATCAGTTTCCTTTACAGAAGGGATGGAAATTGTGGAGTTTGCAGACCTCATACTGCCCTCTTGGGGTTCTGCTGTAGGTCTTGGGACCCCTAATAGCCTCCCCGAGGCATACCCTCCAGCATTTCAGAGATGAAAACTGGGATACAAGTGGCCTAGCAACATCTGAGTGTGATCAAGATGGCAGACATTATTAATGAAGAAGAATGCACAATCTAGAAGAGGCTTGAGGAGTTTGCTTTTGTCTGAGCCTACTGAGAAGAGCAAGATTCCATGCTTTCCTCTCCTTTTTTCCCTGCTGCGTTAATTGAGTGCAAACCAATTTTGCACTTTGAACTCAGTTTGCTGTAACTGGAGTTAAGCTGAGGATGAAGGAGGAGAATTGGAAGAGGAGAGAGAAACAAATATTTGAAAGGATTCCGTATAAAACATTAGGAAGAACTTCTGACGATAAGAGCAGTTTGACAGTGAACTATGCTTCCTTGGAGTGTGGTGGAGTCTCCTTCTTTGGAGGTTTTTAAACAGAGGCTGGATGGCCATCTGTTGGGATCTTTTGATGGTGTATTCCTGCATGGCAGAATGGGGTTGGACTGGATGGCGCTTGTGGTCTCTTCCAACTCTGTGATTCCATGATTCTATATCAGCAGACTGGCAAGAGTGCTCCAAGGTGTGTTGGGCATGTCTGGTGCTCAGAAAACACTTTTTCATGCACGCGAGGTGCTCCTGTTGTGCTCCAGCATTTCCTAACTGGTGTTCTGATGTGCACTGAGGGTCAGTTTGTACTGGGATGTGGTGCATTGTTACCTCCACCAATGTGCAGCAGATGCCCCTATGTAGTAACGTCTCGGCATCCCTTACATGAATATGGATGTTGCAATATTGCTCAATTACATTTCCTGCATTCATAGGTTCATTTAGGAAGACGTCTGTCCCGTACCAAATTCTGGCCATTACACCCTACTAAGCAAATTGAAAAATGGCTATAAGGATATTTCTTACTGATAGTTCCTTGGTAGGGAGGGAAGCTCAACTAAACAGGAGCCTGGGTAGTTCTGACCCTTGGAGCCTGATCGTTTTGGGGTGGGGGTTCAGTCCCCCAAGCCTAACCTTAGGGGGGGTCAATCCCTCTTTCCCCCCATTTCAGAGTCCATACTTTTAATCTATTTTCAAATCCAGACCTGCTTAGATTCATCAGTGAAATTTCAGGCAGTTTTCTAAGTCCTTCTCTGGCATGGCAAGAAGTGAAAAAGAGCAATCTTCATCCTTTCTTAGAATGGTGGAGCTGTGTGACCTTCATTTTACAAATATATGCACACGCACACATACACACACACACATACACACACACACACACACAGGGAGTCTTGTCAACAGTTCCGCTGTTTCAGAGAACAGCCATGTGGGGGTCTAAAAATACAACTAATCCATGTGTTGTGATTGTACAACATCTGTCCCAGCTGTGCGGGAAATGGCCCAGGAAAGTCTCCCAGTTTGTGAACGGAGCACTGTTCTGTGTGCAGCTGGATGGCAGGAAGGCTTGAAAAGCTGGATGACATTTTGCACTCATTTTGATGACAATGATCCCTAAGAGCACAGTAGGGTATTAATATGGCTGTCTTGCCTAATACATCAGGAATCCCATTGTAACTCAATAGTAATATTGCTATGGTTCATGGTAGGCTGAAAGTTCCTCAAAGTGGTTTTAACAAAGGTCACAAAGGTTTACATAAACACGTCCATCTGTATAACCTTTAGTATCAAAGAGACCTTTTTATAGCTCAAGTTGGTCGGGGTTGATGGATTTAAAAATACTTTCCATGTATTTCTGGGCCAGGGCTCAGCTGTGCTTTTAATTTAAACTGTAAGGTCTTCATTGAAGTTAGGGCATTGCCCCCATCCCCAGAACCTAATCAGTTAAGACAAAGTGTTCTTCATAACCCAATCTGATACTTGTTTTGCACCATCATCAGGCTTTATGCACATTCAGATGACATCTCTGGTGACCTTCTTGGTGACAGCCAGTGCCCTCAAAAGGCAGAATGTCATACTGGGCCATGGAGGGTTATGTCTAGTTCACACAGCCAGTCTGTTGCCTTAACGTAGAAGCTGGAGAGAGAACTTTTACAGGCAGGGTAGGTAGCGTGGCGCTTTCCAGATCCTCGAGCATCAACCTTGTTGGCTGAGTTTTATGAAGATTAGGGTCCAAAACATCCAGAGATTCAAAGGTTGGTGGTGATTGTTATGTGCCTTTAAGTTGTTTCTGACCTATGGTGGCCCTAAGGCAAAACTATAATGGAGTTATTTTGGAAAGATTTGTTGGAGACGGGGGGATACCTCTGCTTTCCTGTGAGTCTGTGGGTGTGTGACTTACCAAAGGTCACTTGGTAGATTTCCATGGCTAAGTGTGGATCCAGACCCTAGTCTTTCAAAATCCTAATCTGTACTCAAAAACATTATATCATGCAAAGCTCTGTGAAGGATGGACCTTAGATATATTCACCTGACTTGATGTCCTCTACATAAGGGGTGGGTCACTGTGGTTTTTCAGATGTCATTGTTCTCATAATCCCTTGGACTGATAGGAGGTGTGGCCCACAACTTTTGGATGGGCATGGTGGTCTACTGCTTCTCTACTCCTCAGAACTACAGACAACAGCTGGAATCCTGTTGAAGCATTTGTAAGGTCACTGTGGAAACAGCTGGATATATTTGCCCAACACAGAATGTCCATATTCAATTCAAATGTGCAAAAAATGGAATTGTGCATGGGGTGCCATCATGTATGGGTGCATACAGAACATCGCCCATGGATGTACATACACATTGGATTCCTGTTTGGTGTCTTGGCATTCAAAACAATTCTGGCATTCAACAGAAAGGTTGTATAGGACAATCTGTGTATCATCTCCTAACCCTGATGTCAAATCTTGGCCAGTTTCTGACAACTGAGTGTGAAATGATAAGCAGCTTCACTGTTTCTCCTTGTCCATCCTCTGTAAACTATAACAATATGCCTATAAAATTAAATTGCAAACAGGAAGGTTTTTTTTTGTTTTAGTTTAAACCTTAAAGGAGCTATGAAGGGGGCTGGGGCTGTTTAGGAGACAAGGTCTAGTCCTTCAGACTGAAAGTCAGATTGGATTCACCACCCCACTGATGCAAATGCTGTTGGCAAAGCTCAACTTGCATTTGTTAGACCATACTTAGAAATCTTTCTGCAAATGGAGGCTCTGATGAAATATGGTGGTAAGTTCCATGAGCACTTAAATGTTTTCTCTTGTTGTCTTCTCCACATCGTTCCACAGCACTTTCAACTGGACGGTTCCTTTCCTCTCTGCCTTGGCTTGTTTAGTACTCGCCGTAGCAACAATTGCTCTGTATTACATACCGCTAAGGTACATCGTTTTAATCTGGGGTAAGTCAGTTCTGGATCCATTTGCCTCTGGAGAAGTCAGCTCAGAGTTACCTATTGCTCTTGCTTTTGTTTGTTGATTTAATTTCCATTAAATTCTCCCGGTATGGAACCCAAAACAGCTTACTATATAAGTTAAAACCAACATTAGACAAGGTAGAAGTTTAAAAGCAAATAAATAACACCAGTTTCAAACAGTTTAAATGGAAGTTAAATTATGATTAAAAAATACAGCACACCCCAGTTAAAAGACCTTCTGCAATGAAGATCTGGGTAAATAAAAAGTTCTTTGCTTGCTGGGGAAAAGATAGCAGAGGGGAGCTAACTTACATCATTTCTGCACCAAGCTGTTATGGTTCTCTTATTGTATTTTCAACCTCCTGTGGAATTCTGGGGTTTATAGTTTACTGAGGCCAAAGAGCTCTCTGGCTGAGAATTCTAAAGGCCCCTCCCTAAACTGCAAAGCCCAGGATTCCGTAGGAGGTTGAAAGTAGAATAGTAGCACTATAACAGTGCAGTGCGGAAAGGCCCTTGGTCTTCCCACTTCTACTTCTTTGGAGAGTTGGGAGAGAATTCTGCCATGGTTTGGACGTGTGTGTGTGTGTGTGTGTACATAATTTGTCTGTGACCTCAGATTGGCTTAGAGAAAATAGCACAAATCATCCCTCTTCCTTGAAAAAAAGAGGTGAACTCAAGCTATTTCTTAATTCCTCTGAGGTGCGCTTTGGAGAGAGACTGTTTGTTGGTCCCTTTGTCAATCTGTGTCATTCATTCCCTGAGTGTGACATCTTACCCCTTCTTCTTCTTTTTTTTTTTTTGCTAAGGTACATGCGTTTCATGTTCTTTGAGAAGAGCACATATTTGTAAATGGCTTCTCTTTGTATGTTTAGAAGACCTTCCAAAAGAAGGTCTCAGAAAGCAATGCTTGGAGTATATTTTTTGCCTTTCAAAATGTATTCCCAAGGCCAAAATGTCACCCTCAAAGTCACCCTGCCATTCTCTGCAATAGCTATTCCTGCTTTTCTTACATCTTAAAAAAAGAAAAACAGAGGTTCCATTTCTGTGGCAAACTGTGTTCCTTTGTAATAAATCGCCCACCGCTTCTTTCAAAGAAAGATGTTTGTGAATGATTCCACATGACAGCAACATGTGTCTGGCTCATCTGTGTGTTTTCACACTAATTTTTTCTTGCAAATCCCATTCCCTCCAACACCACCCACCTTCCTGCCTGAGCAAGTAAGGCATTTATGTGTGTGCGCGTGTGTGAATGTGTGTGTATTTCAGTGTTTTCAACTTATTTTCTCTTTTGCTCTCTCTTTTCTTCAAAACCTTAACGGCATTGTATTGGCTTGTTTTTTCTTTCCCAGGCATAAATAAATTTACGAAAAAGCTCAGAAATCCCTATTCCATTGACAATAATGAGCTCCTCGATTTCCTCTCCAGGGTGCCGTCAGATGTTCAAAGGGTAAGTAATAAATGGCCGGCTCCAACTGAGACACCAGGCCTGGGCCCAAAGAACCACCAGGTGCGATGCCAGATGAACACAATGCGGGGGCATTTTTTGACCAGCCGAGGGAAAGCATCTGAAGAAACCATAAATGAGGGCAAGGAAGGGGATGGGTGGATGGATGCAGGGAAAACAGAGAGGGGGGCTGAATGCCTCTGCAGAAAGAAATTGCATCCCCCAAAGTCCTCTCTTTTCAAAAGGCTTGGTGATCCGTTGCGTGTCGTTACTACGGAAGGCTTTCCTCATCAACCTTTGCTTTAATATTTATGTTTGTGTGTGCATTGCTGCCCCATTCCTGGGCGGACTGACATCAGTGCAAAGCTAGAATATAAGAACTACATCCCTGAAAGTAAGCCTCGATTAATTCAGGGGTTTTTAATTTCAGACTAGATAAGTGTGGGACTCTAGAGTTTGGAAATACATTTGTGTGTCTGTCTCTGTAGATATGAGAAGGGTGTAATTGTACACATGTGCTGAATATATTTACAAACACACCTGCGTGTGTCCAGAGGAGGGCGACCAAAATGGTGAAGGGTCTGGAAGCCATGCCCGATGAAGAACGCCTTAGGGAGCTGGGGATGTTTAGTCTGCAGAAGAGAAGGTTAAGAGAGGACATGATGGCCATGTTTAAATATTTGAAGGGATGTCGTGTTGAGGAGGGAACAGGCTTGTTCTCTGCCGCTCCGGAGACTAGGACAAGGAGCAATGGATTCAAGCTGCAGGAAAAGAGATTCCACTTGAACCTCAGGAAGAACTTCCTGACAGCCAGAGCTGTCCGGCAGTGGAATATGCTGCCTTGGAGTGTGGTGGAGTCTCCTTCTTTGGAGGCTTTTAAGGAGAGGCTGGATGGCCATCTGTTGGGAATGCTTTGATGGGTGTTCCTGCATGGCAGGGGGTATTCCTACATGGCATGGCCCCTGGAGTCTCTTCCAACTCTATGATTCTATGCACTTGTGTGTACCTCAGGAGTCAGTATATGTATTGGGAGACAGACAGGCAGACAGAAACTTTGGCCATTTCTGCACTAGACCGTTACAGTGCTATTGTTCCACTTTCAACATCCTATGGAATCCTGAGATTTGCAAGTTCACCTTAGGGTTGCCATAAGTCAGAAATGGTTGAAGGCACACGACAACGACAACAACATACACATTTGGTTGCACATTCAGTTGCACCGTATTGCAATTTACTAATGAGGTATTGCTGCACAACTGCTGCATAACTGTGAGCATGCAGCCACAGTTTCCGCGTCCTTGACCTAAAGGCGAGGGAACTGAAAGGTGAGGTGGGAGAGCACAAGAGGAATTTATGAAAGCAGATAGGAATGTAAATATTCATTAGCAGCACTGAATGGCTGGAATAGCAGTATGTCCCTGCCAGTTTCCCATGGCTGAGATGGTACAGGGATTCCCAGCTAAAGCAGCTTCAAGAGTTGACCATTCAACTTCTGTTTAAAAATCTCTGTTGAAGGAGAGTCTCTCACAGTTTGAGGCAGCCCTTTCCAATGTGAAATAGCTCTTATACTCAGGAATTTCTTCCTAACTTTTTTTTTTTAAAAAAAGAGACTACTAGAAAGCCCAGCTCATCCATTGAAAGCACTGTCTCTAACTGTTCATTGTTTAGTACGCGTTCGAAGTGTTTAATAATTCCACTGCAAACAGTGTATGCAAACATACATGTTTAATAATCCTGCTGCAAACAAAATTGTGCTACATTTTGCTGTTTTAGAAAGTGTTTAAAGGCAAGGAGGAACAGCTATCACTACTGAGTGAGTTTGAAATTTTTTTTACAAGCATAGCTGTGCAAGTCTGTAGAACAGGACCTGGTGGCATCTTGGAAGGCTTTCAAATGAAGGAATGTAGTCCATTGAATTTAGAAAGATGAAATATATTCATTTAGGCTGAGCGAGATTTGGGAACAACCGTTTTAGCAAGATGGGGTTTTCAAGATGTGAACACATACTGGAATAGGAATGGAAAGAAAAATTGAAAATATTTTTTTTAAATGGTGGAAAAATGTGGCTTTGAGTGTCAAGAAACCATGATGAGAAGATTCTTGAGAGTCTTCACAGTTTGGGACTGTGAATAACCACATATGAATTTTGCATAGAACAAGTCCCAAACTCTGAATAATCTTTGCTAAGACTCTCTTCGTGGGTGGAAGAAAATTGCTAAAATTACTTATTGCAACCTTCTGGGAGAAACTTAGTGAAAGATCACATCCCTATATTGGAACTGCATGAGATCCTATCTCTCCATTAGTCAATTAGCAGAAGTAGGCAAGATTCTGTCACCAGAGACCAAGTGTGGAAAAAGTTGGTCTTTTCTGCATCAAACAATTAAACATGGACACATCTTTTTTGTCTTTCCCAAGCTGAGAAAACATCAGGTTTATCACACAGAGTGTACGTGTTTGCCTATGCGTATGTATATGACCCCATTTTACTATCAAACCCCAAGAAAGAGAGGCAAAAATTAGAAAGGAAAGGGGAACCTTCTGTACCACATGCCAAAATCAGGTGGAAGCCCCCAATGCATCTCATTAGAGAAAAAAAAAAAAGTCTGGCTTTAATATTTTGCTTTTCAAGAAATGATGCATGACTTCTCAAATCCTTCCTGCAATTAATCCCCCATGTTACTGTGTTTGGAAAATGATTCATTACTTTTGAACCTTCTTTAGTTTTCCCTGGGCTTGTCCTCAGGGAACCATTAACACATAGTGGAGAAAGCTTGGGTTACCTTGTTGCAAATGTGACGTCTGTTTGTTTTTACAGGTGCAACATGCCGAATTGAAACCATACAGCGGTTCCAATCCCATTAGGAAGAAACGGAGCGCTCTGTAGGATGCAGTGCTTGGAATGTGGCATTCTCCCATGCACACTCATGTGCACAGCACTACTCCCACCCTTTTCAGATCAGATCTGCCTTGTATCCTGGATGTTTCGTCTGGAAAATATACGTAGAAATCCCCTGTTCCAAATTAAGATGAAACCTCTCCTTCTACCTGGCTGTTTTTTTTTTTTTACTTGCACCCTACGAAGAAGAAAGTTAGAACTATAGAATTTTGAACGATGTTCAGCATGCCTATTGGAGTCATATTGAAGTCAAAACTGTAGGAGAGACTTCCTCTCGCATAGCAGAAAAGCCATGTTTTGGTTCTTGCAGCAGATAGACAAAGCTGATGCAGGGTATTCTCAACTTTTGTTAAAAAAAGAAAATATATAGCTGACAGATTTGTATCAGGATGCGAAAAGGATCCATCGCTTGCCCGAATCACTGTGTGCCTATGGTTCTTTCAGCTCTGACAAACTTTTGATACCCATCTTCTGCTCCAAGCGTTGGACAGTTGAAGAATTTTGTTCTCTTGTAATTACAAGAGATTGCTTGGTGTTCCTACATTTTATTTCCTTCTCTCTCTCTCTCTCTTTTTTTAAATCCAGCAATTGCTGCTGATGTATTTGTTGAATATTGCCAGTAGCTCCTATGTGGATACCGGAGTAGAGCTTATATGCTTTGAGAGGAGTCTGTTGCTGGTGACAGGCATTCCCTTCAGGTTCCACTTAACAGGTCTCCAAGAACTGGATCTACCGGCCCTGTGGATGCTGTATGTCCAATACGCCATACCAGTTTCTTGATGTTCTCCTTCACCCCACGCACTTGATGCAATGTTATACCTACACTACATATGTAAAATATTTTTGTTATAGCCTTATAGATGTGGGGATGGATGAGTTAAAGGCCAATGTGTATGTGTGGAGAATCTGTAGCAAATTTTAGTGAGTTTTAGTCCTGCTGTTCTGGGTATGTCCAAGCACTGTGTATGTGGATTTAGGATAATATGATGCTTGACCCTATGGGGAACAATTGGACTTTCAGACATTTTGGACTTCAACTCCCAGAGTCCCTAGTCGGTGTGGCCTGTGGATTATGGAAGTTCTTGTCCAGAACAATTGGACAGCTTAAGATTCCCCACCCTAGTCTAGTTTATCTTGCACCCATGAATTACCTCTTGAATGAAACTCAATAGTGACTCACACTGATGTTCAACTACAATACCCATCATCCTCAGCACTAGCCATGCTACCTTAGGAGGAAGATGGGCTGTGGATGAAATGCAGTCAAAACACTTGGGGGTTTGAAGTTGGAGTCTCTTCTCTAGTGTCATGATTGGTTGTGAGAGACCCAGCAATCCAGTTGCCATACCAAGTGGTCCTCCAGGGAAATGATGGAACAGTAGGAAGGGGAAGAGCATTTATTTATCCAGAAACTTTTGATGGGAGCATCCACTAGTGGAACCAGAAGCATGAACTAGATGGTCTGATCCTACAAGACATTTTTTTTTGTTCCTATTAAGAACATCCTGTTGAAATAAGGATGAGGATATCTAAGGATAGTTTGCTATCTGAAGATGGTGGTGATGATGGTGAAACACTTTAAACAGAGAGTTCAAATTTGAGGCTGCTACAATAGAAATTTAATGTATAGAAAGACTCCAAGTACAGGTTATCCTCCATTAGTCAATATCTTGGAACTCCAAATTCCCTGAGTCTCACTAGATCATGTAAATATGAAATGCATGTTGTGAAAAATTTGTGGGAGATTTATACTGGATCACTTTTTTAAAAAATATCCACTTTTTATTAGATGCATTGTGTTACATTAATAAGCAGCTTTCTGAAATGACTTGGATGCTTGGTTTATAAGAGATTTTATAAAGAAAACATTTTGGTGATAAAGATGGAGGTTCATTTTCATTGTGTCTATGTGTTTCTCCTCCACCTGCTACCACCACTCCAACGTCTGTACCCGGTTTTATTTGCAAGCGTGTTCTGTGAACCTGTGATGCCTTACGGATGCAGGAGTAGAGAATCACACACACATAGCAATCTCTTATCTGACACCCCATGCCCATTCTCTGCATGCTGTCATTGCAGTAAATCAGGGGTGATAAATTGTTAGAGGCTGGGGGGGCATAACTGGCCCTCTGAGGCACCTTGGGGGGTATACCCCACTCCTTTTTAAAAAAATTATATGCAAATGCCCCATGGATCAGATCCTTTTCCAGGTCATTTCCTGTTGGGAAAAAAGCCTGCCCTGCATCTAAACTAGGTGGTGGGGAAGTAACTTGGAACAATTGCCTTCCATGTCTCCTGGGGGACAATTCAGTGTGACACTGTAGATCTTCTGTATGCTCTTCTTAGTCCATGATGCTGCAGGGACAGAAATATGTGCATACAAAAAAGAAGAGATATTGGTGCAGCTTACACATCCTATAAGTAACATTCCCAGTACTAAATGTCCTAAAATGCATGGTGTTAATGTCAGATGCCAATGGCAGAATGGAAGGAAAGGCAGTGAAGCAAACCCAGCTAAATTTCTGTAAGCCAGGTCTATTTTTTTTTTCCATTGGATGAATCTTAGCTCAGTGGGGTTGGGTCAAAAAGCGATTTCCTTCTGGAAATGTGATTGATTCTCTCACCAGTATGAAAGCTTGGGTTTGAGAGATGTACCAGTGCCTTTTCCAAGTGATGTTTTTTGGATGACCAGTGTGCTTCCCTCTCCCCACCCTTATTGCATCAACTAGATTTCAGGAACTTTTTTTCCAATTTTATTTCCTGACAAGCACATGTGTGAAAGAACTCCCAGTGCTCTTCGAGATGTCATGCTGTGGCAAGTTCAAGTGTCGCCTGCTTTAAACCTTGCTTTGATCACAGACCTCTCCACTCCTTGCTCATTCCCTCTCTTAAACCACCCACCAATATGTCTCAAGATCTCTTTGAATGGTTTTCCAAAGAAGCCATTTGCTTCCAAAGGGATGGGAAGAACCAACCAACAGATGGAGGAGGGAGGCAAGGAAGAAGAGGAGACAGAAGAAGAAGCGGAATCTCTGTCTCCTACCATTCCTGGCAATGAATGACTTTACTGAAAGTCAACACCCTTGGTTTGCATTTATCACTGCCAGTTTCCCTCTGCATAGCCTTGTTTTTATATATATTCACCATGCATTGTTAGCAGTGATTGTCATGTAATTAAATCACTACTCCTCATGAGAGCCTATTTTTATGCTGAGATAAGCATCAGAAGTCTGCAGCAGCGTCCCCCAGATCAATAAAGATGTTCCCTGTAGGATTACAAATAGACTGACGTTGAGCAGGGCACCAGAATTAATTAAGAATTCTCTTTCTCTCTCTCCTGCTTTCAATACATTTTTTAATTGTTTATCCATTTTCAACTTTTTTTTTTAAAGAATGGTCTTCCCTTAATACTGTGTGATAATATTTGCATATAATCTTATGGTGTCTGAGCATTTTCTTGTTTGTGGTGGGGGCTAATTCCATGCATGAAAGCATGTCAGGATCACATATTCGCTGGTGGCTTCTATTTCAAGTGGAGTGACGAAACTGCTCTGGATTTTACTGTGATCTATAAAGGAGGATTTTCCAAGGTCCTGAACTCTTCCCTCTACCAATAGGTTCTATGTTTTGGCTAGTTCTTTTAAAGTTAGGACTAAAATCCAGAGCAGATTTCCCATTCCATTGACTTGGGAACCATCAGATGACAATGAGTTGAAATACTGTTGTTAGCCATGACCAGGGGAAACCCATTGAGTCAATAAGGTTTACCTAGCTCACACTTGGACAAAGTGTGAGTCATAGACCTCTTGAGGGTCAAAATGCCTTCTAGAGGGAATTCACTACATTTTAGGGGCCCTGAGCCTTGGGTCTTGGGGGAGACCCTTTCTGAAACAGAATTGACTTCTGTTTGCTTTCTGTTAAAAAGGCTTCTCTTGGGCCTAAAATGGCTAGTAGGGGAGCAAGACATGATAAAATTGTTCCCCATACTCCCAGGGAATGTTCCCATTTGGAGGCAATTTTTGTAGTGGGTATGGCCATCAAAGGTCTTCTGGAGGACCAATGTGGCCTGCTAGCTTTCCACAGTTGCCCACCCCCTGAACTGCATGTTGACTTTCCATGTAAGAACTGATTGACTAGGTCTACTCTAATTGAGACTGAGCAGTAGGATGCCAGCCATAGGCTTGTTGAGAGTGAGAGCTACATTTGTTAACAGGTTGTCTGCTCTTTTCAAAAGCTGGAGATGCTACAAGCCCTTTCCTGCCAAGCTACTCTCCGTCATGCCCAACTGCAGCTCCACCTCTCAGGTCAGTTCCCGCATGGAAGCCATTCTAGCTATCTCTAATAATAAAATGGAGAGCTGAGTTTAGCTTAGAGAAGAGAAGACTGAGTAGCAATACGAGAACCCTCTTATAAGAACCTGAAATGAGCCCTTCTTGCTCGAGTGTGGTGTACTTCCATTTGTCTATTCATTATGTTGGTCTAAACTTTCACTCAGGTCATCGTAAGTCAGAAAAAAACCCAACAAAATGGTGACATTTTTTAAAAATTCAATCAGATGCTCAGACAATAGCTTTTATTTTATTTTATTTATCTTATTTTATTTTAAGTCTCCAGCACTCTGATTTCCAATGCTTAAGAATCAATTTGGTCAGGGCACTGCCAGGCTGCAAAGGTAGGTGTGGAGTTAGAGGGTCATCTTCAGTGGTAGCTACCTTGATGGATCTCCATCACCATAGTGATGATGATGATGATGATGATGATGCAGAATATTGGCCATTAATATCAATAACAATAAAAATGCAGTACACACACCTCATTTAAAGACTTTTTTTGCATAGCTACTTGGTTGTCAATTGCATCTTCAAACAGAAATATGTTTTTGAATCAAAAAGTGCTGATGCTAATAAAATCTCTTTTCATCAGGTTAAGAAAAAAAAGCCATAAGGCAGAGGTGTAAACTGATGTGAGCATATCTTGAACAGTCAGCCCTCCACATTTGCGGGGTTTCACTTTTGCAGATTTGATTATTCACAGATTATTTGCTGTCCCCTCTGCTGCCTCCCTAGGCCATTTTTAATAGGGACTGGAAGCCTCATGAGACTGAGACACTGTGAATGAGGCTAGTAAGTCCCCATTTAAAATGATGTGGGGCAGCAGTGGAGGTGGCAGGAAGCCCTTACCAGCCACCCACCTCTGTGAAGGAACCCTGATGTCTCAAAGGAATCCATGGTGGGTTGAATATGGTGATCATACTTTTTTGTGTGTTAAATATGGTTTGGGAGGGCCTAGAGGTATTCAAGTTTTTTTCACTTTCATGGGGATGCTGTGCCCCTAGCCCTAGAGAATGTGAAGGGATTACTGTAATGAGTTGGTCCCCCTTCCTTCCTTCCTTCCTTCCTTCCTTCCTTCCTTCCTTCCTTCCTTCCTTCCTTCCTTCCTTCCTTCCTTCCTTCCCTCCCTCCGTCCCTCCCTCGTTTAATATCCCATCTTTCTCCCATTAGAATCCCAAGGTGGTGTACAACACATTGAAAAACCACAATACTATTTTTCAAAACTCCTTAATCCAAACATTAAAATACAATTCATCTAACTTCCATTTAAAAACACAAGTTAGAAGCATCGGTAGAGCTAGATGCACATTGGTACACTGACTAGGGAGTGTTGACATGCATTGGTACGGCCCAATGAGCATTGATGCGCTATTGCCACAGTCCTGATAGACATCTTTGCAATTCGCTCAGAGGCTTCTGCAGAGCCTCTACTGTGTTGGTAAGTATGCATACAGTTGTGTAACATAGACCACAAGATAGAATATAGAATATAGAATCACAGCCAACAGTAATAATTTTCCATCCAAGAATGAAACAAGCCAAGATTTACATGCAGCCAAGCAACAGGTGTTCTCAACTTTTGGATAAGGCTTTGACCAGCATCTTAAGGGCAGCACTCTGTCAGATGAAATCAATGTATATTTTCCTTTTTCTTGTGCATAAGATGGTAATTTAGTATGATTTTTAAAGGTGGTAATTTGTCTCACCATGTACATTCAGCATGACTAAATTTTTATTTCATTGATTTATTTGTGTGGAAATTTATAGCTCACTCCATGCTGTTTACATGGTGCTTGGGGCACTGAGAAGCATTTAAAGCAACTACAAAGTGCAATGGAAATACAAAATAACAACAGCATTATAATAGTAGTAGTTACAACCACAACTGGAAACTGGTGTAGAAGATAAAACAGGCATTAGATTAAAAACAAAGCAACAAAACAAAAGGAAGAGTTTTGCCATGGAAACAAATAACCCAAGATGCCAGAACCTCAGAATTCTATATCTGGTCAAAAATTATCTGAAGCATATTTACTGGGTATAACATCCCCTTCCAATCTAGTGTACTCCGGATGTGTTCTAGTACAACCCCAAGCATCCTTTATGTTATAAGATGGGAGATTCTGGGAGTTACAGTCTACACACCTGGAAGACTACGAACCTGCCAGAGTCTTGAGGTTGCCAGGGGTATGGCTTTCTTTTTGTCCCACCACCATCCCAGACCTGAATGGTGAGGATATGGGAGCTAATGGCTATTCACAGCTTTGGAAATTTCTTCCATGGGAGGCTAGCCTGGCCCCCAATCTGCTCTCCTTTCACAGACTTCTTTTTAATTAAAACACGTTTGTAATGATCAATTGGTGGCATGAAGACTTTTGTGGGATGTGCGTGCTGTATTTTAAAATTTTAAACAATTGTATAATTTTCAAAATTTAATAGTATTTTAATGTGATACTTGTTTAACTGTGTTTCAGCTTTTAATTGTCCAAGGAAGGAGATGCTTGCTGACTCACCCCATTTCCCTCTTATTTCCCTGACCTGGTTTGGACTCTCAGCTCCCTTCCCACAGACACACAAACACATTCTGATCTTTCTGATTTTTTCCACTTTTGCAGAGGTCCTGTGTCCCTAACCCAAGGCCATTTCTGCACTAGCCTGTTATAGTGCTATTATTCCACTTTCAACACCCCATGGAATCCTTGGGTTTGAAGTTTAGGGAGGGGCCTTCTGAGGCCCCAGGAATCCATAGGATGTAGAAAGTGGAATAATAGCACTACAGTCATGTAGGGGTGGGGGGCGATGGGGGCGGTTCACCCCTGGCGGCAATGTTTTTGGGGCATCCTGGGTCACGGCCACGCCCCCACGCCCCGTGGCCATGCCCCCACACATCATGGCCCCGAACCCCTCCACGCGCTCCAAACTCCACTGCTGCAGCACTATAACAATCTAGTGTGGAAATGGCCCTAGTGAATGTGTATGTGTGTTTATGTGTATTCACTTGTGCAGCACTGCGATTGCATGATGAAGTGTAACTTTGTGAGCATGAAGTTATGCTCCATCTCCTCAGAGTAGGGATCTCAGCTCTTGTCTCCCCAAACTTTGCTAAGTTGAGGGCCAAAGAAAACAGAAGAAACAGATGTGAAATGCTACGGGTGCCATCTCAGCTCAATATTCTCTTTTACAGCTATGACTGTTGGATACAACTTTCCGAAGTGAAGGGGTAGCTGGGAAAGAGAAAAACCCTGTGTTTTCTCTCTTCCTTCTACCTAGCTTTAGCTGTAGGATCTTTTAGAAATAACATGCTCCTCTGAGGAAGTCAGAATAGCAATGGGAAAATGAGTAAAACCTATTATAAAACAGTTGTCCAAGAACTTAGGCACGGCACAGGGTAGAGATCGATATGCTGTGAAGGTTAAATCTATTTTCACACTGTGTTCCATTTCACAGTTTAATGGTGTTTTAATGTGTCTGTCACCGATTCTCCCCTTCATATTACCCAGGTAGAGGCTTTACAAAGGAGGAAGGGACTGGAGTTTTCCTGGTGCTGTGCATGGTAACATCTTATTTACCAACCGAGTTCTGACACCTTCCCTTCTTTCCTCTCAAGAGATACACCCGGCTCTGGTTATTGTAACGTTCAAAGGCTGAATGTAGGGCTTTCTTTACAGTAATTTCAAATTATCTTTTTCAAAGGCCTCTGGGGTTGGGGTGACCGTAAAGCAATGAGTTTTCTGGAGGAGGGGGAAAAAAAATCTAATGGATTTTTATAGCCGCTGAACGCATTAAGGCAAATCAAAATCAAAGTTTACCACTTAGTCAGGAATGACAAACCTCGGCTGATACGGTGTTGTACCATACTCAGTGTGAAGGAATAAATAATGTCATGCTCCATTGTCCCTTGGACCTGATGGATCTCATATGAACATATGCTCTCACTGGTCCTTACATAGCTACTAAAGATAGAAAGATTTGCAAAAGCTTTTGGACCTTTTTGGATGATTTTTCCTATTTGAGGACTTGTTGCGTAAAAATTTCATGAAAACTATATATAAGACTATATAAGTATGTATGTATGTATGCATCTATTTATTTATTTTGCATAAAATATTAGCTGGCATCTAGCTGGGAATTTATGACATCATAAACCACTGCAGCTTGAGGGTTGGATTACGACTCTGGAGACCAAGGTTCGAATCCCGTCTGGCCATGGAAAGGCATTGGGCAAGTCGTACTCTCTCAACCTTAGAGGAAGGCAAAGGCAAATTCCCTCCGAACAAATCTTGCTGAGAAAATCCCATGATAGGTTCACTTTAGATCGCCATACATCAGAAACAACTTCGGTAGGGGGATTGTCTTCCATCTCATTATGATCACACAATTTCCAAAACATCCCAGCATCTGTGTGCATGTGTGTATAAATCCTTTTGAAAGGAGCCCGTTAATTTAAAGTGAACTTCTTGCCTTTGTTGTCTGTTATCTTTACTCCTCTTTCTTTTGAACCTGTCTCCCAATTCACCCTCATTCTCTTTTAATTAAAAGACAGGAAGCACAACAGGAAATTAATATTTCCTATCCCTTTGTGGAATGTGACATTAAAATCGGGGGCTGCATTCATGTTGAACATGGACACACACACCAGTATTTAATGCCGTACAATATTGCTGTTATTTCACACCCGCCTGGCACACGAAATGTTGTTTCAGCTGTCCTGAAATCCTGACAAAAGGGGACATTGCTTCCCAACTTTCTCTCATGCATCCCATCAAAACGGCTTTTTGACTTCTCTCTGAACCGTAACCATAGAGATCCATAACACTTTATCAGAGGTTTCCCTTGTTCTCCTGATGTGAACTGAGGAGAGGTGGGGTGAGCGGGATATCAGTGGGGTGGGAAAAGTGGCAGGAAACACTATTTATAGGCAGATTGTCCAGTGTCCTCCCCCGTTCCCCATCCCATCATTTAATACAGTGGTTCTCAACCTGTGGGTCCCCAGATGTTCGTGGACTTCAGCTCCCAGAAGCCCTGAGCATTGACCATAGTGGCTGGGGCTTCTGGGAGCTGAAGTCCACGAACATCTGGGGACCCACAGGTTGAGAACCACTGATTTAATAGAAATCAGCTGTTGGCTAAAGAACACTGGAACTTTTTATTTTCAAGAGGAATGAACCCAGGACTCTGGGAGATCAGAATTCCTGGGAGATCTGGATTCAAATCACCACTCAGTGAGGGAAACCAACTGGTGACTTTGGGCAACTCGCACTCTCTCCAACTCAGAGGAAGGCAATCACAAACCTCCTCTGAAGCAGTCAAGCCAAGAAAACCTTGTGATAGGGTTACTGTAAGCCATAGTCAACTCTGGCCATTTCTACCCTACATCGTTATAGTGCTGTTATTCCACTTTCAACATCCTGTGGAATCCTGGAGTTTAAAGAGTGGCATTTAGAATTCTCAGCCAGAAAGCTCTTTGGCCTCAGTGAACTACAAACCCCGGAGTTCCATAGGCTGTCGAAAGTGGAATAATAGCACTATAACAGTGTAGGGCAGAAACGGCTTCTGCTTTAGATGCATTTTAAGCTATTTTAAATTAGTGTTTTCAATAGGATTGCCATAATCTCTTTTAATTTAGGTTGCAAGTTGCCTTGGGTCCCATGCCCAAAGAAAAATGGGATATGAATGAAATAAAACAAATAAAAATTAATAATACACTGCAACATTTTGTTGTAGGTTCGACTTACAATACGTTGCATTCATGCCCTCGTTCATTCATCCATTTCTGCACTTCCCAAACATGGTCCTTCTTAGCAGCTATACATGATTTTCAAGTGTTCAAATCACTTCACTTAAATTACCTCTGTAATCCCTTTCAAAATTCCACTATGATAGGCTAGCATTACATATATTTTTACAGTGCAGCCTGGTATTATATGTCTTTCAATTACAGTATTCCAGATAAGGCAAGTGATTAGCCCAAGGCTTCCAAGTGAGTCTATGAGATCTGAAGCAAAGAGACATCCTGCGTCACATTCTCTGGTTCTGTACTGCAAAAAGCAGATACACTGTCTTCCAGGATGCTTCTTATGGAGTTGGTGTGGTTCTCATCTCTGTTCATTGTTATCTACAGGAGGATCCCTGCCCAATCCAATTCAAAGGGCTCGTCACAATATCCTGTTTTCCAAACAAGCCAATTCACAGGTGGCAGGTCCACAAGCAGATCATAAAGGTCACAAACTTCCCTCTTTTTTATTGCTAAGTTATCAGTTGCTACCTATTTTAATCTATGTTGTAAGCCATTTGGGGACCCTTGGTGGAAGAAAAACAATAAATAAATAAATTTGCAACATTTTGCATCTAAAACTCAAAGATATATTGCTTCTGCATAAAGAAGTTCCATTTAAGAGTTACTGTGATACAGCAATCCAAAGAGTAAGGAAAGACCTCCATCAACATTCTATGTTGGCTACAAAGTGCTATTATTCCACGTTCAACATCCTTTGGAATTCTGAGGTTTGTAACTTACTGAGGCCACAGAGGTCTCTGGCTGAGAATTCTATACAATGGCATGAATATAACACTAGTATTCTCTCCCTTCCTATACATTTTTTTTTGCACAGAAAATATTTTTCTGTACAGAAATCAAGATCCAGTATCCTACAATGACTAGATTAAGTTATGTAGTGGTTGTGCAATGTCACCCTTTGTGTGAATTAGAATGTGCACATCTGCATATGCAATGTGTTTTTCGCATGCAATATGCAATGCACATCTGCCTGTAGATTCACAGAGGCATGGCGTACACAAATTTGCCCCCACAGTCTTGGACTAAACACAGATATTCTGCATCAGACAAACATGTCCAGCCCCTTCCATAAGGGGATCTTATGCCTGTGCAATGCAAGCACAGAATTCCAGCCAGTATTTTTGTGCACAGAAATAATTTAGAGAACTGCAACAAGACTGAGAGATTTTCACCTCTCTTGCTCCACATTGTGGTTCTTGAGAGTGTCCCCTCAGGGACTATTGGATTGCTATTTGTTGCAGACAGAATTCATGTGGGAAAGGACTAACTTCAGAGGTATAGCTACCAGAGGGGGTACAAAATGATGGCATTGGTCCCCAATAAGAATCTATCCCTGCCAAATGATATTTCCTTTGGGTCTCCAAGTGTCTAGCACTGCGCAGAGTGCGATGGTAAAAACTGATCAGACCTTGAACTCCAGTATTTGCTGTGTTCACAGTCCTCTGGAAAGATATCTTGCTCCATTTCTTGGGGTGCCTAGACTGTGTTTCCGAATATGCAATTGAAATTTTAAGTTACTGCAATGCTAGAAATTTAGATTGAAGGAAAATTTCATAAGGAGAGGCTGAATTCTTATTTGTGGTCATACACCCTCATTTTCCCCCATCTGTAGCTCTTCTCCAGCTAACCCTGTAACAATTTCTTTTGAGAGATTATCCCACCAATACATGCCAGAGGAATTAGATTCCTGTTGGCTTCTTTCCCCCTTTGCATCCTTATGATACTGAATTCAGTTGGACTATCACCAAACAGCTGCTCCAGAAGGAACTTGCTTGTGTTCCCTTCCTCGGAGTGGCATTTGGAAGGCGCGTGCAGCAGGAGAAAAGGCACTGTTATTGTCAGGTACGCAGTGAAATGCACAGCTGAAAATTAATTTTTTGTAATTAAGGCCCACATCTATGAGTCTTTCCTGCTGGAAGCCCCAGCTCTGCTGATAAATGACATTAACGCCACAGGGCAGCGCATACCAGCAAATTTAAAACCACTTTTCTTCCCGGGTGTGCCACTTAGCACAGCTGGGAGAATGGGCTGTTTAAAATTTAAAGGGCTGCTGAATCCTGGCAGAAAATGGTTCAGGGAACAGCAGCGGGGGGGGGGGTAGATTCCAAATGTGCCGGATGCAACGTTGACTTTCCTTCCTTGTTAGCAAGTAAATAGTGGAGTTGCAAATGTAATTCAGGGTGATGCTGTATCCAGTGCTTGCTCTGGCAAAACATTTTAGAAATCCATACCGCATTCTGCATTTCCCTAGAGAAACCAATTTTTTATAATTTTTGCCAAATTTTTCTTAAATCCCAAGCGTGTTTTCTTCTCATTTTTGTCTTATATAGAGCTATTGGGCTTGGCGGAAGGTGGAGTTTGTTCATGGAATTCCCCCCCCCCCACATCTTTCCTCCTCCAACTCCTCATTTTTGTTTTATAAAAAAGACCAGGCTCTTGAGAGGCTGAGTAGGAATTTTTTCAGCCATATAAGTGTTTTTTTTTTTTTAAAAGTGATGGCCTCTTTCACATGACACAATTAAAGCTCTATGAGTCAACTTCAACTGTCACAAGTCCATTCTATGGAATCCTGAGATATGTAGTTTGGGAAGGAACCAGAGCTCTTTGGCTGAAAATTCCAGGTTTGCTGTTGGTGGTGTGTGCCTTCAAATAATTTCCTACTTATGGTGACCCAAAGGTAAATCTATCATGTTTTTTGGAAGGCTGAAAGTATGTGATGTGCTGAAGTGACCCCATGGGTTTTCATGACTGAGCAGGGAATCAAACCCTGATCTCCAGGGTCACAATTCAATGCTCAAACAATTACACCATACTGGCTCTCCAGAATTCCAGGTGCACTTCCCCAAACTGCAAGTCCCAGGGTCCATGGACTCATACAACCTTAGACCATTTCTGCGTTACACTGTTCTAGTACTATTATTCCACTTTCAACATTCTGTGGAATTCTGGGGTTTGTAGTTTCCTAAGGTCAAAGAGCTCTCTGGCTGAGAATTCTGAAGGCCGCTCCCTGAACTGCAAACCTCAGGATTCCACAGGATATTGGAAATGCAATAATAGCACTATCACAGTGTAGTGCAGAAATGGCCTTGGAGTTGGAAGGGATGCCAAAGGCCTTCTAGTTCAAACTCCTGCCATATAGGAATACATAGCTAAAACACTCCAGAAAAATTGGCCACCCAACCTCTATTTAAAACCCTGATGCAGAGCTGCACAGTCCACCCCACCAGATATCCTTAACAATCCTCCTCCCATACATTTGCATAACAATGAGCAAGACGCATGGATCTGGTGCAATTCAAGGACACTGACAGGCATTCTGTCTTGCAGTTACTGATCTGTAACTGCTCTGTGTTCACTAACTCTACGTGGTTGTGATCATGGCACTATGGCTGCACTGAGATATAGGGGTTTGTTCAGCTGTAATTGGGACACAGGAGGATGAAGTTTTCAGCACACCCCAATCTGTAAGTGAGGCTGTGACAATCAGAAGGAGGCACTCCATCACCATTTCTTATCAGATCCTCACCCAGTGGTGGAAATGGGGTGGGAATTTCATCCCTGCTTGTGCTTCCATCACCAGCTGAATGGACCTCTTTCTCTCCGAGTGGAATTCTGGGGTTTGTAGTTTCCTGAGGCCGAAGAGCTCTCTGGCTGAGAACCCTAAATTCCCCTCCCTAAACTGCAAACCCCAGGATCCCATCGGAGTTTGAAAGTGGAATAAAGCACTATAACAGTGTAGGGTGGAAATGGCCTAGGTTTGAGGGGTTTGGATCAGGAGCTATTATAGAAACAGAACTAAGTAGACAGCGTAAAATATGAGCTATTATGTTGATCTCATAACGGTTACGTCTGACTAAAACAGATCTTGGAGAAGCACAGAATTTTTTTTAAAGCTATAACAATTTGGTTGCTAAAAATATGAAAATAGATACATGAGAACTCAAGATAAGAAATGCCTCATAGCCCATCTGGAAACACTGATTGGAAGTCACTAGGAGATGCAATCCAAAAATAACTTTTCCAAGATCTATACATTTGTAAATGTATGTGACTCATACCTCTGTTTCTCATTCCCTCTCTCTCCTTCTCTGTGTTTATTTGGATCTGGGTAAGGCTAATATTTTCTCCTTGGCTGATGCCCAACAGCTGCTAGATGTTAAAAACTCTGAGAGGCTTCAATGGGAAAGAAACTGAAACTGCCACCCTAAATGAATGAAGGAACAAATGAATGTAGGGTGGTTGTAAAGTAGAGGTGGACAACTGCAGAGGGAGTGAGGACCAAACCCTCCCCAGCGGGCAATACTGTCACATTCTGGAATGTGGAAGTGGAAGTGACTGGAATTTTGGGTAATTTCGGGTAGTTTTTGGCCAACAGTTTTGGAAAGAGAGTTGAGATCTTTGGGAGGCTCTAGTGAGTGGAAAAATAAGCTGCTGCATTTGTGACTGGTTTTGAGCAAATTTGGCCATTTTTTTTTTTTTTTTGGTAAAGAATATACTTCCAAATCAGTGAGAATTGTAACTGTTGTTTGGTTGTTGTTGAGATTTAGAGCCACAAATTGGGGTTCCAAGGGCTCTGTGTGCCTTATAGGCTCACTTTGCCCACCTCTATTGTAAAGAATAGTGAGAATACCAAAATTAAATGTGTAATGAGGTAGCAGTGACGTATTTAAGCCTTTTACTCCAAGTCTCAAGTTACGTCTCAAGTCTCTACCTTCAGGTCTCAAGTCAAGTCTCAAGTCCTTGGAGATACTTTCAAGTCAAGTCTCAAGTCTGGAAGCCAACTTTATACCCCAGCCCAAATTTCAGAATTAATGGATAGGGTGAAATAAATTCAGTTTTAACAATTTAAGCAGAGCCGGCTCTCCACATTTGCAACTTTGCCATCTGCAGCTTCGGTAGTGCGGAATAGGATCCTGTCTTAATCCCCATTACTGAAGATTCAAAAGATTTAAAAGGAAGGATCCTTCCTTCTCAAGCCCGTTGCCTGACGCATTTGCTGTTCCCCCCGGAGAAATGCACCCTGCGCTCTGGGGGCCAGTCTTGCCTTTTGCTCTTAGGAAACGCTTTAGAAGGCTCCTCCGATATGCAGCAGGGATAGGCTGCTGAGCAGACCTCAAGCCTGCCTCAAGCCATTGCCTAACCTGTTTGCTGTTCCCCTCTGAGAAATGCGTCCACACTTTGGGCTTGGGAGAGATTGCCATGTGGCCAGGAGGCAAAAAGAGATGGAGGCGTTGTTCAAAGTGGTAAGGTTTCCGGATGAAGGTGTTATGTTACTGAACCAAGGGCAGCAAGTCAGTCATTAAAAATATACAAGTCTTGAGTTGCGTTGAGTCAGTGCATCATTTATGGCCGAGTTGAGTCACTGAATCAACTTAAGTCCAACTTGAGTTCGAGTCTATCCATTTGAGTCTAAATCACTATGGGACACTGTTACACCAAAAGGCATAGTAGTCATAGAGACAGCAATCATCATCACTATCATCATCCACTTTTATTTATGCACGTGATGAAATTCTGTTGGGTTTGTGCACTCAGGTAGCTGCGACTTTTATTAGGGAATTAAATGCTTTTTCAAAAAAAAAGAGAACTTTTTTTTTCAAAGGTGGAGAAAAAGATAAAATGCTGGGAATAAAAGTTAATTAAAAAATAAAAATCAAGAGAAATGTGTCTCAGAGGCCATGTCTTGCTCAATGGCCACCTGTCAAGATTTTGCTACCTATAAACCTATATCTAGGAACAAACCTCTAGTTCTGTTCTTTAATTTTTTAATCTCTCTCACTCTCTCTAGGTCTCCAAGGTGGCTATGATGACAGACGGATGCTGTCATTTGGATAGATGTAGAAACAATAGATGGTATTCGAGGTGAATACTGATGTTTCAAAAAAGTGGATAGTATTCTGTGCTAGGGATATGGAGGAGGCATCTCAGCTTATTACCAATTGCTATTTTCTCTATGTGCTTTGCTTTCCAAGGATGTATAAGTGAACTTGTAAATAGATGCCTTCAGAGACAGGTGTTGTCTGCAAGCATCTTGAAGCCAGAAATGTTTAGCTTCACAATTTGCTTTTCTCTTCTCCACAAAAAACGACAGTAGGCTGGGAAACTGGCATACACATATCCAGAGGAAGGTTGTCTCATATGAGAATAGGACCTGTGATTTTTTACTTTTGCAGATCTTAGGGTCATAATAAAAAGCTCCAATGGTGAACACTGTTAAAGCACTTTCAAGGAATGATAAGATGAAGCAGGAGAAACAGCAAGCAATGCCGTCATTAAAATAACGGCTAGGTAGGCACCCTGCAGAAAGAATGCATGCATAATCTGTTAAAAGAATTTATATATCATGCTGTAAACATATGTTTGTTTGTAGAAACAGAAGGTCTAGATCTTCCTTTAAGGCAAGAACAGAATGCATTTATTTATTACAGGAGGCTCTGTATTACACTGTGGAGAATGTTGTATTATGGTTTCCACCCCAGTTCTTCTTGCACTTTCCTATTTAATGTCCCACTCAAACCAATATGAAGGCCAACTATACAATAAAAGTGGACAAGGAGAAATGGTTTGGTCTCCACACTTCAGTTCATGAGTAAAGTTCCATAGGCTGGACTAGTGTGGTGAGGAACAAAGCCCATTGTCATGTCCTACTTGGAGAAAGACTCCTTAGACAAAGAAGTGGAAGAGAAGAGCCAAGACATCACCCCAATTGGAACTTGAGAAGGTTGGTAGTCATGTCATGGCACCAGCAGAAGCAGAGACCAGTCCATCTCGGGTAGCATCTAGAGATCAAGAAGAAAATACAATTGGATTTTATCCTGTAGAGTGCAGTAAATTAAATCACAAGAAGCAAAGGATCAGGCAGTGCTCTGGTCCACTCTAGATACAGGATACTGAGCTGAGGAGGCCAGCTGGGCTCATTAACTGCTGGCTATAAATTAGTTCAACCTGGGCCATTCTATTTCTGCAGATAACAGTTCTCAAACTCCCATACCACCCTGTTTGACATCTCTGGCTTTGTGGCTCTACAACATTTAGCAGGTTCTTTTGGATTAATCTTTCTGGCCATTTTCCTTTTGGGTTTGAATTCTTTTCAGAACTACTTCCTTCCTTTATTATCTTGGACTTCCTGCACCATGCTTCTGCTTGTAACCCCATGTGAATCTTGGGACTCCATGGGCTTTTCCCTACCAATTTTTGTGGACAATGCTGTGTTTGCCTGGGCACTCACCAGCTTTAAACAGCACACCTATGCTGAACCATTTCCAGAACTGGAAATAATGCATTAAAAACTAATTCATTACTCTAGTTGTCCTGGGTTGCCTTAATGTCTTCTACTGTTGAGTAGGAGAGAGAGGGACTCCAATTTCTATGAACTCTTCAACAGCTTCTGTTACCAATCTTTTCCCAGGGCTCCCCAAAGTTTAGCAAACAGGTTGGAAGCCCCTGAGGATTCACCTGTCCCTTGTTCCTCTATGCTTCTAGCTTCCCAGATTCTTTCCTTTCACCATGGTGAACAAAAACTCATATATGTGCATACCCGCCTGTGGTAATGGACTCTTTCCATAGACAGCATAGCTGAAGGGGGATAGTTCTCACTCTAAGTAAACAAGGGATTAATGAGATGTCAGGTTTAAGTTACATTTATTGGGGGTCAGCATCACAGAAGGACATCAGAGATTTGGCAGTTGACTCTCACAATCAGCGTGACCAGATAGGGAAAAAAGTGAGAAGCTTCCAGATGCTTTGGTCAAGAAGATTTAAAAAACCCTCAGAGACCATGATGCAGAGACAGACAAAGAAACATCAACCAGAGGCAGAAGACCAGTTGAGGTTGGGCCAAATAGGTCCAAACTTCCAGTTTCCTCCCCCCACACCATCCCAGCATCTGGATAACAATGTGAGTAGATTAGGAATGCTCTTAGCTAGTCGCATTGGGGATTACATTCTTTTAAAACTCTGGCTGAAACTCTATAACTTTGTAACTACTAAGTAATGTCTGAAGGAAGAAGCCTTCATGAATGAGATACCTTGTGTTATTGTGTTTGTCTGCTTAGAATAAAAACGTTCCATAAAGATGTCCCTATATACTTTCTCTCTCTCTCTGTGCCTGCCAGTTGTTCTTGCAGACAGAATTCAGCCTCAGAGTTCAGAGATCCTTTCCTTAGTAGCTTCCCACTGAGTTACTACATGAAGGGGAGTTAAAATCAGTAGGTGGTGGCAGCTAGAAGATTTCTGAAAGCAAAGGAGGATTCCCATCTCCTACTTGAGGGCAGGAGACAGCGTTACGTGGGAGAATAACGCTCTCTTTCCCTGACAGCGCTAAACATAGGCACATGGGAGGGTGAAAAAAGCAGGGTTTGTAGGAACCAGGTTTGGATTCCTGGTAAAGTATTCCCCGCAGTTTCCTGTTCATATCTGACATCCTTATAAATTTAAGCATGACTGCTGAGGTTGCAGAACTGTCCCAAAGGAAAGTTCATCAGGAGAGTAAGTGAGAATCTGCACCTACAAGAAAAGCCCAGCCCACTTAAGTTGGACAGGCTTCAGTTCTTCTTGCATATTAAACCAAATTGTGAGATGACGCGTTATCTGAAGGATGAGTTTAGGGAAGGGTTTAAGATTCCATTTCAGGAAATCTGGAAACCTTATTTTGCTGAGAACTTTAGTGCTGTCATTTGTTTAGAAAAAGTTGTTTGGAACAAGGTTGCTAAAGAGGTAACTGAAACCAGGAGAGTGGTTCATTTTTCTTCTCCCCCAGTTTTTAATTTGAGAGTGACTCCCTTGGGGTGATTCCTAAGAAGATACCTGGTGAATTCAGGCTTACTTTAGCTGGAGATCCTGCACTGAGCAGAGGGTTGGACTCTATGGCCCATGAGGCTCCTTCCAACTTTATAATACTATGAAAAAGTCTTCACTTGCCTATGAAAGGGTAGTAAGGAGTATTGCATTGTATGTACTTGTGAGGATGATGGAGGAAAGAAAACAAGACCTCCTTAGAAAATCCCAAATCATGGGTAGGTTCATGTTGGAGAATGTGGTCCTTTAGATAACCTGGACCTATGCCATCAAAACTGGATGCTATTTTCAGTGATGTAGACTTGAGTTAACTGACTCAGACTCAAGTCGGACTTATACTTCAGTGACTCGACCCGGACTTGACTCAGACTCGACTCAGCCATAAATAATGCAGTGACTTACTGGACTTGAGACTTGTATATTTTTAGTGACCGACTTGCTGCCCTTGGTTCAGTAACATAATGCATTCATATAGAAGCCTTATGAAATTGAACAATGCTTCCATCTCTTTTTGCCCACTGGTCACATGGTGATCTGTCTCAAGCCCAAAGTGTGGGCACATTTCTCAGAAGGGAACAGCAAACGGGTTGGTCAACAGGCCTGAGGAGAAAGGATCCGTCATTCTAAATCTTTTGAAGCTTCAATAATGTGAGGTAAGAAGGATCCTATTCCTCAGTTCTGAAAAATCCTCGAGCTTCAGAAATGGAAAGTAAGAAGGATCCTACTCCTCACTTCCGAAGCTACAGATGGCAAAATTGCAAATGTGAGGGGCTGCATCTGCTTAAATTGTTGAAACTGACTTTATTCAACTCTGTCCAAAAATTCTGGATATAGGTTGGGGTATAAAGTCGGCTCCCAGACTTGAGACTTGACTTGCAAGTATCTTCAAGGACTTGAGACTGAACTTGAGACTTGAAGGTAGAGACTTCAGACTTGACTTGAGACTTGGAGTAAAAGGCTTAAATACATCACTGGCTATTTTAGAAGATGGTCCTTGGTGTTGTTACTCACAGTCACAAATGCCCACTGTTCTTTGACATCAGATTTGCCTCTCATCCACCACAGACCATGAGTGGGAGTCAAAATGAAATCTCCAAAGGGAAATAACTCTTTGCTTAACAGCCTTCATTTTTATATAAAATCGAAGTTATTCATATTACATCTTCATCACTTCAATCTCCAACTAGTAACTGTGTTACAACTACTCCCTCCTGACAACTATATTCATTTCTCATTAAAGATATTTCATGTTTTATTCAGGAATTTAAATGAAGCTATCAGAGCCTGTAATAGCATCAGTTTGGGATAATTGTATCTCAGTGTTGCCAGCCTCCAGGGTTCTAATTAATATATATTTAGATCCCAGAATGTCTTTAGAATGAATGGTTGAACATAGATGACATGAGAAGGGAAATGATTACAGACAGAAAAGAAAGAAGGAAAAAGGAGAAAGAGCACAGTAATATTTGGATGAAAATTTATTTAATTTGTATGCTTCCGCTTTCCCTTTGTGGGAACCAAGACAGCTCTGAAATGGAATTGATTAAAAGACCTTAATAATAAAATTTTAAAAACAATTTAAAAACCTTCACATTAAACAATAAAGCATTTGAAAGATATGCACAAGTTAAAAAAAAAATAAGACACACATTCCAGTAAAAAGCTTCCCTACTTACACATTAAGAGCCTACTTAAACAAGAAGATCGTTGCTGGTGAAAGGAAAGCGGGGACGGGGTCAGCATAGTCTCCCACGGAAGGGAGTTGGGAGCAGCCACTGAGAAGGCCCTCCTTTGTGTCCTCACCAAGGGAGCCTGTGGGAGAAAGCCTTCCCCATAAATCTTAAAACTCTGGCAGATTTGTATGGGGGGCTATGAGCTTGCAGAGAATCTAGGCCTAACCCATATAGGACCAGCACTTTGAGCTGTACCCAGAAAAGAACTGGTAGCCAGTGAAGCTGTTTTAACAAGAGAGTTATATGTTCCCTGTAACTGGCCCCAGTTATCGTTTGGTTCACAGCATTTTGAACCCACTTAATTTTCTGTATAGTTTCCAAAGGCAGTCCCATGTAGAGTATGTTACAGTAGTCCAGTTGGGATGTAATCAAGGCATGTGTTACTGTAGCCAGATTTGACTTCTCAAAGAATGGGCATAACTGGCACACTAGGGCCCTTTCTGCACGAGGTGAGGAAATCGCTCCGTGCTGTTACCTACCGCTTCTTCTCGGGTCTGAAGCAACGTGGACTGTCCCTGAAGCCCTTCTGCAGGGCTCCTCCTTGGTCCAGGGTGAATTGGAGCAGTGCAAGGTCTGTAGATCCACACTGCTCCAGCTTCCAAAATGGCGGCTTCCGGCTTCCAAAATGGCGGCTTCCGGTTGGTTGTGGATCCCGACCAACCACTGGAGCCCACCATGCCTAAAGCCCGCCCTCTGCAGATCGCATGCTCGCATTGGTGCGAGCCTGCGAATCTGCACAAGGGAGCAGGAATGCAATGGCGCGTTCCAGGAAAATAAAGACCTGTTTTTTTCTGGTCTTTCAAAAACAAGCTGGAGGACCACTTGGGGTCATTTTGGAGTGGACTGAGGTGCAGATCTCTGGTAAGTAGTCTGCTCCTAGTCCGCTCCAAGGTGCAGACGACCTCCGTGAGAGGATGCACTGCCCCGTTCTAATTGCCTGGTGCGGAAAGGGCCTAGGTTTTGCTGTGCAAACACACTCTTGGCCACTGCTGAAACCTGAGCATTGCCCCCTCAACCCTGCAGAAGGTCTGAGTCCCAGGGAGTCCAAACCCCACCAGGTACCGATCAGTCCGTGACAATGGAACTACAAAAAGTTCCTTCACAACCAGATCACTGTCATCCCACTGGGTATGGAAAACAAAGTCCAGGTGCGTCCATGAATCTGATGAAGTGGACTGGAATCCCCAATCCTGATGCTAGAAATTTCTCAGTTTCAAAGCTGTTACAAAATTTGCTATATAATACTGCTATATTTTTTGGATTTTGCTGTATTTATACTCTTAGGGATGCAAAAAGCTAAGTACAGACTTTAAAAAACCCTGCTTATATGTCAGACACTTTTGTGCGTGCATAACATCTTATTTCAATTTCTCAACATTTCCTCTTTTCAAGAACCTTTTCTATCACATTTGATTTTGCCTTCTGGCTTTTTTTTTAAAAAATCATTCTTGATTAAGAAATGCAGAAAAAGTTTTCAGTCACCAATGTGCAAATCTAACAGATTGCAAAGAGAGGGGGAGAGGTATGTGTAGAAACATATATGTCTGAAGAAAATGAACAATATTGAAAATCTGTTGAAAAGACACAGAAAGAGCAAAGGGAGAGATTAAGGTCAAATCCTAGTCTGAAATGCCCCCCTCCTTTGGTTTATGATTTCCATAGACCTTCTTTTGCTGCTCTTGTACGAAAGCACCTATACGTCTGTCTCTTTTAATGGAAAGCTGAAGATTCTCCAAAACTATTCTAATGGATGCTTCACCAAACTCCTCCTTTACTTTCAGTAGCTAGATTTTTCTCTCCCCCTCCTTTCCCCTGTTCTCTCACCAGTTTTTATTTTATGTTTTTTTTTTTCCAAAGCCAATATTACTTGAGAACATGCATTCTGAGCATAGGAATGAGGCCAGCGGCTACTGATGTTAAAAGGACATGACACGTATACTGGGCAGGGCAGAGGTGCTGGCTGCACACATTAAAGGTGCTAGCTGCACGCATTAAAGCACATCAAAGCCCTATTAGTAACGATGGAATGGGTGCATGCACCTCTGCCACTCGCTGCATGATCTTTTAAAAAAGTAATCCTCCCATGCGCTCCCTTTCCCTATTGATTGATTAATTTTCCCTTCCTACGTCTCCCTTATCCATTTCCCCATTCTTTGTCTCTCTTCCCCACTTCTTTCCTCTCATCCCATCACATCGCACTCATCTACCCTACCAATTCCTTTTGTCCCGACTCTTGCTTCCCAGCACTGAGGTTCTGGACTGGAGAGTTCAAAGGGACCTGGAATTGAGAAGTGGAATTATTACTCCAGTCTCTTTCTGACCTGGCTTGTAGCACAGTTTTTTTCTGCCAATAACCACCACTGTGTGAAACCCTTTGACTGAAAAACCTATTCAGCCGTGCTGGATGGAAATTTGTCTATGCACGAGCAGCAAATCAAATGGGGAGAATCTAAGCTGGCTCTTATGCAAATTAAAATTTTAAAAAAGTGCTTAAGTACAGCATGTTCTTCTGAAATTAGAACATTTGAAGTACTTCAATGGGATGCTAAAGAGGAATGCAAGCCTAGATCTATTAGGTAGGTATCTTCTATTTAGCTTTTATCAAAGGCTGCCAGATCTCAGGGACAGGAATGTCCAATTTTTGGGAGACGTCTTTGGGTGGGAGAGGAAGGTGGAAATTCTTCAGTTTTGGCAGGTTGCATTCCAGGCAAGAGGTAGGAGCCGTGTGCAGCTCTTCAGCTCATAGAGGAGCAGCTTGCTACAATTTCCAAAGCCTCATTGATTTTTAGTTCCAATTTGGAAAAACTCTCTAGGAGGTCTCTGTATTTACTTAGCTTCTTCTTTCCGTCTCAGTCATTGTGATGCTTGCATTCACCCTTTGCTGTGCACGTGTGTCCACTTTCCGGCTAGAAGCAAGTAGGCCAGATAAAATGTTCCTTATCCCACCCCACCCCAAAGTAAGTGAAAAGGAATAATCTCCTTATATCGTTTTGATTTAACGAGAGAACAGCCCCTTTAGCTAAGGTTTTCTATTTTAAATTCCAAACAGGAAAGTATGTTAATATGTCCTTTGTGTTTGCATGATGACTTGTCAGCAACTGAGCTTGGGACTTAATGTACAATGCTCAAGAGCATCATCAGGAGCTGGCCCTATGTCTCAGGTTTTGTCTGGGAAACTTCAGAGACTGGGACCACCCTGAACTGGCCATCCCATTTTTATCCCATCTTTGCTCCAATGAGCTCAAGGCGGCATACAGGTGTCTTTTCCACCCTACATAGAATTGTCTCCCAGAGAGATCAAGAAAATAAGCAGAGAATTCTGAATATCTCAGCAGAGAAGTACAATCAACATTATTAAAATGGTACTAACATTCAATTGGGGATTTAAGGAATGTTCCAATGCTCAAGGAAAAAAACAAGTGCCATGGAGGAGAGTCTTCCTCATGCTTCTTTCTCATTTTCCCCAATTTGTTTTGCTGCAGGACCTACCAACTGTTTCTTGTGAAAGTCCTATCCATATCTTGTAGATGTTGCAGCTGTTCCACAAAATACAGCTGTTTCCACAAAATACAAGCAAATGTGCATGCATGATTCTCACACAAAGTTATAAGCTGCAAAACTCACCGTTTCTTGCAAGTATTGCAGCTTTGCTCAAAATTTTGTAAATTCCTTAGCTCTAAATTCAACCCAGCAAATTGCTGGATGGATCCTTTGGTGTCACAATGGATTATTTCTGTTTTGCCTGCAAGAACCAATAATTTTAAAAGTTTTCTCTCTACTGGACAGCATAGCAAGATTTTGTTCATTTTGCAATGTTTTTCTTACGCTTTGGGATTTTATTGAAAAAAATGTCAGGAAGGAACTTATTGTGTGCAAAATACTTTACAAAAAGTTGTTTCTTTTAAAAGGCAACAAGCATTTTGCAAAAATCAGGAGTTTTCTTGCAGAAACAAATTTGTTGCAAAAGTCTCCAAAATGAGAAAAAGCTCTCAGTGGCCAACCGAATTCTCAGTGGGGGTGTTTCTGTGTGTTCTCATTAAAGATGACAACATGCATGAGACTTCTTTCTACCCTTAATTTGTTTGGGTTGGCTTTGGATTACAAATGAATAAATTCCTCAAGTTTCTTCATGAAGTCAATGGAAGAAACTTGGGATCTAAACAACTGGAGTGTTGGAGAAAGGTAAATGGACAGTCCAAGCGTCCTAAACTCCCAGTGCATAAAATCTGACAGCCCATGGAAAAAAAAAATGTGTTCTGAAAATTGTAGGCAGTAAGAATGCAGCCGGATGCCTGTCCCAATGGAAAGTGAAGAGCAGTTCATTGTCGTTTCCAACCATCTGATACGGAATGTGAAGCAACAGAGAATTTTTTTTTTTAAAAAAAGCCATTAAAAGTGGATGGTGCTATTTTAAGGGAGATATAGCATTGAGTGAATCAACTTCAGAACCATTTAAAATCAGATTTCCTGTAGGCAGAAAGTAATTCTTCTTCTGTGCTTTGGAATCATAGAAGTGGGGAAAGAGAGAGGTCTTTCAGGTCATCTCGGAAGTCTCTTGCCAATACCAGCTTGTTCCTTTGCTGCATATTCACATCCATGAATGCTTTGTCCAGTCTATTTAAACTAAATCCAGTGATAGGCCCCCCACCACCTCCCGTGAGAACCTGCTCCATTTATTCTCCACATCCTTGCTTTATGGATTTTCCTTTTAAAGTATTATATTTATTCTCATTGACAAACCAAGCAACGCAGATTGATCTGCCGGCCTTAAGCTTCTGTGAATCTCTTGATTTCTTTAGGGGTAGGTGGGGAAGGGATGGAGTTTTGAAACAAGAGGGATTCCCCCACTCCACTTCTCTTAACAGTGAGTGTTCACAGCCTCACGTCCACAGAACGTGTCTTGCTCTCTTGTAATCCCCTTGAGTATGTGTGTGTTTTAATAATACACTTGCAATCTCTACATATCAAGCTGGAATCTTGTTGGTGCCAAACACATGCTCAAGTTCTCTCGTATACGAGCTTGTACTTCCTTAACCAATTTGCAACAGGTATGTTCAGTTCATGGTTGTGTAAATGGAGTTGTATGAGGAGTCAAACATAGTTGCATATTCTCGGCTGCCGTGCAATTGTTCTTCATTACCTTTGCTGTACCACTTGATTCACTCAGTTTGCAGAAACACACCCTGTACATTCCCAATTACACAACAGAACCATAGACAGGAGCATTTGTAGGTAAGCAATCAGTTGCACAATGCTGCTATTCAGCAGAAGATTTGTATAGCACAACCACTATGTGACTATGTGAGTTTAAGTTTACACTGCACAAACATAATCTAGGACCGCAGCCATCACTTTGTTCCTATGGAAAAAATACAATAAAAGCCTCGCAAGAATAAATTATGGATTTATGGAATTATGTAATTCCCCAGGTGTTGCTGGACTGCAGCTCCTAGCATTCTTCACCGTTTCTAATGTTGGCTAAGCGTATTGTGAATTTCAGTCCAACAACACCTAGAAGACAACATGATTACCACCCCTGATCTAGTCCAGCATAAAATTTTCAACAACAGAGAAGCAAAAACTTGAAAAAGTAATCATTTCGGGCTGCAAGTGCCAGAATCCAATATCCAGTGTCCATCTTGACAATTTCAGTTAATTACGGTATAAAAATAACTTTTCCAAGCTCCCCAGGCCAACCAGTTTTCTCTAAGAAGGTCACATCAGATCATGAAAATCACAACCAGCCTCTGATATATGTATTTTTTTCTTCTTCCCGATCTTAGGAAAAAGGAATGGAGTAGGTATACTTTTAGTTTGCCTATCAGTGGGGATTGACTTTTGTACTTTTGAACCAGTGGTCCAAATGGCACTGAGTTATCCTTTGAAATTCCTACTTCTCAAAATTTTACAACGGAGTTTGCCAAGCCAAAAATAGGTGGATAAGTGAAAATGCACAAAACGGCACAGCATGAGCTGGAAATAAGATTGAAAAAGTATTGTCTTATGAAAACATCAAAAAGGTGCACAATATTTTTTAAAAATGTATAAATGTTCAAGTGTGCATATATTTTCAGAAAATCTCCAGTGTGACAGTCAGAAGCAGGATTCATGTACCAATTCCTCCTAACACCAGAAGTCATTGGCAGGAGGGGGATGAAAACATCAGTCTGCTTCACCCCGATTGATAGAAGAACAGACTCCCATTGCTTGCAGCAGCTGCTGCCTGGTAAGTCAGGACTGAGAGACTTTTATGGTCCTTAGGGATTCCCTACACTAATGAATATGCATGGATTCTGAATATAAATGAGTTAAGAATAAATAACCGAGAGTTATGCATTCATAAATGCGATCTTGATTTCCAGCCAACCTGCTTTTTAAGGAACAATTTCAACTGGAAACTCTCCAGTGTTTCATCTAAAGAGGGAACATCCACGTCCTCTTCAAGTTCCTCTTCATTTACAAGTTCAGTGATAGCCCTTATGGTTATTTTCCAAGTTGCAGGCAAGAATGAACCTCTGACCTGATCCAGCCTGGCAATTCCTACATCTGTATCTGGGTGTTCAGGATGGATTGAGGTTACAAATGTAAATCAAAGAAATATCCAAACAAGACATCTGGTTGCCCAAAGCTGCAACAGAATGATGATGTAAGGCTAAGATTATAGTTCAAATGACAGCTGGGCCCTGATTGAATGAACCTTTGAGGTCCAAACCTGAAGCCATTCGGCAAAAGGATGTGCTGAAAATCTTTGTTGGGGATTTGAGTGTCTTCAGAACAAGCTGAGGAAGCCATAAGGATATGTTTGCTTATCATCCACTTAACCCCCTTCCCATTTCTCTAGGCCAACGTTGTAACCTCAGGTCAAAACTATTTGGGATGGCTGTTACTTGTGATAAACACATTTTTTGCAAGGTGAGTAAGGCACATCAGACTTGGTCCCTTATTAATGTGTTCTAGTGGAGTCTGTGGGAGGAGGCAATGAAAAAGAAATAATTTCAACAAGGGAGGGGAAAAGCTCTGGTTTTTATGTATAATGTGATAAAACTCCTTCCCGGAGTTCAACTGTACTGCTTATGTAGCAAGTATTTGCCTTTGCAGATTGAAATACACAGCTGCTTCTCCATTTAATGCGGGGATTGATATCCTTACACAGTGTTTGTTGATCTAAATGTCAGTCTTAGGAGGCAGACTGTTTGAAAGAGTGAATAATTTTAAAAGTTTGCTTCCTGGTGGGCAAAATAATGATTTTTTTTTTGTGCATTTGGGAGGATTTTTCATATTTGGGAGTGTTTTTGCAAAAAACTCATCTTACAAAGGAGTACATTTTGTTTTCGTACAGGAAACAAAGGTTTGGATTTATTTTGTTTTGTACAAAATCTCCACTATTTTCTGCACAAAAACAATAGCCAAGATCCTGAATCAAAAGCTGCAATGCATAACTTTACAATGATGGAGCTAAATCACTGACATGTTAAGAAACAACGATAGTCAATTGCAACGATCAACAACTGGGCATCGTATAAGATGGTCAATATTGTCAGTGGGGGCATCTATGGGGCAAGATGTCCTGTTGTGCATCAAAACACATTGTACAGTATGCAATGGCCATGCTGCCAGCTTTGTGCAATGATCCCAGAGACAAAGCTATCATTTAACACTACACCAAATCTTTATGTATTGTAAAACAGTTTACAATGATAAAAATATCTAACAAGATGCCAGCTGACATATTTTGCCCAAAGAATTTTTTTTTGTAGAGATGCAAAAAATCTTCTACTGGTTGCGGTCTTTTGGCACAGCAAGAGTGTTAGTGTTTCACTTTACCTACAGTACAAAGAGTGGACATGTATGGAGTAGAGATGTAACGTTTTTTGGGTGATCTGAACAGTCTTGATCAAAGGAGCATTTTTGGACCTTCTGTCATTAAAAAATGTACATCTTGATTTGAGCATTCATTCTAAGGTTTACAGGACATTTCTGCCAAATGAAGTATACATGTATACTGAGGCCAAAGAGCTCTCTGGCTGAGAATTCTCAATGCTGCTCCTTAAACTGCAAACTCCAGAATTCCAGAGGATGTAAAAAGTGGAATAATAGCACTATAGCACTGTAGTGCAGAAATGATCTAAGTTTGGATTTATCCTCTGATCAGCAATCACAAAACAAAGCATAAGAAATGCAAGATATGTAGGTGAGAACAGTACTGTATGACATCTTTCACTGCTTGGGGGAGAACTTCTACCAAGTGGGGAGAGAGTGAACAACATGTCATTTATTTTGACCCCTGATCTACTTATCTAATAAAAGTAAACATATTTGAATTGTTCACTGAGGAATTTGCAAAGTGGTGCTGTAATTCAGCCCTCTACCATATAGATTAGGGGACAATTGTATGACTTGTTTTACTACTCTATTCCACACATGACTTTCAAGCACAAGTGCAGATACCCTTGATAGAATTCATCTACATTCTCCTTTAATAACAAGACTTTGAAACTGCTAATTCTTCTCCGAAAGTCCTCTCTGCAAAAGCAGACAATAATGTCCCTCTGTGCCTCTTCCTATCTCTGAACAGACATAGTCCTCTACCCTCTCCAGTAAAGGACATTCTCTTATTCTGTGCCTCTTTTCCTTTTGTTCTCCAACCCAGGCGCATTTGCAGCCTGTACAATAAATATACTGTATCTGTGGATAACTCTCTGTCACAATTATAATAATCCTATTGTATGATGTTTCCTGAAAACATCGCCACCAGCAGGCTTCCTCTCATCATCCAAAATGGGAGCTGTTGTGGAAGTTACGGAAATCAGTGAGTCTCTAAGACAGGGAATAGAGGAAAATATGTTCAGGGATGACGTACTCTGCTTGATTTTACAGTTTTAAGACAGTTGTGTTTTTCTTTTAGTATAAGGGAAGGATGAAGGAGGAATCTAGAGTCAGCAGTGTGATGTGGCAGCTTAAAAAGTCTGCATCAATAGGAGTATAGTGTTTAGATCAAGGGAAGTAATAGTACCACTCGACTTGGCTTTGGTCAGACCTCACCTGGAATACTATGTCCAGTTTCTGGGTACTACAGTTCAGGAACAATATTGGCAGGCTGGAACATGTCCAGAGGAGGGCAACCCAAATGGTAAAAGGTCTGGACACAATGCCCTATGAGGACTGGCTTAGGGAACAGGGTATGTTTAGCCTGCAGAAGAGAAGGTTAAGAGGGGACATGATAGCTGTGTTTAAATATTTGAAGGGATTTCATATGGAAGATGGAACAAGACTGTTTTCTGCTGCTCCAAAGACTAGGACACAGAAATTGCTTCAGGAAAAGAGATTTCACCTAAATATTAGGAAGAACTTCCTGATGGTGAATGCAGGTCAACAGGGAATACACTGCCTGAGGGCATGGTGGAGTCTCCTTCTTTGGAGGTATTTGAACAGAGGCTGGATGGCCACCTGTTAGAAATGCATTGTTGGTGTATTTCTGCATGGCGGAATAGAGTTGGACTCAATCGACCTTGAAGTCTCTTCCAGCTTTATGATCCTATGGTCTGCTGCAGTGGGAACAATTACCCCTGCAGATCAGAAGGTCCAGTCAGTGGATTTTCTGAAGACTCAAGGAGTGATCTTAACCTTCAGAAAAGCCCTGTGGGTATGCTCACAAGAACATAGTCCTTCACACAAAGGCTTCTAGCTTAGCATTGCCAAGAATGCCAAGGTTCACAGTGCTTCATGGGCACGTGACATTCCAGGATTATTTTGTGCTCTAAGTGATTTGTTGCTTTCTGATCATAACACAGCCACAGTCTGGTCTGAGATGTGGTGGTTTAAGGGGCCTGAAATTCTAGAGGGTTGATAAACTCATGGGAACTATGGATGAAGAGAATGTCCTGGAAGGCCATATGCATGCTTGGTGTAGCTGCTGGGCACTATTATTATAATGATAAAATGCCCAACGAGAAACAAAATGTGCAGTTATAGCATCAGTACAGTTCTAAAATCATGTAAATGTTATATTATGCTTGTTGACTTTTTTAACACACCATAATAAGCCGAGAAGTAAGCTAAGAAGTCCAGAGTCCTCTATCATCTCAAATACTGGCCACACATTTTTTTTCTTTTTCTCTGTTTCCTAAAGTCACTATTGAGAATGTTTCTTGCGTTGTTACCATATACTCCAACCACTCCAAGAGGACCAGGTCCTTTGCCCTCCCATTTTTTTTCTAGCCTCTTTTAACAGGTCCCAGTTTCTCCTTCATCCTCTCACTTTCTCCCTTTGTCTTCAGCTGACTTCAGTTGCTGCAAACTGAGTAGTTTGTAGTTTGCACTCTACCAACTCATTGAGGGAGAGGAGAGGGTCAAATATTGCTCTTCCTGTAGACTCAAGTAAAAGCAAACTGCTGCAACCTCTCCTAGCTTTTGCATCCTTTCTGGTTCATAATCTTGGCCATCTTGAGGAGTTCACAAGGCCATCTCTTTCAGAAGCGCATCTCTTCCACCCTGTGCCTGTGCACAATAGATTTTCTGCATGAAATAAAAGGAGAAATACAATTTTGACTCTGTAGAGTTTTTCCCCCTTTGCTTTTAATTTGTTAACAATGGTTGCTAGGTGATCCCTCCATCTTCCCCCCGCCTCACCACTCACATGCACTGAGCATCAATGATCTAATGTGGGAATATGTTGCATTATATAATTAAGCCCTCACTGGTGTCAGCGGCCATATAAGAAAAGCCTTGAATCTCTCTTTCACATTAGTGGGAATGTTATTAAAGCATTATGCGTGGGCACACGATAAGTGTCACCAAAAGCTACACAGATTTCTGCCTTCCCTTGCATGGAGAACATCTCGTGGCCTAGTCTTCACGCTCAACAGAAAGAAGAGTTAGCCTCTTGCAGAACTATATTGCTTTCATTTCATGCCGCAGAGTGAGTCTCTCTGAGATATTAGCCTTTTATGTCTGGAGATCTTCTCTCCAAGATTCTAGCTTTCTATATGCAGGAATTTATTCTTTTATTGTAGGGGTGGCTAACATTCTTGTGCCCTAGGATCAGTTTTGTCCTCCAGGACCTGCTGGTCTATGATGGTAATGTGTTGGAGATTTTGTTTTGTTTTAATAATAAATTTTATCTGTTTACTGCCTCTCCCCTAGGCTCGAGGTGAGGTACAGCATAGATACAACTAAAATCAAATCATGGTTAAAATACACTAAAACACAACCCATTCAAAATACAAATATACCATAATTAAAATATAGCATAACTAAGGCCCTTTCCACACGAGGCTGGTGAATCGGTTCATGATGTTTCCTACCGGATTTTCTGGGCTTGAAACAAGGCGGACTTTCCCTCATTTCCTTCCGCACAGCTACTGCATATGTTCCATTCTGATTCGGAGGAGTGCGAGTTTATGAATCCACACTGCCTCCGCCGTGGCCACTCCCGCTACTCCCCTCACCCAGCCCCGTCAGCTGTGGTTGTCCCCCTTTTTTTCTTTTGCATGGTTTAGTACATCATTGCATACGTGTGAAAGTTGATACTACCCCCTGGCCCCTCCCATGAGCCCTCCCCTGACCACCAATTCACATTGGTGCGAATGTACGCATCTGCACCACTGTGAAATACGAATCGGATCGATCTGGAAAATGGGAAAACCGATTTCTTCTGGTTTTCAAATAGCGCGCTTTACCACCACATGGGGGTGCATTTAGTAGGAATTACATGCGAAACGAAGGTAAATAAACTGAACATAGTCTGCTCCAATGTGCAGAAGACCTCCGTGGCAAGACGCACTGGCCTGCCTTAATAACCGTGTTTGGAAAGGGCCTAAAAGTACAATTGAAAGTAGAAGTATGATTAAAAGCACAATTGAAAATAGACTGGGTAGGCCTGCCAGAAAAGATAGGTCTTTAGTACTTCTTTGAATTTGGACAGCATATTTTCCTGTCAAATCTCTTCCACAGTCTAGGGGAGGCCAATGAGAAGGTCCTCTGGGTGACCGTTGCCAGTCCAGTCCTGGCCAGTTTAAGTAATTTGCTCTCAGAGACCTGAGTATATGGGGTAGATTGTATGGGAGCAGGCAATCCTGCAGGTAACTTGGACCCAAACCATGTAGTGCTTTAAAGGTGATAACCAAGACTTTGTACTTTGCCCAGAAACCAATTGGCCGCAAGTGGAGTGATTTCAATATTGGTGTGGTATGTTCACTCCTGGACAGACCTGTAATCAGTCAATTTTGTTTTGCCTTATTTTTTAAAAATGAAGCTCATTTCCAGACATGTAAATAAAGTACTAAAAAGGCCAAATTTTGCACAATGGCCCAAAAGTTCAATTGTTTGTGTAAGGCAACTTACATAGCTGTGAGACGCCATCAGGATGCTGGTCACTATATTAGTGGAAGATCAGAGATAATTACAAGGGCTAGCATCCTGTTTTGCAATTAGAATGTTATACACCTGACTTACAACATTGCAATTCAGTTTTACAGTTGTTATACTGATGTGATGATCAAAAGTACCCCTCAGATCTACTTTATAAGCAACATATTCCACCCCTGTGGCCATTTCTAAGTTGCTGGAGAGACGGGGAGTGAGTGATGACACATCCAGTCTTCTTCCTGTTGTTGGGCAATGTGCCCAGCTAATAGAAATGGGCTGGATGCATAATCATTCATCCCCCCTGCTCTCCAGCAACTGAAAATGGCCACGTTGTGGGTAGTTGCAAAGTGGGAAAAGGTAGTTTTTTTGGTAAGGTAGTATTAGGAGATGTACTTCTGAGACATGCCTACATCTCTATGGCTCTTTGTAGTTATATCTTCTGATGAAGGATCTTGGTCAAAGAGTCTTGTAGCACCTTAAAGAGTAAGACATTTTGATGGCATATACTTTCATAGACAGGAGAAATTCATTTGATGCATTGTTATGCTAAACTGACATTTCTTTTTGCACATGTATAAGGGATGGGAGAGTAAGTTCAGAGGTACAGATCCACAACAACTCCCATCACCTTGGTGATGCATCTTTTACTAAGTCTTGCATTTGTAGAGTCTGTCAGGGAAAATCTGACCTTGAAGGAATACGAAGGACTTGCTTTAGACAGTAAATTTCAGAGGATGAACAATTTCTCAGATGCCAAACTTCATCTTGCTCTGTATGTCATAACAAAAATCAGAGCTCCATTCCTCTCACTCTTGCAAACGTTGCTTCTCATGCTTGCATTTAAAACAAAGATGAAAATAAATATTCGGTCAAGCTGTGGCATGTGGGGAGTATTCTCAGGTCATCAAATGGAAGAAATTTGCTAAGTGAGAGAGGAGTTGGTTCTTTTCTTTGTATTGCTATGTATTATTAGCAGAGGAGTGCCAAAAGGAAAATGTTTTGGGGTTAGTGTCTCTGGCAGGCTTGTTTGTAGCCCTGGCGTAAAAGGAAACAACACCACATTAATTCTTTCCATCTATATTGCATAGAAAGGTGGTCTGTGCTCACTCTGGTCAAGTTATCTTCTTGTACAGGGCAGAGCTGATCTCTTATGATAAGTAGCTGACCCAAGTGTTATTGCCTGCTTTCTTATAGAAGATAGGTTGGAGATACCATCCTGGGAATCACAAGGATTTCACAAGGCAGGGTCCCAAGAAAGTCTTCATGGACTGAGTTATACCTCACATTTTATTCTTCCTCTACATCAGTGTCTTACAACTCCCCAATTTCTCATTTATTTCATGGACATTTCTACCTGCACTGTCCGCTTTCTTAAAGAAGCAGTCTCATACCACCTTTGTTATAACCTTGGGATTTTGTTCACAGTTTATGTCTTCGGTGCAGTGCAAAAGGCTGATGGCATCAAAACTTTCAGAGAATGTGTTCTTGGCATGCCTTAAAATCTGAACAGTACCTGCTTTGACTTAGCCTTGGTACTAAGCATGCCATGTTGGCACCAAGCTCTGAAATGTCTAAAATGAGATATGAATGTATTTCTATCTCCAGGAGACAATAATACTGCAATGCCTTCTCTGAATGCTTCTCCACTTGCCTTTAGCAATACAAAATATGATCTGGCTTGCCTCTGGACTAGTTGTCACCGGGGGACACCTTAATCAAACCAACTTCAGTGCTTCATTGGAGCTAAGTGTCTCTCCAGCCCCAAGTAAGGATGGATAAGAATTTCACTCAGTTCATTTTTTTTATATGAGCTTCCTCAAACTCATCAATTTCCTCATAACCTTGACAGAAGGAACTGGAGAATAAAATAAAAATGTGGGAGAGCATAAGAATATAACAAGAACTGCACTGGCTCAGACCAAGGCCCAATCTAGTCCCAGCATTCTTTTTTATCCAGTGTCCAAACAGTAGCCTACGGGGAGTAAGGATGGGAAAAAATATTCAAAAAATATTCAAAAACAATATTCGAATATTCGAAAATGTTCAAAAAATCATTGAAATCATTCTTGGTTATTAGAAACCCTGACAAAGAGAATTATGATACCACATTTCATTAACTGTCTTCTCTTGCTGTTTTTGCTACTGGTAGGCAAAATCCAATGAGGGTATAGTCTGGTAGGTCAGTACTGCTATATCTGCTAACTCTTCTTCAGGTACCAGCTCTGTTCTGAACATAAGTCAGTGACCGCCCAAGGTGGCAGCTTTTTGGTGTGAGAAGCAGTCAAGCAATCAATTCAGTCCAGGTTAGTCATGGGTTATCTGAGCAAGATGAAGCACGAGGGCGGTCCAAGAAGTCGTATAAGTAGATCAGAAGTCCAGGTACATGAGCCAGGAAAGAGCAAACAGGATATCCAAAAGTAGCCAGTCCAAGGTCAAGCCAAAACAGGAACTGTGAGAGAGCACTGCCAGTCGACCAAATAAGAGAATTCAAAGCACTACAAGCTGAGATAGAACTGCCAAGATATTTATCAGCAGCTCCTTCAAAGCCACAGGTGCCTCATTAGTACTTAACTGGGTGTGTGTTTGTTATATAGCAGGAGTTGGGTGTGGTGTTTCTTTCTCTGTCTCTCAGTGAAGGATGACAGCATGTCGTCTCCAGCATCTGTGGCCTCTTCCAAGTCCTTCTGGGGAGCAGGATCCCCTACTGCCTCCGCCCCATCTCCTCAGACCCACAGACAGCTTCAGCTTCTTGGCATTCTGCCTCCTCCTTCTCCTTGTCTGAGTCTTCCAGGGGATGAGTTATCATAATCTCAAGACCACATGTGGACTATGTGACTCTATGATCATTGCTCTTCTTTCCTTGCCTGCCCTTTTTTTTTTTTTAAAAAAATCTAGACCAGTTGAAGAAAGTTCTAGAAACTTTTACACAAATTTTGTTTAATGTCTTTTTGGGTTGCCCTAAAATCCACAATAAGGATTTGAAGACGCCAATTTTATTTCCTTTATCATTCTTGTATTTTGAAGGATGTAGGCCAGAATCTTTTAGGGGACTTACATCAGTGGGAACTGGAATCGGTCAGTTCTGCATCTTCCATATCCAGTAAGTGGCTGCAGTTACATTATTATGTAGGGGAGCTAGGAAAGTGACCAGTGTTCCTCAGTCCTGTTGTGCATTGGGAAATCAGCTTGGGAGTGCCAGTGCCCATAGGTAAAATCTAATGAACCATGGGACCTTCTTGCTGGTGTCCAGTTATACATCTTTGCAATTCAATGAGAGGCTTGCTTACCACTTGACATGTTGGGAAAATTTGGGTGGATTTCATTTATTTACTTTTGAGACTTTTAAATAAGAATTTCATTTGTGGAGGGGAAAAAAAGCCTAAATCATTTGCTAGTCCTGACTAAAAGAATGCAATTGAATCAAGTGGATTTCCTGAGATGTTGGCTTCATTCAAAAATTGGTCCATAACTCTAGGTTACAGATCTGTACCAGTAATACAGAATGCCACCAACATCACTAGTGTGTTTCTGGCTATAATCCCACAGTCAAAGACTTCTTAACCATCTCTTACTCTTCACTAGCGACCAAATGGCCATGGAGGGGGAGCAGGATTAAGATGAGTCCTAAAAGAGAGGAGATGCATTATACTTCCATTGTAGAAGAACTTTACAGTATGTCTCCTGTTGCAAAAATCTCAACCCCAGTATTTTGTGGAAAGTATGCTCCCTTTGTATAAAACTCCCTTGTTAAAATTTGTTTCTGGATAAAATACAAACGGCTGTCCTGACTTATAAAGTCCTATACCGCTTAGGTGCAGACTATCTGAAAGACCATGACTCCCCATACAAACCTGCTAGATTTTTAGGATCTGCAGGAGAAGGCTTTCTCTAGATCCCGCTGGCATCACAGGTTTCTTTGGTGAGGACATGGGAGAGACCTTTCTCTGTGCCTCTTTCCACCCTCTGGAACTCTCTTCCACAGAAGGCTAGGTTGGTCCCCTCCCTGCTTTCCCTTTGCCAGCAAAGACCTTTTTTGTTTAAGCGGGTTTTTTAGGTGTAAGCACAGAAGCTTTCATTGGGATGTTTTCATTGTCTTTTTAAAAATTTCTTTGTCCTTTAATTGATTTTAAATAATTTTCTTTCTCTCTCTTTCTTTTTTAATTGACTCTTTCTGGAAGTCACCTTGGGTCCCACGCTGTGAGAAAGGCGGCATAGAAATGAAATAAATAAATAGAATATGGTGGGATGAATCCAAATAAATATAATAAATGGTAGATTAGTGGAGTGAGCAGGATTTACCCATAGAAGAACTGCATAATTCTGAGAAATAAAAACAGAAGGTGGCTTCACATACGGCTAAGCAAACACTGATATTATTTCTTGGAAGAGGCAGGAATGATAGCTACAGTTGTGGTTTTTCTCTTTTTTTTTTACAAAAAGAGAGTGAGAGAAGAGAAAAGAAAAATCACCTTTACATCTTATTGATTTCCGTGCTTCCAGCTGTCACAACTCAGTAGATTTGCTCTTGCAAAGACAGCAAAGAGCCATGTCTTCAGTCTACACTGTACTTGCCCTTTGACTGGTTGGTGGGAGGTTGCTGTAGCAGGCTGGGCTGTCTCTCCAGGAGATTCAGGCATCAATTTTGTGGCAGGAGCTTGGGCCTGTTCAGTGAATCAAACGCTCTCCGTGGAGCAGTATTTCGTGCCATCCCCTTGGAGCCCCTTGCCCTAGTTTAAAGCCCCACACAACCACAAAAGGCAGCCATGGAGAGACCACACTGGCCGGAAAGCCACGTAACAAGGAGATAGCTTTGGTGGTGGGGGCGGGAAAGTGTCTAATGAGATGATGAATGCGTTAGCTTCTGCTTATGCACCTTTTATATTCCACCTGAAATTAACTCCAGAAGAGATCAATTACTATTACTGTTCGTGGACTGGAGGGGAAATAGATGGAGGATGAGGTGGTATGATGGAATACCACCAGAGGCAAACAGTAACAACAGGTATTAATAGCAACATCATCACTAATACCACCAGTCATTTTAATTGGTTTCTTCTGCAATTATTATATCTTCTATCTGGGATGAGATATGGTACATCTCTCCAGATGTAGGCCCATAATTCTCATCATCCCTTACTATCGACCATGCTGGCTGGGGCTGATGGGAGTTGGAATCCAATAACATATGGAAGACCGCTTGGTTCCCCACGGCACTATATATAAAAAAATAATTAGAGTAAATTCTTGGGGGATGGTTTCAACTATATAAAGAAGATGAGTGCCTATGAGTTACTGTTGTGGTCCTATCCTGTTCATGCCTAACTTGCAAATAAAGCAGGGCCTTAACTATTTAAATATAAAAGTTTTGGCTGATCTTTTCTTGTTCTGTGCCTTGAAGTTGATTTTGATTTAAGACCACTGTAACCTAGTGTTTTTTGGTCAAGATTTCTTCAGACAAGATTAGAGATTGCCTTCCTCTGAAGCCGAGAAAGTGTGACTTGCCCATGGTTACCCATTGGGGAAGTGTTTCCATATCTGAGAAAAGATTCAAGTTCTGGTTTCCCAGAGTTCTAGTCCAAATAGGCAAACCACTACATAATACTGGTACTCTTAATGTGAAAAGTCTCTGAGAGCTATACATCTGAAATGGCACATGGGCATTTTGTATATCTCTCTTGGACCATAACTCTCATCATCCCTTACTATCAACCATGCTGGCTAGGGATGATGGGAGTACCTAACTATGGAAAGGAGGGTCACCAAGGAATGGATTCCATGCCCTGTAGAATAAGCCCATGCTAAGTGTGTCCTGGAAGGCATCACTTAAGGTGGCTAGCATATGGGCCATGTAGTCAAAGGTTGCCCTGTACGGGCCCCTTTTGGATATTTGAGGACCTAGTTAATCTATGAACTGAGCTGCCTTCCTTTTGAGGATATTTACTGTATTCTAATTGGCGTGCAGGGCAGGGAACGAAAGCAAGTCCCTCTTCCCTGCTTGCATGATAGTGTATATGGGCTTTCAAATTTCCAAATAGGTTTGGCGGTATGTGTTTGTTTGTGTACTTGTATGTTTGTGCATTATGCAAGCATGCATATATGTTGGTGCATAATTTCAAGCGCTCTCCACCTCAAATAGCATTTAAATGCGTGTCTCTCTCCTCCCCCAAACACTCTAAAGTGGTACAATCCAAGCAGCTTTACCAGATGCTAGTTTGCTAGATACAGGCCACCCATAGCAATGCTTTGGCTAATGTTTGCGTGTTTGAATCTATCAAAAGCTTATTTTCAAATTATTCAATTAGAATTCAACTGTTCTTCCTCTCTCTCTCTCTTTTCTCTCATGATTTATTTCTTCAATTTATGATCCACATTTTCCCATCAAGAGACAAATACAGGACAGATATTTGCTTATTCCAGATTTATTGCCCATTACGTCAGTGGGCATTGCGGGCCAGCCATATGTAATGCTTCATAAATTACACGCCAAATGATAAATGTTAGCAAATAATGTGACTTTTGTTTGTGGGCTTTTTTGAGCTGAGTGGGCTTGTTAACATCCCTTCAGCCTCCATTAATAACTTCTGCCTAGTTTTTTGTCTTTTGCAATTAGCATAAGGACTTTACACATCTTTCTCCCCCCCCCCCACAACGCACACACTCATGGGTCCTGCTAGTAGTACCTATTATCTAGTAAGAACGTCTGTCATTGCATTGGATTCTACTCCCATTGCTTGCTGCTATGTCTGATTTGTTTATGTATTTAAAGTACAGGAGGGAGATGGCAGAATTCTGACAATCTGTACAGCAGCTTTCTATCACCAGACTCATAGTAGTTGTACTGTTTAGACACTTGCAAAAGGAGGTTTCCAATATCCCCTTATGCAAGTGGTTCTTCAATTTTCTAAGGCACAGTGGTGCATGGGCACAGTACCATCCTTGATCAGCTATTAGAATAACCCCTGCAGTGTCCCTGGCATATTCATGCGAATGGCGGGGAGGCTATTAGCCACTGCGTGCCGTCTTCTGCATAGGCCTGACAGTGCAGCTTTATGGTCCACCAGCACTGGACAGGATCTAGTTCCTCCTCTTCCTCTTCCGCTTCTTTCTTAGATTTTTTTAAAATTAAGTTTAAGAAACTATAATAAAAGAACAAAACAGAAAATGGATGAACATCACTGGGCATTTCCGCACTAGACCATTATAGTGCTATGATTCCACTTTCAGCATCCCTACCCCAACAATATGCTGGACTTGAATCATTGACAGATGCTTGATAGATTGTTTGTATGATATATATTTATTCATATATGATTGTTGAGACTTTCCTTCTCTTTTTAGTCTCTCGTTCTATAAACTTTATAAAAATAAATAAAAAATTATGCTGAATTTTCTATCTATTATTTTTGTTATGCTGTGGGTTTTTTTTCAATTTATATTTTCAAATGTTTTTTTTTAATTTTATGATAGCTTAATTATCTTGTAACTTTCATATTTTGTGAATATTTAACTACATTTTTTTTAATTTGCTGTAAGCCACTTTGGGCAGGATATTGTTATTGTTATTGCTTGGGGGATAAAGGTCGTTTCCGCACTACAATGTTATAGTGCTATCATTCCACTTTCAACATCCTATGGAATTCTGGCCTTTGCAGTTTAGGGAGGGGCCTTTAGAATTCTCAGCTGGAGAGCTCTTTGGCCTCAGGAAACTGCAAATCCCAGAATTCCACAGGAGGTTGAAAGTGGAATAATAGCACTATGACTGTGGTGCGGGAGTGACCATTATCTATAACTAAAATTACAAATGATCTTCCATTAAGAATAAAAAATAAGCAAAGACTGGGGGGAACAAAAGAAGAAAAAAAATAAAAAATAAAAATTACTTCCAATCTGCATATCAACAACTATATGTAACCACAATCTCCCTAATTTCTCTAATACATTACATACTTCTTTCAGTTGTTCATAACTACTAATAGTCAAATCCAATAAAAAAATGGATCATCTGTATCATTTCTCAAAATGTCCACAAAGGGTTTTGATTCTTCAAGGAATCTTGAATTAAAAGAGTCAGTTTGTCCAAGTCCATCAATTTTGCTATCTAGTCACTTGCAGTTGATATTTCCAAATGTTTTCAGTGCAATAGGCTTTCATGATCTCAATTTAACTGTGTGTCCCTAAATGCCAAAAGGAATTTGTGTGTGTGTGTGTGTACATGTATGCCTGGCCCCTCCCTAAACTGCAACCCCCCTGGAATCCATAGGATGTTGAAAGAGGAATAATAGCACTATAACAGTGCAGTGTGGAAAGAAGGGCTTCTCCTTCTCTCTGTCCTACATCCAGCATCCCTACCCAGAAAAGAAGTTTAAAACAAACACACACACACACACACACACAGTGGAGGATTGCACTTCTAAAGGCTTATGGTACATACAGTGCCCTGGCACTTTTTTTTCCCTTCGGAAAAGGATGGATGATCGTAAAGTGGACTTGTTTCTACCCAGCAATGAGTGCTGAGGGACCTTCTAAAATTGCTTGCCCTTGGTCTAAGCAGCTATGCCCATCTAATACAACTTTATATCCGATACATTATACACAACTGTGCACGACATCTAATACACTATAACAGTCTAGTGTGGAAATGGCCTAGCTTTGGCCCAGAAATCTCCAGCTGCTGAGTTCCCAAATGTTACTGCTTCCTGTGCGGACCATTTATCTGTTTTACTGTCTTGGCTAGGAATATTTCAAGAAAAAAAAAAAAACAGCGCAAGGAAGCAAATACCTTCTGTTGTTAAATTTCTGAGAAATTACACATTAAAGGGTGCTGTTGATTGGCCGTTTGTTTGCGAAGAAAGCTCAGCTGCCTTCAGCATCTAAATGCCACCATAAAACTGATTACTCTCAGGGTAATATATTTCTCATTTGGCTGGGGATGGTACTGCTTCTCTAAGCATGGTTAAAAATAGACCGGCAGAGGAGAAAAGTTACATATTGAAGAATGCATGAAGCCCTTGGTCGATGTTTTGGAGGAACAAAATGCCATTTTAGTTTGGGGGTGACTCTGCCTCCTTGCTCTCATAGCGTACCTACAGGACACTGCTATGACCCACACAAACTCCAGTGGTTTTTAAAATAAGTAGAACATTTTTGCAAATCCTGGTTTTAGCGATTCATAACCCAAGAGCTGCCTTTGACTCCTTTTTCCAGTAGAGGGCAGTTAGGTTACACGACAGAGAAGATGTTTCGCCTTGCGTGAAAATCTCTCTCCATACGGCGTCAAATTGCTTGGATCATCTGTTCCTTGAGCTGTGTGAAGGAGTTGAGGGGGATAAATCTGCTGAAATTTCCCAAAGATTTCAAGAAATGGCAGAAAAGACTGCGGCTTCTGAGATGCTTTGTTTTTAATCTGTCTTGAAGTGGATTTTTTTCTCTCTCAAAGAAATGCTTTCCTGGGAAGTCAAAATGGAGAAGCGTGACTCTGGCAGTGTAACTCATTGTAACTCTGGCATCTCAAGAACATTCTGTTTTCGATGCAAATCTTGTTTTTCCCAGCTTCGCCTATTACCTTGAAAAAGTTTAGAGATGCTTGTTTTGCTGCTTCTATTGAACTCCAGATAAGTGTTTCAGCATCTTCCTCCGTCACTGTTGCAATGCCACCATAAAGAAAGCAAATTAAAAACAGAAGAAATAATACTACACTGGTGTACAAGACTCACATTCCCCCCCCAAAAAAATACTGTTTGAAAATAGGGTGCATCTTATACTCTGGTGTGTCTTATACTCTGGTGAGTTTGAACATGGGGCGCGTCTTATTCACGGGTGCGTCTTATACACCGGCAAGGCTAAAAAAGGTATTTTCTATGGTATTTTTAAAAATGATATTTTTAAAAATTTCCGTAGTTTTTTTTAAAGGAAAAGAAGAAGTTTCTGTGGCACTTTTGGCCAATCTGATTATTGCCTAGGATTGGAATGTAACCCTCCAGATGATGCTCGACTACAACTCCAGTTATTTTTTTTCAGCCTTGCCTTTACTGTCTGGGACTGGTGGAACTTGGAGTCCAGCAGTTTCTGGAAAGAACGCCAATATGGGCTAGTGGTTAGAGTGTTGGAAGACCATACCTGACCAAGACCCGCGTCCAACCAAATCAAGCTGGATGTGTGGCATTTGCAACCTGACTGAGAGTGAGCTGAGGCTGCTTCTGGCTGCAAGCCCCTGTCCCATGCTGGGTATGAGCCAAGACATTTTAACTCCATAACCCCTGGAAATGACCTTTTCTTCATCCGGTGGCTTTTCCAAAGAGTCAGATTGCTGTGTTTCTTTTCAGCCTGCATTCAGGCCTCTCTGACCTTATAACTGTGTCCTTAACAGGACCAAGAGCTTCATCCTTGGCAGCAATAGCTTATTTTTTTTCCCCTTTGGCTTGCTTAGTGCCCACCTGGACTCCTGACCTGGTTTCACATAGTAGGTGGTTGTAAGAGCTAGAAGCTCTGGAGATTTGGACCATTTCCATACTACACTGTTATAGTGCTGTTATTCCACTTTCAACATCCTGTGGAATCCTGGGGTTTGCAGTTTAGGGAGGGGCATTTCAAATTCTCGGTCAGAGAGCTCTTGGGCCTCAGGAAACTACAAACCCCAGAACCCCACAGGATGTTGAAAATGGAATGATAGCACTAGAACAGCGCAGTGCAGAAATGGCCTTGGAATGCTTTTTGGCCTAAGTACTTACTCCATCCTTGCCTCCTTTAATGGTTACTTGGCCAATATCCTAGTCTTAAGAGGACATCCCAGAGGAAGGGGGAAAAAGAGTTCAGATCTCTTCTCTTGGCCTTTGCTGACTGTTGTCCTTTTGCTTTCTTTCCTTTGGCACGGTGTGCCCTTCATTGCTGGTTGGCCTGGAGTGGCACCTGCCTAGTTTAGCTGGCCTTCCTTGTATGTCTTTCTGACCACCACCAGTTTCATCTCTGTTCTTCTAGTACTTGTAACTTGTATCAGTCTTTGAGTATTGGACTACACCACTGGTGGGGCAGGTCTTAATAATTTTCTCTGGCAGTTCTGATCTCTTTTGCCTTATGTCTAGTCCTCATAATCTTTGGTGCTGTTATGACTCCTCTGAAATGGGGAGGAACCACTTACTTTCGTCGCTACTACCTTGTTGTTATCATTAGGATGGCTTTAACAAACTTATAACCAGAAAAGAAAAGGCTATAAGAATGTAGAGCAATCCCTCCAACTCTGAAAACTATCATTTGCCAGTGCAAGACACATTATTTTGAAATCCTTCAGGCTGGTTTTCAAATTGCTGTTTAAGTATACAAACAGGGTTGTTTTCTATGTTGGCAACTCCATCTGGTTGGATATATTACTCTTTAATGATAATATTTTACAAGTAAGTTAATATTAGGGGCGGGTGATATAATTTTTGTTATCTCTTCAGTTTGTACCTTACTTGTAATTACGGATACATTTTCCCCTTCCATTAACAGCCCTTGAAGAAGATCATACAAATCTTTCTGGGATGTATTGCAATGGGCTATTTTGTGAAATCAATCCCATTTTTTAAAAAATAAAATCTGAGACTCAGCTGTACCCACTCCAGTTCTCTACAAAGAGATAGATAGATAGATAGATAGATAGATAGATAGATAGATAGATAGATAGATAGACTCTTCTCTGTCCCTAGGGAGCTTCAAGAGGAATAGGAAGCAGTCCCCACTCTTTGGTTGCTTCCTCCATCCCCTCATGGCCGTTGAATAGCCATAAGATCACTTCTTACAGCTCGGTGCTTCCTGGGGGGGATTTTTTGGACTGACACCAAGGGGCAAGTGCAGTGGTGGGCAGCTGCTGAGGGATGCATCCATTTCTTATTCTGCAGCTGACCGCTTTGGTACTCCTGATATGACTAGAAGTGACTTCACTTGACCAATTTGGGAGCATTTTTCTTTTTCTTTTCTTTTCCAGAATTTGTGGGAAGAGTTAGGGAAATGTTGGGAGTGAAAACATAAGAGTTTTGCTGTGTTTTTGATGTATTTTCAGTGTCTTGGGGACAAAAAAGAAATCACTCAGTTTTTAAACTTTTGTTTGGGTCTGGGGGCTTTGGGGGAACTTCATTGGCTCTCATGTGGTCTATAGACTTTAGCCATTTCTGCCCTACACTGTCATAGGGATATCATTCCTCATTTAACCTCCTATGGGATTCTAGGGTTTGTAGTTTAACTGAGGCCAAAGAACTCTCTGGCAAACCCCAGGATTCCATAGGATGTTGAAAGGGGAATAATAACATTATAACAGTGTAGTGCGGAAATGGTCTTTACTTCACCCACTCCTTGAGCCTCATCAAAAGGAAGACAGGGAATGTGTCACATGGAGTTACTGCCCATTTAGGTCACTCAATGATGTTGGCTCATGTCTCTTTGCTGTTGTTGTTGTGTGCCTTCAAGTTGTTTCCAACTGATGGCGACCCTATGGTGACCCTATCATGGAGTTTTCCGGGACCAAGAGTCTGTGATGTACCCGGTGTCACCTAGTGGGTTTCCATGGCCAAGCGGGGAATCAATGCCAATGTCCAATGCTCCAACCATTACACCCATGTTGGCTCTCTTCTTTAACTCAGTCACAATCTCCAAACCCTGCAAAGTGGATTTTAGAACATGAGGCACGAAGTCCCACAGACTTTAGTAAATATTACAAAAACAGAGTAAGGGAAGAACTGTTTATTTGTAATGAGTTAGGTCCAGGTTCAGAGTTGAAAAGCACGGGATCATATTTGCTTGGAAACATGTCACACTAAACTCCAAAGGACCGCTTTTTAGTTGGAAACAAAATGAAGAAACTTGCAGTGGAATCAGGAGGAGGAAGGCTTGTGCCAAGCCTGATAATCTTCCCCCAGTAAATCCCATTTCTTCATATCTACCTTAGATTCCTCTGCTTATGAACCATCATTGCCATATTTGATTACTCTTGCATAAGGAGCAATTTTGCATCCTCAGAGGAAAGGAAGCTGATTTTTTCATGCACAGCAAGAATGGCTTTGCTTTCTTTCTTTCTTTCTTTCTTTCTTTCTTTCTTTCTTTCTTTCTTTCTTTCTTTCTTTCTTTTTTACCTTTTTAACTCCTGGAAGAGTAAAAAGTGAGAGGTCAACCCTCTGTCGTCATGGCAACTGGAGCAGCGACAGTCTTTGAGCTGATGAAGGAGGGTGATACTGGCGCCGAAGTTTCTCTGCTGCTGTTGTTTTCTGTGATTATAGCTCTTGAGCCGTACAAGAAGGTCTCATCCTCCTGGCAGCGCCTTGCTCCCTGTAATGTTGAACAGCCGGCACCAGCCAGAGAAGAGACATGCAAAACTCCCGCCATTTCCACCCTCCACTGTGATAGTGCTCTTATTCCACTTTCAACCTCCTATGGAATCCTGGGGTTTGCAGTTTAGCAAGAGGCATTTAGAATTCTCGGCCAGAGAGCTCTTTGGCCTCAGGAAACTACAAACCCCAGAATTCCACAGGATGTTGAAAGTGGAATAATAGCACTAGAACAGCAGAGGGCAGAAATGGCCTAGAAAAGCAAAGGGAACTTATGGGGCTTGTGGGATGCACAGGGTCTACCAAAATCCCCAATAGTTAGTCAAGCAGCCAAAGTTACTCAAGAAGCACTGTACCTTCAAAAGACTCCAGAGTTTGCTTATTGCATTTATGTGCCACGTTTCTTGTGGTGTGGGACCCAGGGTGGCTCACAAACAACAAAACAGTGGTAGGTTAAAAAAAATAAAAGGAGAGAGAATAAAAATAAAACAGAACTAAAATACCACCATTTTAAAAAAATCATAAATTAAACAATATTAAAATCTTTGTAAAAGAACGTAAAAATTAAAACTGGAATACCTATCCCGCCCTCCGCCCACCATGCAAGAATGCTCCCTGAGAGCAATTGCTGATTAAAAGCCTGCTTGAACAAGGAAGTCTTTGCCTGTTGGTAGAAAGAGAATGGAAAGCGGGGCAGCTTAACCTCCCATGGAAGGCATTTCCAGAGGGTTGAAGCAGCTACTGAGAAGGCCCTATCCAACGTCCTTACCAGACAAGTATGTGATGGTGGCAGGTCAAGAGAAAGCTTTCCCATGAATCTCCTTGTGGCAGATTCAGATAAGGAGATACGGTTGTTCAAGGGAGAAGTATCATCAAAAGATCCTAACATCACCCATCCTGGGCTTAGACAGAAAATGAAGTAGGCAGCTTTTTCTCCCAAGATTGGTTTTCCAACGTCAAAGTCCTCTAATTTCCCTAAGACCTTATCTTCCCCATCAAGCCCTGCTTAGTTAATTCTGAACTTTAATTCATCTAAAGTAGGGAAGCCTGCCTTGGTGGTGTGGATATTTACTTCCTACAAACAGTTTCCTAAAGTGCTCTTTTATGTTTTCCAGCAGCCTTCATGGAATGATGGATGTCTTTCGAGGCATTTAGAAGACCAAGAGTGCTGCCAGCTTTGATGCATTCATAGGCCAGGCACCTGCCAGCCAGAACTCCCTAATTTCTCCTGCTTTGACAGACAACACTGGACAATTCCACTGTCTCCCTTGTGCTGCTATTTTTGTACCCCTTCTCCACTACCTGAGCAACATCACTTTTCTTCTTCCTACCACTAATGCTAGCCAGTCCATTCTCCTCCCTCTGTTTGGATTAGAAACATCTGGAACATCTGGAGACCCTCACATTTTACCACTCTGATCTCAAGGAAGTACGTTGATTATTTTCTGGGGAAAGAAACTTGAGGTATTTCAAATAGTTTGATGTTACGAATAACCAATACTTCCATGGTACAGATAAGTGAATTTGGAAGCGCTTGCTTAATCAAAACATCTAAGGAAGAAGCCAAGGAGAGGAGGGAGAACTGAAGAACAAAATTTAGTAGGTGTGTTTTTCCATAATTTTTCCAGGCTCATACCCAAACCCAAGCTAAAGTCATGGATTGGCATTCTGTATTGCAGTTACGGATTGGTAATCTGGAGTTACAGGTCTGTAACTGCTCCGTATTCATCCAAACTACATAGTCTTACTTCTGTTGCTGTGTGCCTTTTAAGTGTGCCTTATGGAGATGTTATGGTGAATTTATCCTGGAGTTTTCTGGGGCTGAGAGTGTGTGATACCCCCAAGGTCACCCAGTGGGTTTCCATGGTGTATCAGAGTGAAACCTAGAAGCTTTAAACACAGATAATTAAACTTTTCTGTGCCAGAAGAAAAAAAAAATAAAGGTCTGAGAAAGTCTGGAAGGTATTTGGGGAATATAAGAACAGCTTTAGATGCCACAAAGGTATCACCTTTAGCCCCATGGTTGCAGTTCAATCTTGAGATCTTTGTGTGTAACAGCAGACTGCGTATATGCTGTTGCTGTGCTTTAGGCTGGGTTTTTTTGGTTTTCATTTAATAGACTCACCAATGTCTTCCTAAAGGTGACAGAAAGAACTTGAGTGAGTTTTCTTTTTAAAAAGGAAAGGGGGAGAAAAAGAACCTGACAGATTCATCCAGGCAGCCAGATGGGGCTGAGCAGCCAGCAGTTAAACGTCTACCTGAGTGTGAAATCTTGGGCCCATTCACACTATGCAATTATAGCACTATTCTTCGTTTTAACTGCTATGGCATCGTCCTGCAGAATTCTTGGATTTGCAATTTAGGGAGCAGCATTTAGAGTTTTCAGTCAGAGAGCACCAGGGCCTTCCCAGTCCTCAGATCCCAGGATTCCATAGGATACAACCATGGCAATTAAAGTGGAATCATAATACTATAATTGTGTAGTGTGAAAGGACCCCCTGATTATTCATCCGCCATTGTGTGGCTGAATTAACAGCTCTTTTTTTCCCTTCCTGACAGGCTCCTCAATTTTAATATCTGCATAGCAGACGGGCAGAGAACAATTCCCTCTGTATCATGCTTCTGTTGGGACTGGCTATATTATGAATAGCTGTTCTCATTGAGCAGGGTGCTAGCTCTAATGCAGTGAAATATTTAGATTTTGGCAGTGTAACTCCTCTGAATTACAGTACTACAACATTAGATGACATTAGACCAGTGGTTCTGAACCTGTGGGTCCCCAGATGTTTGTGGACTTCAGTTCCCAGAAGCCCTGAGCATTGACCATAGTGGCTGGGGCTTCTGGGAGCTGAAGTCCACAAACATCTGGGGACCCACAGGTTGAGAACCACTGCATTAGACCCCTCTGAAAGAGAATTCCAAGGAGCTCATGAAATTACAAGTCCTATAAGATGAAGTCACAGCAGTTAAAGCGGTATCCAACTGCTATTTCTGTGTAGTGTGGATACATCCCAAATCTGACATCAGCTCCTAACATATGTGAACACCTAGCAGAGTGCAAGTACCACATCTGAGCCTAGTAAAGTTGCCAGTGCCAGGGTAGCCCAATCACTCCACTGGTCACCTTGGTTTGTGGGGTAGAGTTTTCTCACAGTGGTCCAGTGTGCTGCTTAGATTATCTTCAGAATCATAATTAGGAATACCAAGGCAAGAGGTACACTGAAGGCCCTGGAGGCTACATCTTCAGAGTCCATGGGGTGGTGAATCCATTCCAGGTCTTGATCTGATTGTTAAAAGGATCAGGTACTTAAAAGGATATCTGAGGTACTGAACATGTTTTGGGGATAGCCTTGCTGGAAAGACTAAAATGTGGATGGGCTCACCATCTTCAAGAAGGGAAAAAAAGAGGACCCAAATAATTATCGCCCAGTCAGCCTGACATCAGTACCTGGAAAGATCCTGGAGCAGATCATCAAACAGTCAGTTTCTAATCACTTAGAAAACAATGCTGTAATTACGAAAAGTCAACATGGATTTCTCAAAAATAAGTCATGCCAGACTAATCTTATCTCCTTTTATGATAGAGTTACTTGCTTGATAGATGAAGGGAATGCCGTGGACATAGTATATCTTGATTTCAGTAAGGCCTTTGACAAAGTTCCCCATGACATTCTTGCAAAGAAGCTAGTAAGATGTGAGCTGGATGGGGCTACTGTCAGGTGGATTTGTAACTGGTTGACTGACCGTACCCAAAGGGTGGTCACCAATGGCAGATTCTCATCCTGGAGAGGAGTGATTAGCGGGGTGCCACAGGGTTCTGTCCTGGGCCTGGTGCTGTTCAATATCTTCATTAATGACTTGGATGAAGGAATAGAGGGCACGCTGATCAAATTTGCAGATGACACCAAATTGGGAGGGGTTGCTAATACGCCTGATGACAGGATTAAAATTCAAAAGGACCTGGACAGATTGGAGAGCTGGGCCAAGGCTAACAAAATGAAGTTCAACAGAGAGAGAAATGTAAGGTCCTACACTTAGGCAGAAAAAATGGTATGCAGAAATATAGGGTGGGGGACACGTGGCTGGCTAACAGTACGTGTGAAAGGGATCTAGGAGTCTTAATAGACTACAAGCTGAACATGAGTCAGCAGTGTGATGCGGCAGCCAAGAAAACCAATGCAATTCTTGGTTGCATCAATAGGAGTATGGTGTCTAGATCGAGGGAGGTATTGGTACCACTTTATTCTGCTTTGGTTAGACCTCATCTTGAATACTGTGTCCAATTCTGGGCACCCCAATTCAAGAAGGATATGGATAAGCTGGAGCAGGTCCAGAGGAGGGCAACCAAAATGGTGAGGGGCCTGGAAGCCATGCCCTATGAGGACAGACTTAGAGAGCTGGGTATGTTTAGTCTGCAGAAGAGAAGGTTGAGAGGGGACACGATAGCCATGTTTAAATATTTGAAGGGATGTCATGTCGAGGAGGGAGTGGGCTTGTTTTCTCCTGCTCTTGTGACCAGGACAAGGAGCAATGGATACAAGCTGCAGGAGGGGAGATTCCACCTGAACCTCAGGAAGAATTTCCTGAAGGTCAGGGCTGTCCGGTAGTGGAATGTGCTGCCACGGAGTGTGGTGGAGTCTCCTTCGTTGGAGGTTTTTAAGCGGAGGCTGGATGGCCACTTGTCAGGAGTGCTTTGAGGGTTTTCCTGCATGGCAGGGGGTTGGACTGGATGGCCCATGTGGTCTCTTCCAACTCCACATTTCTATGATTCTATGATTCTATCCCCAGTGACATGGAAGCCACCAGACACAATTGTCTAACTGAGGCTTCCTTTGACTGATGTCCTGAAGATATGTTAGACTGAAAACTCCATCATCCATAGATATCTGTGGATATCTAACCCCTCTGGAAGGCAGAAGATCAGAGAAGGCTCTGGACTAAAGCCCTGCATGCATGCTAAGCATTACCATTATGAGTCTAGAAAACAATGCACTAGGTAACTGCAAGGTCAGCTGGATCCTGTACTTGCTGATTGTCTCATAATGACTGATTAGAAACACATCTGCCACTGGGTGATATAAAAGCCTGATTACTCTTTGCTATTTTTTAAAAAATGATGTGTTTAAAAATATGGTCTTGTTCCCTCTTTGTTTTATTCTGGATTTTTTTTTTCCTGGGGTATGGGGGTGTTGCAGTGCGGAGAGCCATTTTCCTTTTCTGCTCTCCACCCACATCCATTAGAAGGATGTTTTACAATATGGTGCTTGTCATCTGTTTCAAAGACACTGCGATGGGATACAGGTATGCCAGATGGGTAACCCTAGTGTGACTAATTATTGTGTATTTGCCTTTAATTATTATCATTTATTATGGTGGAAAAGACAATGGAGGTTCCCAGACTAGGAGGAGAAAAATATCAACATCAAGGAGTTTGTCCTTCTTTGGAGAGAGGGGGGCATCTGTCCATTGCTATGAACTTCCACCTTTGCTCATCTCTTGCTCCAATCCATGTTGCTTCCGTGCATATTTTGATGGTCAAAAACATTCCACTGTCATTTGGTGTGTGCATGTTTCACGTAAACCATTTCCCCCCATAAATTCTGCTCATTCTTTCCACACTTGATTGACTGAAGTATCGTTACTTCCAAATGTATTTGCTATTGACCAAAGTTTGCATTCATTTTTAAAAATGGAATGTTTTTTTTCCCTCAAGTACATGTTTTCCCCATAGGCACACTATGTTATAGATATTTGTCCAAGTCCTGAAAGATGTGGGTTTCCAAATGCAAAGAGAACATGGTCCAGGTTCATGTTTGGGTAATGGAGAAGGGAAAATTTCATACACATACACGCACAATACCCACACAAATGTTCTGTCAGATAGATTCTCACAAACTCCTACCCCTTCTTTCTAGCAGCTGAAATATAGGCCGAGATCCAATAGTTATAGTGGTAGAGCATCACTCTATGCCAAAGTTAGCTATGGCAAGAGCTTTGGGCAAAGCTCCATTTCCTCCCTCCCAAAAAGGCATTGATTGGCCTCAGAGGTGCATCCATGGTGGATTAGAAGAACCAGCCATCACCCCCTGGAAAAGGATGGAAGCTACTTCTTCAGTTCCAGATGAGCAAAACAATTGGACCTCTCTCCATGCCAGCCCTGTGGGCTGTTAGTGGCCAGGGGGGATCCAGCTGCTCCTCGGAGCCTCTGGCTGTCCTTGTGCAAAGCATTGTGAAAAAAGGTATGGGATGTCTCCTTCTGCAATGTCTTTAGAAGTCATTATGCTGATGCAACAAGGGATTATGATAGTGCAAGCCATGTACAGGAAGCCATATAAAAGTCAAAGGGAAGATGGCCCTGAGTTCACTGTCTGCATCAGGTTGGGCAGGTTTAGTGAGTTAGGAACTGCCTCTTCCCTTCCCAGGACATGGTGAAGACTACTTCTCTGAAACTAGAAGTAGCTGGGAAGTCCATCTCCAGTTTCATAAAATCCTTGTGGGGTGGAATGGAGAAAGAAGGCAGAGTGGGAATTTTTTCTTTACAGGCAAATAACCTTCTGGAAGGTTTCCAGGAGCATGATTCCCCTTTTGAGAATTAAAAATAATTTCTCAATAGGGCTGAGGTGCTCCTTGAAGCTTTTAGATCTGGAAAAATTGAGCTTGGGGCCCAGATGTTAACCTCTGATCTCCATATAGGCTTGAACAGCACACAAAAAACTTCAGTTCTATTGGACTGTTTAATTCTGCTCAAACTTTTCGCTGTTTTTATGAAGATTTTTGTATTTATTTATTACAAAAGAATATTTATATTTATGTATTTATATATATTAATTTATATTTGGTCCAAATCTAGGGCCAAGGTCCTATAAAGGAGTTGTGTAGCCTAAATCTTTGCATGCAAAATTATGCATTGGTTGTGTTATGGAACCTTTGTATTCAATGCCAGTATTGAACAACTGAACAGTGTAACTGAATGCACGACTAAATGTACAAAACAATGCACATCAGAATACCCACTGGCACCACCCAGTGGAATCACCACTTCCACTTTGAACTGAACATAGACAATATTCATTGAACAAAAGTGTTCAAACACTTCCACTATAGAACTAATACATGTGTAGGACATTGATGGGATTCCAGGGGAAAAATAATGAACTAAGGAATAACACTTGCATCTGGCAACGTGAGGCATCCAGCTCAGATAGTAGCTTTTTCTTTTCCTTCAATGATAAGTAAACCACACATAAAAATAAATCCTTCCCGGAGAACAACTGTTGATTTGCTGGCAATTTTGAATCTTTTAATGCATTTGCAATGTCACGCGACAATGCACACACATGCACAATAATTGACTTTTATCATTCTAATTCAAATGTAATGTCTTTCTTATAGATCAAGGCAAAACTCTCTCCTCCTAAGCAGAAGATTATTGCATTAAGTTGTCTCACTAAGCTTTGACTACGAAGCATCAAGCTAATGAAATCACTTGCCTTTGGTAGTGAGAGCTTTCCATGTTCCGTAAGAAGATTTGGTGCTAATCGGACTTACAGTGGTTTCCATCCAAGTCTCTTTCTAAAACTTCCTGGGTTCTTCCTCCCCTCTCCTTGTTCATATTATTGTTCAGATATCTACAGGATTCTTTTCTCCCTTTTCTTTGATGGGCTAAGTGAATCAGAAATTGCTCCTAAACTATGCCTAGCAGGAATAAATGCATTTCTAATCCATTTTTAGCCAATCCCTCTGCTTTTTAAAATTTTTTCAGCTTTACATAGAATGGCCCGTTCTGCTTGATTATCTCTATGCAGAAGCATCTTGTAGGAGACGAAACTCTCACTTTGGAAGGTTAAAAAACCCAGTGTATTATAGGAATAAAAATTGTTTAGCTTCATTAGGTCAATGTGCAGTTTCTGCAATTTATGCCTAAAGCAGAAAATGGCAGACTCATCCAATCTCTCCTGTTTGACTTTTGCTATTCCATTAAAAATAAAACAAACAAACAAAAAACAAAGCAAGCAAACATGGCCTCAGTCATGCAGGCCTACACTAGACTGAGCCATACAACATCTCATCAATTTATTGAACATCCCCTGAAGCCACCCCCACTTCCCCATGGGCATTCCATATTTCATGGGTAGCGGGCAAGATCACAGAAGCATCTGGCTGTGTTCCGGTAGCCAGATGTGGAATTATTACACCAGATTAGTACCTCCAGGGGACCTTGGCAGATCTCAGTGAGGATACCATCATTTCATGTCTGGCTATGGGGATGTAGCCAGATGCTTCTATGATCTTGCCCACTCTTCATGATGCACAGAATGGTGGTTGAGGGAGCTTCAGGGGCTATTCAGTAAGTTGGGGGACTTTGGATACCGCAGGGTGAGGAAAGGCGTACAAACCATCCAGTGCCCAAAAATGGACATGCCAAACACAAGGAGACTTAGGTGTGTGAATATCCCTAACAGGATACCAGCCTATGGTTGTACTAGCCTGAAAGTATAAGCAACACGGAGATTTGCTTTGATCACTAAGATGACAGCATCCCAATAATACCAAGGCTGGGCAATCTTTTTTAATGTTAAGTGGCATTCAATTTTATAGGAATGATCTCTTGGTGGGCTGCATGCCGGCATGGGGAAGGGATCACTTAGCAGTAGATGTTGTCATGTCCTACCAGGAGCAGGCCTCCTCTGATGACGAAGGGGAAGAGAAGAGCCCAGATACCAGACTCCAGTTATAGCCATTGGTGGTGGGAAGCCCTGCTTTGGAGCCAGAGGAGACTGGCAGCATTGCCTTGGCAGTGGAGCCCAGACCATCCCTTGTAGATCCTAAGAGCAGGAGTCTGAGATTATTGTATGCTTCTGAATGTTGGAGTTTAAATTAGTAGCAATAAAGGAGCGGAATATGCCTTGGTGCACTTTGAAAAGCAAACACTGAGCTAATTAGGCCCATTGTTATTACAACTTACTATAAATTAGCACAGCCAAGGCAGACTCTTGGCTTCAAGGCGCTATCAAGATCGACTATCTCTGCTTCGGCATGGTGTGACTTTGTCTGCTTTCCCATTTCCTGATGTTTGGCTTGTTCCTTGGACTGTTCTCTTCAGTGACTTCCTAATGGGTTTTGGGTCCTCTTGCCCTACTTGGACTTCAGATTGCATTGACCACACTTCTGCTCTTAAAGACTCTCTACATTTAACCCTGGTCTGATTTTCCACTGCTTGCTGTCTTGAATCACTGGTGCTCCCTCTAGGGAACCTGCTACTCTGGAACAGAGTCCAAAGTGGACGGCGCCACATCCTGTTCTTTCTGCCACTATCCTTCCTTCCTTCTATACTCTTTTCTTATTCTTTCTCTTTTTCTCCTGCTTTCTGTTTGTCCTATCTCTGCAAATCCCTCCTATTTTTCTCTTCACTTGCAACTGGTGATTCCCATATCTGCTCTTAAGCTCGGCTTCATAGGTTCAAAGGAACTTCAGAGTGCTGAATCTATTTGGGAGGTAGGATCTAGCACTTTGGATAGCTCCTTGAAGTGTTCCTTTCTGTGCACTTATTTTTGAATGACGGAATATTTTTGCTCAAAACCCCAGAATATTTTCTGAAAACCACATTATTTTCTGTGCAAAATGATCTTTTTAAATGCAAGACAACTTTTTCTTGCAGAGATTCTGCCCTTTTTTGGTACATATTATTATTTTTTCACAAAAACAGTCCCAAAATGTAAAAGCCTCTATGAAAAATATGCAAAACCTCCCATCATCTCTCCCAGCAGGAAGAAAAAACTTAGAAATTATTTGTCCTTGCCTGTTAGAATGAAGTTAGTGGAGATTTACGTCCTAAACTCATACAGTGTATTGAAGAAAATGGTCAAGTTCTGTCCAGTTATAAGACACAAGCTGTAAGGCATAGAAAATGGGAAGCTGACTTCAAGATTAGCCCTGCTCCCTCGTTTTGTATGGATTAGCTATGAAAATAACTTAGTCTCAATACTGCTGACTTTTACTGAATCATACCGGCATTTTTCTCCATTTTTTTTTTTTTGGAGGGGGGAGTTCCTTCAAAATTCCCCAGGCATTTCTTTCTCTTGAGGAGGAGCCTTGGAATTTCACTTTCACCATAAGGTCCAGTGAGTTTGTAATTATCCTCTTAACTCCAACAGCTAAGCCTAGTTAAAGCAGACCTATCCTTGCTCTGGATTCTTCAGATGTTTCAGAGATACCGTATTTAACTGCATATAAGATGCACCCGTGTATAAGATGCACTCCATTTATACACTGCCAAATACAATTTGCCAATATGTACGAAACACCAGTGTATAAGACACAACCCATTTTCAAACAGTATTTTTTTTTGGGGGGGGGAGTGAGTCTTATAAGCCAGCAAATACAGCATTCAATTTAATTACATATTACTGGTTTTGGGGAGGATGAGGATGAAGTCCTCTGATGTTTGGCGAAGAGATGCCAGGAACTTGGGTGATCGTCCACCTCTACACTAGTGGTTCAGTTCTTATTGAAGAAACCCTCCCAAATCTTTGCTTTTCATGTTACATTTTAGTCTCCCTGTTCTCTCTTCCTCCATCTCTCCCTGTCTATCCCCTCCCCCGTCTTTCTGTGCATATATATATATATATATATCTGTGCCAGCCTTCCTCTTTCCAATTCTTCCTTTAAGGTTTAATTTAACAATAACATTTGCGATTGGGGTCCCACACATCTCAAGGGCATTGCGCTTGAAATTGCACACACACCGCACCATTTATCATAGCCTGACATGTGTCATGTTCCAGACTGCAGCTTCGAGAGGTTACAGCTCCCGACTGCTCCTTTGTTGATCAGCTGCTGAGACAACTGAGACACCTTCTCCCCCCTTCATCTCTTTCCCCCCACTCTATTATTAAAGCTCCTTGGCCTCCTCCTTTCGAGTATCCAGCTCAGCTCTCATTTAAGGAAAGAACATTGACTGCTGCCCCCCGATTTCGCCCCACCCCATGCCAGTGTTGACATCCGCTTGTGTGTCGGATGACTTTGAGGGCTTGTTAGATTCCTTGCCTTTTTCATCAGGTGGGCTTGGGTTATTGAAAGTGAAGTTACTTTGTTGGGTTTGGAGATGACGGCAGCAACATCTCTCTGGTTCCATTTTAATGGGATAGTTTGTCAGGCTCCTCTGTACTCCAATCACCCAACCTGAAAATTGTTCAAGAAAACAGTAAATGATTTTGTTAAAAATAGACACACTAATCAACATGAGCCAAGGCTGCTTCCTTTTTATGATTGGTATCAGTATTTAATTCAAACCCAACAGAACATTTCAACATTCTCTTCCAGGCCTGGACTATCTTTGACTTGTGCTGGTCATTCCATGTTTTTGCACTGGAAGAAAACTTTATAGCTGGCAATCCAGCTGAACATCGGTCTACTCTAATATATGATCTCCAACCAAGGTCTTGATTAGCGCCTGGTTTTGCTTCTTATCTGGAGCTACCGAATAAAACTGAGATGTGTCTCAAGTACCTGGCTGGCTATCAGATGTTCCTGATGAGCTGTATTTACCTTCCTTCATCACAGATTTGGAACTGAGTGAATTTTCTTTTGTTTTGCTGCACAATTGAAAGCAGAGGGTGTGTCTGCAGAGGTTGCAACTGTGGTCTCTTGGAGATGTCTCATTCATAGGATTGCCATAAGTCAAAGTCAGCTTGATGTCAAATAATAACTACTGTATGTCTTCATGTTTGTGATGTGGATCATCAGATGTCTGTTTGAAAAAATGTATCTCCTTGTACACACCCTAAGATCTGCAGGAGAAGGCTTTCTCTTGGTCTCACGACCATCCCAAGCTCACCTGGTGAGGACACAGGAGAGATCATTCTTGGTGGCTGCTCCCACCCTGTGGAACGCTTTTCCATGAGATGCCAGGCTGGTCCCCTCCCTGCTCTCCTTTCGTAGGCAGGCAAAGACATTTCTTTTTAAATAGGCCTTTCATGGATGAGCTGGAGACCTTTTATTTATTGATTAGCTGTTTTTAAAAGTTATTGTAAGTTTTATAATTTTATACATCTTTTAAGGTTTTAGTTGTTTACATGCTTTTAATGTTTTTTTTAACCTTTTGGAAGCTGTCTTGGGTCCCACCTTGGAAGAAAAGGCGGCATATAAATCCAGTGATAAATAAATAAATGCCCAGATACATTCCATTATCAGTAGAAACAGCCATGGGCACTTGATTATCTGATCTGGAGAAGAGGATTTGAATGCATATTTACTCAGGTTGAAGGTGGAGAATCAATTGGGTGCTTGAAGATACTGGAAAGCAATGGTATCAGTAGAAAGGAGAGTTTTCCTGCACCCTCGACCCTACTGGACTGACCAGCTCTTAAGTGAGGGAGGCCACCACCTGTTCAAGGCCATGATGAGGATGATGAAGATGATGATGATTTTCCTGTTACTGCTTTTTAAAACCCTCTACTCAGGATCCAGTAATTATACTTTCAGAGGCATATCAATTCCATCAGTCCAAATGCCTGAGATGTCATAGAAAAGATTAATGAAATGTGTATGATAGGTTGATAGGTGCACATTTCAGATTACAATGTATAACTGGATGTAGGAAATGGATGGGGCTTGTTTATGAGGTCCTTATTCCATATTACCCCATGTAGGTTTCTTTGCTCTGGTTCAGGGCACCAGATGGTAATGGAGACACAATGAGGCTTTTGAAAAAATGGCCACAATTAGAACAAACTTGTCATATCCACACTAGTCCAGTGTCTTTAGCAACCTGCTATCCTGTGATTCTACGATTCTTCTGACTTGCGAGCCTTGTTTACATTAATTAATGAATTAATTATATTTGTATGCCACCTTTTGTCCCAGAATGAGACCCCTTAAGGTACTTTGGAGGAGCGCATTTTCTTTTTGCCTTGGGAAATGTGAGAACGGATTGGAAATCTGCCTAGCAGGAGAAGAACCTCATTTTGCACTGGATTCAGAATTAATGGGGATTGTGATCAAGCCGCTATGGATCGAGGAAATTTATGCTTGAACTTCACAGCTATCCGCATCCCTGTGATGAATTAAAAGTGAAATATCAAATTCAGTCCTTATACCTTGCAACTTGTGGAGCTTTTTTGTTTCTAAAGGTATATTTGCACTAGGCGGTTGTATCAGTTTGATATTGCTTTAATTACCATGGCTCCCTCCAACATTATCCTGGTATTTTCAGTACAATGAAGTACTTAGGAGTCACCTCAAGAGAGTTTTAGTCTACTCATTTAGCAGAGTCTCTTAACAAACTTCAGTTCCAGGACTCCTTAAGATGGAGCCAAGTTAGTTAAAGAGGTATCAAACTAGTATAACTATGTATCACAGCTACTCCTTTAAACTGCAAGAACTTTATGATATGGCCTATTGCAATTGGGCCTAGTATGCAGTTTAAATGGGGATGCTTCAGGAATTCCAACTTTGTGAATCCCCTTATGAAATGTCCCATTCCACACACCCCAGACTGAGGTGGTGATTGGATCTTTGCTATCCTTGAGATTTTACATTCCTCCAAATATTACAAATATTGCAGAACAAGTCTTGGCAGCTCATAAGCATCGAATATATATTACTTATATACATGTAACAGATACATATATTAGAGAGAACACATATATGCACTTAAATACAAGCTATTCGGGAGGGAGTGAGATAATTTTTTATTTTTTTAAACAAACAATATTTATAGATTTTATGCAGAAATGGAAGAGAACCATGTGCAATAAAGCCTGCAGGAGCAATTTAGGTTTACTCACACTGAGCTCCACACATAGGTCAAGATCCTGCGTTGCTCAGTGTGGTGTAACAGCTCTATAAGTAGAAATTTGCTCTGGTCCTCTTCTCTTCATCCCAAGGACTTGTGGCTTTGCTGTGATATCATCCATTTGCCTCTGGCTATGGAGGATAGCCAGACACTTCTCCAGGCCCCCACACTCTCCACCAGTCATGGAATGGCTGGGCAGGGAGGTATTGCAGCAAAACCATGAGATTTTTGGTGGGGAAGGGGAAATGGGGCTTTCATTTTGTTGTGGAGGATTGCAGAGACAACCTCTGAAACAATCAAGCAAGTATTTATGGTATAGTTGACCTTGCACATGTCACTAACAGGATGTCCTATAAGTGTGGTCCTTTGCAATGGACAGGAAGTTGGAGCATTTCTTGAACAACTGGAGAGTATATAGTTGTGCTGCCAGTTGCCTGACTGGTTGTGCAGCAGTGCAATCCAGCACCGCAGTGTAGCTATGCTACAATGAGCACAGCCGAGTAGGGTCTCACCTGCTGGTTCCACGATGCCCAGGTCAGAAAAGAAGAGTCTGTTTTGTGGCGTGGTTAATCTAACTCCTGCAAGCAAAGGGGCCTTTTTGGAGACAGAACCCTTCTCTTCACTTTAGAAGAAGGCAACTTACATCCCTCAATTAACTGCAAATGGAAGGTGGAAGTAAAGTTGTTGGTAGAAGTCATGGCAAGAAACAAGCTCCTGCCCATGCCAGGCAGATCCGGTGAACTTTCCAGGTGTTTTGGAGGCGAATCCTTTCACTGGTGTGCAGCCCTTCTGTGACCCAGCTATTTCACATCATTACCAATTTCTTTGTTCCTTCATCTTCACCTTCTTCCTTGCTTTTTATTGGCTTCTGCTCCTGCTGACCTCTCCCAGCAGTTTACTTTCTAACATCCTGAAAGCTTCATCATTGCTGTCGCTCAGTTCGTCTCACCTTGGGCTGAGATTAAAAGGGGGTGGGGGAGAGAACATAACAACAAAGGGAATGGGAGAGCTCTTGGCAATGTCCCAGTGACAATGCGGAGTGGGTGAAATAGGCCAGGCAATCACCCGGAAGAAAAGCAGACGAGGGGAAAAAAATATCAAACACAAATTGGTTCAAGCAGAAGGGGGATGAGTATAGGGATTTGGGAAAATAGCGTGAGGAGTAGTTCTTTAGAGAATGAAAAAGGCAGGTTGGTTTGTTTTTCAAAACATAATTCCAATAAATCAAAAAGTTTCCTTCTCCTCACATTCTCAAAGACAAGGAGAGCTGAACAGAAAATCCAAAATGGGAAACCGAGGACAGTGATGGAAGCTACGTACATGGCTTTGTACAGTCTCTTTGGTTTTGGCAACGACATCTTGAGCACTGTGGGAGTTTTGGACTAAAATCTCACGTTTTGAAAAGGAAAGGGCTAACTTATTGTTGAGTGTGTGCCCCTTGGTTGCTCAGCACTGGTCAAAAGAAGAGCTCTTTTAGGCATAATTGAAGGAAGATGAGAGGAAGAAAGAAAGAAAGAAAGAAAGAAAGAAAGAAAGAAAGAAAGAAAGAAAGAAAGAAAGAAAGAAAGGTTTAAAAGTATGCCATGTTTACCATAAGAAAACTAAATAAATAACTTTATGTGAAAGAAAGTTTTAGAATTTGAAACACCTGCTGATTTCTCTACCTAGCATCTCCATTGTATATGCTAAAAATCATTTGCATCTTAGGGACTGGGGTGTGTATGCTTCTCCTTGAAACAGTCAGAACAGTTGTTGTCCTCCTTTGTCAATATGCTACCCATGCTGTGAATAATGTTTCGTAGCTCCCTCCTGGGACAAAACTTTGCCCTCAGGGTTGTGCAGTTCCCATTGCAAAATGTTTACTAGCTGGGATCTGCTTCCATGTCAACAGGATCCTTGTGCTAATCCCTGAATCTCTCGACAGACTTTGATCACATTAAAATCCTCTTCAGATGCTTTTGACTCCCAACACACACATTCTATGAACGTAAGAAGAAAATAGTGGGACATAATAGCACACCATTGTGCCACTGCTCTTTCCAGGAACCATGCATGGAGCTGTGGTGGGCAGAGAGTGCCTAGTGTACCCAACTTGGCCTCCTTTACTTGCCATTGAAGGCGAAGCTGCTGCTGCTGGGTTCAGCAGTTCTATAGTAGTGTGAAAACATGGTCAGTGTGCCCCCTACATGCACTCACTCAATTCTGGGTGGAACAGAAGAGGCCATGCTGATTCAGATCAAAAACCATTCCGCTTACACAATAGCAAGCCAGAAGCCTATCAGCAGGACATGCATGGAAGTGCACCTTCTGTTTTGTGTTCCCTATGTGTGTATATGAGCCTTCCAGTTGCCTGTCATTTTATGGAGACCCTGTGAATTTCATAGGCTTTTCTAGACAAGGAAAACTTGGAGATGGTTTTGCTAGTTGCTTCCTCTGAAATATAGCCTACAGCACCTGCTGTTTCTTGGAGGTCTCTCATCCAAGAGCTAACCAGAACTGACCCTGATCATTTTTCAAGATTGAATAAGACCTGGTGCCGTTAGGCTATTGATAAAGACATGCTTTATAGCACATAGCATCATAAGGGATGAGAGCCAGTGTGGTATAGTGGTTGAGTGTTGAACTATGATTCTGGAGTCCAAGATTTGAATCCCTGCTCAGCTGTGGAAACCCACTGGGTGACCTTGGGCAAGTTATACTCTTTCAGTTTCAGAGGAAGATAAAGGCAAAACTCCTTCTGAATAAAGGTTGCCAAGATAACCCTATGATAGGCTCACCTTAGGGTCACCTTAAGTTGGAAACAACTTGAAGGCATGCAACAACAAAAATCAGAAGGGGACTTAAGTGAGTGGTTCTTACGTTCTCCACTCCACTTTCTGGATTAAGAAACAGACTGGAACGTAGTGATCCATCCCTCATCGTGCACTTCCCTGAACTTAGCTGCGCAGTTCTTGGCTCAAATATTGCATACAAAATAATGTGTGTATTTAATTGTAAAATGATGCAGGAACAGGAGGCAATGGAATTTTAACTAAATATGTGCACAACTAATGTGGACTAGATTGGTTTATTCCTAGTCTATAGCTTACCTAGCCACACTTTGATTTTACAACTTCGTCACCCAAATTTATGCCCCTTTTCTTCTCCTTCTTTAATCCTACAATCCTATACCCATTTAACTGGGAACATGCCCTATTCAACTTATTTCTGATCATGCATGTACGGGATTGTACATACTTTAGCGAAATATGCTCCCTTCCACCAGGATTGCTTTCGGTTGTTTTATTTTGCTGCTTTCATGAAAACTCGAAAAGAGGATTCTTCTCTGGTTAAACTTCCTGCCTCCCTGATAAAATACAGTGACAATTTTCTGCTTGAATTTCTCGCTGACTAAATCCATTGATCATCCTTTCTCTCAGTGAGTGAGGAGAGTGCTTTCTGTTTAATAACTCCTATCCTTCTCCATGAGCTTTTCCCCCCTCCGCTCTTTCTGTCTTTCTTGCCTTTGCTTGTTTGTGTTGTGTTGGTCAATCTACTGCACTATTCCTCTGAGAGGCAAAGAGAGCGCAAAATTGAAGTTATTTTATGCTTGGGCTCCCCTTGTCCCAATTTTCAAAACTTTGTGTCAATTTTCACACATCAGTGTCATACAAGGAATACTATGGAAATTTCAGCCGAGCGAGAACCACACATGCAAACCGTTCACAGCCTTTAGCCTCAGCCAGATGCATCTATGTTTGCAAAGCACAATTGAATTGCTAATTAATGTAGAAATATAACTTAATTTGCATGTATTTTCATGTTGTTATTGTTGCTTATTTTTGTGCTTACTCCTCAAAAGAAACAGTGACCCTTCCTTCCCCTAGCAAATTTATGAATGGAGGACTGTTCACTCATTCTTACATTTTCCTTAAGGGAAACATGCTGCAACCTGTATTGTTACTTTGTTACCATACCATAAACCCGCACCCTGTGGGATGTGCTATTTTCATAATTGGACATATTTATGGCTGAAACACATGTTTGAAAGAGTGCTGGCTGTAAGACGTCAGACATGAGCAAGTCATAAATTCAGAGAGGATTAGACAAGAAAACTTGATGCTGACGGGCTTGGGATAATCCTTTCAAAAAGCTGTAAGTTGCAAGCACTCTCGAAAACAATAGAAGGTGAAACTGCCCAGGTGAAATGATCAGGAACCCTACTGTGAGTGTATCTCATGGAGACCTTCCTTTTTCATCTTACCTGACCAAAACATGAAGAGATTGTCATGGCTCTCATTAATGTTTTGTCACCTGGGGTTAAGACGATCAGCCCATGCCAGACTCCTTTGTCAATGCAGTGAGAAAGCTATTACCACTCTGTCCACACACCCTCCTTCAGGGCAGGAAATAGAGTATAAAACTCCCAGCTCAGCCCCAGTGAATTGCAATATTTGAATATAATACATGGTGCCTAGACCTCTGTCTGTTCTTGCTACCCTCAAACCCTCCACTTTGACTTTCTTCTTCAGGACTGGTAGCCACCACCTTTTTCACCCAGTGACTCTCTGTCCAACCTTTCATGCCTCACTTTCTGGTAGCCTTGTGTGGTTCTTGAGAATGTCTGATTTCTTGTGTGTTTTGACAATCTCAATAAAATATTGTCTTAACTGGAGTCCTCCTTGCATTTAGTACTGGTATACACTGGTGAAAAGATCCTGCTGTTATCTTCCTCTCACATGCTTCCTTCAAGCGACATTTCCCCAAATCTAAGGAGACAGGGTTGACAGTCTGGCAGCTGCTGTTAAAAAGTTTGTGTTCTGCTTAGAGACCAAATGAATGTACTTATTTCAGTTAATTTAGTCATGTTTTCCTCTGTAAAATTTTATTTAGATTCATAAATTATGCACACATTACTGTCCGTATAAGGGCTGGCACCCCAATGTGTGAGTTTTTTTTTTTTTTTTGACATCATCCGTATAAAAGGAAAATCCTCACAACCTTCAAATAAGTGACACAGTTTAGGGAGGGATATTTAGAATTCTCAGCCAGAGAGTTCTTTGGCTTCAGTAAATTACAAATCCCGGAATTCCACAGGGTGCTGAAAGTGGAATAATAGCGCTGTAACAATGCAGGGTGGAAATGCCCAAAGTTACATATTCTTACAGTCACTTCTTTGTTTTTTCAGCCAGTACTGGGCATCATCACGGGTACGGGATAGCTACGATGTCATTTGTAAATGTTTTTCAGTTGAGTTTTCTGTATTAACTTATGGTCCACTTGACGATAGGCAACAACATGTGAACTGATTCTGCTGAAAAATATTGTGAGAGAAGAGAAGGTAGTTCCATAAACGGCAGTATGCTGGATACCCCATTCTGACATGCCTGGAATGATAATAGTGAATCTCTGCTCATGAACCAATTCCACGATCATCTCCGTGTTGCATTTAATGTTTCAAATGTATCTTGCAATTGCAAACAACCATTTTGTTAATCTCAAGTCTATTATATTTTGATAGCATTGTAAGCATCTAATAAAAAGGGTTAAGAGTAAAGGGGAGTGTGTGAGGAGAAGTTTGAAAAAAACTGTAAAATTTCCCAGATTTTAAAATGGAATGTCTGGATTGCTTTTGGAAAGCTGACATTATCCTCCTTTTTGTTGGTGAAGGAGTGAACATGAGGAAAGAGGAAGTTGTGTATTACAATTTACAATGTAAATTGGACCACTAGGACTATCCTTGGTTATTTCTCACTGCCTCATAAACATAAAAACTCCTGGGAAGCCCTGATGATCCAAGAAGATTTGACAGAAGAGAATTAAGTTTGTGATACAATAATGTGATTTGTCTTCACTTACCACTTAATGAATATTACAGTGGGAGCAATGGATGAGAAAAACTAGATGCCCATGACATATTTTGATTTTCTTTCAAATAGTTCATTTACTTCTATTTACTGACTTGTCAAGATTTTCTAGCTTCCTTCCCCCTTTTTTGATTTCCCCCCTTAACAATAAAGTCTTACCTTTCTGCTTTGTTTTGCCAGGTATTGTGAACTCCCGAGCATTTAAGAAAGGTGAGGCAGGACATCTGAGTAAAACCAATTAGCATGTTTGGTTAATCACAGTATTCTTCATATGTGCTGATGACTTTTGTCTTACGAGCTCCCCCATCCATGTTTTCGTGGCCTCAGGGACGAGCATGCCGTTGGATCTTCCATGAATTGCAAAGAATTCCATGGCTATCGTGTTAAGCGTTGAAAAACAATCTTTCCTCCTATCTCTCCATCTCTCACTCAGCCAACTGGAATTTGTACAGCTGCATATAACAAATAGCCGGCCAAGCCTCCTCCCATTCAGTTTCATGAGTGGCCCTGGGATGTGATAGCTTTATCATAATCGTTATCCCCCTTCGATCTGCACATAGGAAATGAGCTGGATGAGCACACCACTGGGCCATGCGGCGACCGGCCAATATTCTCCACAGCTTTCCTGCCGGGATCTCTGGCAACAATCTACTGTAGCGCATCAATGTTTAACTAAAGTTATCCTCAGAAGGGCTGTAGAAATACACAGGCTCCTGGCCTAGAGCCATATTGCTTCAGGCTGTGATCTTTTCATAACAGCAAGTGGAAGGGAGAAGAGGAAAAATGATGTCTCCGTGACTGGGAAACCAAAGGAGAATGCACTTACCAAGAGTAGAAGCTCTGACGTCAGCAGAGCGATGAATCTGCTCTGGGCTTTAGTGTGAATTTTAAAGGAGTTACTCAAGGTGCTGAACTCTATTCAAGGTACGGAAACATGCTGCCAAAACAGAAAGCCCTAGTTTGTAGTTTGAAGAGACCCAGCATAGTATAATGGTTTGAGTGTTGGACAAGGACTCAGGAGACCAGAGTTCAAATCCTTGCTTGGTCATGCCATTTTATTTTAGAAACAGGAAGTGTATGTACATTTAAATAGCAAACCAATCCTTCCCAGCCCAAAGGTGATGGAACCCCTAGTCAAAAATCCACTGTGTGGATGCACTGCAATGGTTGAGGGAGGCTCTGAGGGGTCCTGAAATATTCCATAGCATTTGGTAAGGTCCACCGTGGACTCTTGTTCTAGGTCCCTGAAAAAAGAAAGAAAGAAAGAAAGAAAGAAAGAAAGAAAGAAAGAAAGAAAGAAAGAAAGAGGAAGCTTTCTCACCTACTTTTGTCAGTAACTGTGTTTTCTGTTTCCCACAATTCTATATAAGTCATTATGCCTACTACCAGGAGTTGTTGTCATTTCTAAAAATGGTTTGTGGTTTAATGGCTGGGAGAGGAGGCACATGATCCCACCCACTGACTGAGGATGGTGCCTTGTAGATCTATAAGGCAAACAGGGGCTTGCAAGGAAAAAAACAATGGGGTTGACATTTGACCCTTACTGAACGATGTTGCCATCCCGGCATAGTGCCGCATTGTTCCCAGTCCAGGATACCTGCCATTGCACAACATAATTCCTGACCAGGTGCTGTTGCATCCCTATCTGTCGTGATCGTGCTGTATACCATTACTGGATAAAAATCTGGTAATGGCCCCCTTTCCCACCACAGCCCCATAGGCTGCAGGTGTGTGGGAAAGTCCGAAGTTCTTCCTTCTGCAGTACGGTGCAGGAAGAGGTGGGGAAAGGGACTCACCGTTGCACTGTCCTGCAGAAGTAAGAAGAGTGTCCCTAACACTACTCATCCACCGACAGCTGACCGGGCACAACAGAGAGCATTGAGGCCCCGATCCCATCCTGGCATTGCTGGGATCCCACTGGGATGATGTGATATTGGGCCATAGTGCAATACAGACCTTCCTGATGCATTCTGCTCTGAGTCTATGAGCTTGTTTCTTTGTAGTGAGAAGAGAATGGTGTACTTGGTCAAAGGGTGATTAATTTGTACGTCCTCTCAAAATTACATAAAAAGAGTGAAACTTACCTGTATTTTTGAAATTACCATTAGAGCTGTTTGACAGGGAAACAGACTGCCTGAAAGCATAGTGGACTTTTCTACACGGCAGGTCTTTAAATAGAAGTTGGATCTCTCAAGAATGTTGTAGTTATGGAGTCCTGCGCGTCAGGGGTTTGGACTAGGGCCACTTCTGCACTACGCTGTTGTAGTGCTATTATTCCACTTTCAACTTCCTGTGGAATTCTGAGGTTTGTAGTTTCCCAAGGCCAAAGAGCTCTCTGGATGAGAATTCTAAAGGCCCTTCCCTAAACTGCAAACCCCAGGATTCCATAGGAGATTGAAAGTGGAATAACAGCACTGTAACAGTGCAGTGCAGAAATTGCTTAGATGGCCCTTGTAGTCGCACACCACTCTATGATTCTAAAAAGTTTGGGAAATGCTCCTCTAGGGGCAACATTTACTTCAATTTCTTAGTGTGTACAAGCTTCCTATGTTTGCACACACGTGTGTGTGTACACGTGTTGGCAGCTGGCTGACAATTTGGGTCCCTGATCAGCTAGTTCTCTCTGTAATTAGAAGTCAGAAAGAGTCAGAATTAGCATGCAGAGAGAGAGAGGAGGATGGAAGGGAGGGAAAGAAGATGCACGCTGCCCTTGGCAAAGAGCAGAAAATGTGAAGCTTTGATGCTGTTGACATTGAGGCACCTGCTGAGGGCAGAGCAATGCTGTACAGCTGACTGACCGTCCTCAGAAGATAGGAAGTGTCACTTCCCGGGGCTTGGACGGGGGCAGCTGGCAGCTGGCCAGTCAACTGGGGAATCAAGTGTGCGACTCCAGGGTCTCCGCAGGAGTGCTACAATTCACCCGGTGCCCATGGGGCAGAACTCGACTCTGGGCTAATCAGACAGGGAAACTACGCAGCTCAGACCATGTAAAAGAGATAGATATGTTGGCTGCCTGCTCTGCCCTGCCTCATCCATTTCATTTCTTTTCCCCCTTTCCTCCTTCCCCTCCCTGCCTCCCTCCACCATGCGTGAGGCACCGGCTTGCTGGATTTTGCAGAAAAAGGGTATTGCACTGTAGCCAGCCGTGAACAATTCATTTGACCTAGTTGGTCCCTCGTTTTAATGCCTTTTCTCCATCTCCTTGTCTCCTGCTTTTATCAGAGCTTTCTTCTGTTAAACTCTGACACAAAGAGAAAGATGCATGTAGGAATTTAAGGCAGGTAAACAGGCAACGTCTGCATCAATTTTGATGTCACAGACTTCTGGCTCAATGAAACCCATGAGCTTGGTTGCAATTTTTTGAGAGAGTGGGGTGAGACAACACCATTTCTGCACTGCACTGTTATAGTGCTATTATTCCACTTTCAACATCCTGTGGAATTCTGGAATTTGTAGTTTACTGGGGCCAAAGAGCTCTCTGGTTGAGAATTCTAAAGGCGCCTCCCTAGAATGCAAACCCTAGGATTTCATAGGAAGTTGAAAGTGGAATAACAGCACTATGACACTGTAGTGCGGAAAAGCCCAAAATGTCCTACCCCATTTCACAACCCTATTTGTAAGTGGTGAACTTGAGGAAGTCAGTTTGGTGACTTGGACAAGGAGGATGTGATTCAGTTACTAGTGGTAATCACAATATTCTTCTCAAAGCTTGTCTTTCATTCCTATCTCAAAGTCCCCTCAGATGATGCTACTCCAGAGTTCTGCAAACTTTGGGGGTCACTTGGAAAACTGAGAAAATGGCATGAGCATGGTCACAAAAGAGCTGACATGCAAGATGTTTGAATGGACTTGTATATTTGTATGGCTCCAGCTTTCAGTATTTCATTCACGACCAATAATGAAGATGCCTTTGTTTTATAATTACTGCCTAGCTATATACATTTTTGCAAGTGTGATACATTATTTATATGTTGGTCATTTGCTTTTGTGTGGGTTATAAGCTATAATATTCAGCTAAATCCTATTGCTTTTGTTATTCTGTGTTCCTTATGTTTCTTACACATTGTTAACTATCTTATTAACACTTTTTAATATATAATCCTCAAATAGAGGACATATCAGATATTAAACTGACAAGAACGGATATATACTTGATCTTAGCCAAAAAGCCGAGAAGTGATGGGGATGCTCAGGGATATAGCTATTACCTGTGCAGGCCTGGAAAGCCACAAGAATAAAAGGTGACAGCATCCAAAGGCTAGAGACAGGTCATCTTTGTGCACTTTGAACGGTCAGGGTCATGACGAAAAGAAATGATCTAAATGTCAGCTTATGTATGGCCTTGCAGCTGCAGGATCTTCTGTTATGTTACAATGCAGCTCACCTGCATCTTTTTTATTTTATTTTATTTTTGTTCTGATTTTATTTTATTTTATTTTCTGCTGGGATGGGACCCCAGGTGGCACCAAGTTCTTCCTTCCAGTTGCTTCTAGTTCAGGGAGTGCAAAGGACTAACATACCTTGCAAATATCCCAGTGTTCTAGAAGGGATTTGGCTGAAAAATCAGTGATTCATCTTTGGATACTGTTATTATTTGTTAGTGGCCCAGGGGTTGGAATCCTACAGTTCTCCATGTATTCAGTTCAATAATTTATTACTGTCATAGGGCAGCGTATTCCCCACATATTGTTGAGTGGCAACTTCCATTATTCTCGCCATTGCCTATGACAGTGGTTCTCAACTTGTGGGTCCCCAGATGTTCATGGACTTCAGCTCCCAGAAGCCCTGAGCATTGACCATAGTGGCTGGGGCTTCTGGGAGCTGAAGTCCACGAACATCTGGGGACCCACAGGTTGAGAACCACTGGCCTATGACATCTAGGGTGGCTCAAAGTTGCAGTATATCAACATCTAGAGCAGTGGTTCTCAACCTGTGGGTCCCCAGATGTTTTTGGACTTCAGCTCCCAGAAGCCCTGAGCATTGACCATAATGGCTGGGACTTCTGGGAGCTGAAGTCCACAAACATCTGGGGACCCACAGGTTGAGAACCACTGATCTAGAGGAAGACATCCCATTGCTGCAGTAGTAGAGTTACAACACATGCACACCTGCACCAAAGAAAAGATAGTAAATCCACAAGAAGGTGGGTTGGAGACGAGTCTATATATACATTGGCATGGGGCGCCTATAAGCACTGACTACAACTCCCATCATCCTTGGCCCAGATACCTTCCTTGGGGGACATGATGGAAGTTGTAGTCCAGCACCATCTGGAGTACCAAATACTTTTCATGCCTGTTCAGACCCCTCCCTAAACTGCAAACCCCAGGATTCCATAGGATGTCGAAAGTAGAATAATAGCACTATAACAGTCTAGTGCAGAAATAGCTGAGGTTTAGCAGGGGCTTTGGAGAAGAAATGCATGAAGCCTGATCTGTCCTTCCACTGAACACCAATTCCCTCCTTCAAGGAAAATAGACCTCTGTCTGAATAAAATTACCCTTTCAAAAGGGGTAAGTGGAGGGCGTGCTTGTACACACCGTAGCCCGGGGTAGTTCTGAGGCCGTGGACTCCTCAAGTGAAGCCCAACACGATCCTATTTACAAGGAAATGAAAGGGAACAATGTTGTCATTTGAAACGCAGAAGGATTCTTCTTCCTTCCTTCCCGCTGGATAAATGACCTGACTAAAGGGAAGGCTCTCTGGAGAAAATAACCTGTGATCTCTTCCTTCCTGCAGGCCAGACTACCAACTCTGTGATCCCACCACTCCATCACCCTGGGGGACGGTCTTTGGGGACAGCGCATTTAGACTTCATACGCAGAGCTGTCTGGGAGCTGTGCCAGGGAAGCTCACCACTCTGACGATGCATTTCCTGGGAGGCTCAGCTTTTGCCTTTTAATATTTGCAAGCTGAAGAAGTCCCCTTTGGTGGGAAGATTTTTATTTTTTTTCAAGAAGGGAAATTGTCTGGTCTCTGTGCTTCTGTGACTCATCTATCCAGGAGTGCTTATGCCCCAATTTTGGATGGTGTCTTGGCGACAAGCTTTGCTAGAGGAAGGCCATTTCTGCACTAGGCTGTTACAGTGCTATTATGCCACTTTCAACATCCTATGGAATCCTGGGGTTTGCAGTTTAGGGAGGGGCCTCAAAGGCCCCCAATCTAGTGTGGAAATGGCCAGGGAGAGGCTTAAGAACACAATTTTCTGCTTAGATTGCTGCAATGCATTCTACGTGAGGCTGTCCCTGAGAAGGGGGCTTCAGAAAAAATGCAGCTGGAACAGATCCTGCAATCCAGATTGAGACATCAGCTGGCATCCTATTGAGCTTACAAATACGTACGCTAGATATACACATTCATGACTATTTGGTATTCGTGTTTACAATTGTTAAAAGGTAAATTTCTTATGCAATTTAACCTTCAATGTATCCAAAAAAACTCTGTTGAGAATCTAAAACTGATATCCTAAGCAAGCTTACCTGGGAGAAAGCACTACCGATTTCAAGAAGACTTACCTCACAGTAGAGATCCAGAAAATTCTCCATCTCTTGACTGAAACATAAAAGATTTTTTAAAAAAATAATAAAAAAGAAACCATGCAGTGTGTCATGCTGCCAGCGTAATAACTTTACGCAAGTTTCTTCCTTCTAAAGTATAGAAACAAAGTATAGAAACTCTGAAGGTTTCCCACAATGCCGTATTTAAGTTTGGATATTGAGGTTTGGTTTCGGCTGCCTAACAGACGAGAGGAACATCATTTTCCCCCAACTTTTCAGTGCAGCAAAGTTAGTTGTGCTGAAGGGAAATCCCAAACCAAAATGGGGAGAAAATCAAAACGAAGGAATGGACCTTCCTTCCCTTGTATACTTCTTTCTTCACCATGGCAGCCAAGACTCTTTTCAGAGGACTCACCTCTCTTGCTGACACAAGCCATCAGCAGCTACCCGAATTAAACGCAGCTAATTGGAGAGCGCTGACAGCTGAATGGAGGTCAAATTTATACACTAAGCTGGCTGTTTGAACATCACACACCCAGGCAACAGGTAACACGAGAAAGACCACCTAGTACTAAGCTACCTGTTCGCACCTTATGGTCGGATCCTTCTCTAAGACAGATGAAGTGGGGAAGTTTATCAGAGACCATTAAAACATGGTTTCTCCTTTTTCTGAAAGAAGAGAAATATACGTTATATACTGCTTTTTAAAACCTGCTTCTTATCTTTTTCAAATGAGTGCTTTAAACAGTTTTTAGTGGTGTACACCAAGGTGGGTATTATGGTGTTGTTGGACTGTAGTTCCCAGCATCCCTCACGTTTGGCTGCGCCATCTTGGGATGATAGGAATTGCAGTACAACAACAACTGGAGGGCCTCATCTTTCTGGAGGGCCTCATCTTTCCCACTTCTGTTTAAGATAGTTTGATTACTTCTTCCTGACAATACATTGTACGCTTCTTTCTTAATTTTGTGAGCTCCCTTTGGTCCTGGAGACCTTTCATGCTGCACATTTATAACACTATGATACCATTTTAACTGCCATAGCTACATTTTATGGAATCCTGGGATTTGTAGTTTGATGACGCACTAATTTTTATTGCCCCTCCCTAATTTGCAGATGTCAGAATTCCATGGGATGAAACCATGACAGTTTAAGTGTAACCATAGTGCTATGACTGTGTAGTAAGAAAGGGACCCCACTTCTAGGAATTAAGGTGGAATATGAAAATGATAATGATGGCTGAGCTCTTACATTGGGGTTGCATAGCATCAGTCTGCACATGTGGAGTTATGCATTGGTTTTGCTTGGCACTGTTGTGTGGAATGGACAAGTTGCACAAAGGCACAGCAAATTGTGTGCATGCATCATCATGGCACGTTATGCACAAATCCACTTTCAGAAGTTTAAACTGAATGAAGACATTCTGTGCCAGACAAAAATGTCCAACGGCTTCTGTAGGGGGGCTTTGTTGCTGATAGTGTGTGCTTTCAAACTGAGTCTTGACTTCTAGTGAATCTATCAGAAGGTTTTCTTGGCAAGATTTCTTTAGAGGAGAATAGCTTTCTTCTAAGGATGAGAGAATGTGACTTGCCCAAAGTCACCCAGTGGGTTGGTTGGTTTGTCTGTTTATCTATCTGTTTACTATCCTGCCTTTCTCCTAGTATGGAACTTAAAGTGGCTCATCATTTGAATTAAAACAAAATAGAGCTAGAACAATGGATGGCACAAAAGATTTTTTTTTAAGGAAAACAATATATCATATTAAAAACAACTTAAAACAGTTCTTGTAAGGCAATAGAAATATAATAAGAATTATACCAATACAACATGTCCCCATTAAAAGAGAGATAGCTCAAATCTCATGGGAGGGAATTAACAGTGAGGGAGACTGGTGGGGTGCCACACTGAAAACTCCTCTACCTTTTAATGATTGTGTAGAACAGAGAATTTCAGCAGGAGCTGCTTGTTCCCTGGTTGTGTGACAAGGAACACCTACTGAAACTCCCTCTTCAACACAACCATTATAGAATTGTAGAATCATAGAGTTGGAAGAGACCACAGAGGCCATCCAGACCAACTCCCTGCCATGCAGGAACCCACATCAAAGCATTCCTGACAGATGACCATCCAGCCTCTGTTTAAAAACCTCCAAAGAAGGAGACTCCACCACACTTCACCAAAGCACCCTATTCCACTGCTGGACAACTCTCACCATCAGGAAGTTCTCCCTGAGGTTCAGGTGGACTCTCCTTTCCTGTAGTTTGAATCCATTGCTTCTTGTCCTAGTCTCTGGAGCAGCGGAAAACAAGCCCATCCCCTCTTTGATATGACAGCCTTTCAAATATTTGAACATGGCTATCATGTCCCCTCTTAACTTTCTCTTCTGCAGACTAAACATCCCCAGCTCCCTAAGCCGCTCCTGATAGGGCATGGCTTCCAAACCCTTCACCATTTTGGTTGCCCTCTTCTGGACACTCTCCAGCTTGTTAATATCCTTTTTGAAATAAGGTGCTCAGAACTGGACACAGTATTCCAGATGAGGCTTGACCAAAGCAGAATAGAGTGGTACTATTACTTTCCTCAGTCTAGACACCATACTCCTATTGATGCAACTAAAAATTGCATTGGCTTTCTTGATTGCCGCATCACACTGCTCATTCATGTTCAGTTTGAGGTCTACTAAGACTCCTAGATCCCTTTCACACGTACTGTTGTCCAGCCAGGTATCTCCCATCCTATATTTGTACATTTCATTTTTTTCTGCCTAGGTGTAGGACCTTACATTTACATTACATTAAATGTACAGGAGCTAACTACAGTTTTCAGTCTGGCAACTCTGTTTCCTTCTCAAATCTGCTTGTGATGTTGGTGAGAGCAAGAAAAAGCCCTTCCACAAGGATCTTGAAACTGGCAGGCTCACATTTTCATGGCTGAGTGGAACCCTGGTCTCCTATCCCACCACTCAAACTGCTATAGTACATTGGCTCTTGGGTAAAATTACACCCTCATTTAAGATACTAACAATGTTCTGCCCAACAATATCAATAAAATTACAATTAGTAATCAATGCCATTATTGTTGTGTGCCTTTGAGTCATTTCTGACTTATGGCAAGTTTAAGGTGAACCTCTTGTGGGTTTTTCTGGGGCTGAGAGGGTGTGATGCACCAAGGTCATCCAGTGGGTTTCCCTGGCAGAGCAGGGGACCGAACCTGCATCTCCAGGGTTGCAGTCCAACATTCAAACTACTATACAACACTGCCTCTCTAAATCCTGCTGCTACTACTACTAATAAAATGGACTTTAACAAGAGACTAGATTTGCTGCTCTCTTTCCATCTTTTAACAACTCTTTTTAATATCTCCCAAGAAGCAGAAACCCCCAAGTTTCACAGGCAATTGTATTACAGGCTGTTTGGACATTTTGCGTGACGGTTTCGGCCGGGCTCCCTCAAGGCCCCCAGTGCTTCACGCTTCTCCTCTGTCCCCCCGCCTTCGCCCTGTTCTCTTGTCCCACCGCAGCCACCTTGCTTCTGCTCTGAATCTACCAATTATTTCCTTTAAGTGTCAGTGACACACCAGGCACAGAGAGGGATCTAACCTTTCCTCGCGCTGACGCTGTTAAACCATTACTTGAAACTGAAGCATCGGTTGACAAGTGCTACTTCAGTCACTAATAACTGCTTCAGAAGTGTGAGTAGTTGCCACGGCTCTTAATGTTGCAGCCCAGGGCTCGGGGAATGTCTTTACAGGTCATTTAGAACCATCCATCTGATCTGTAGCGAGATCAGTCAATTTTTGCCCTGGAGAGCCTTCCTCTTGTCAGGGCTTTCGGCTGTGGAGGTCTCCTCTGTTGTCTTCTCCCTCCCTCCCCCCATGCTTTCCTCTAAGGCCTGTGCCAGTGGCTGAGCTTGCACAGTCCTATCAGCTCCTTCACTCTCAGAGACTGTGCATTTGTGGTATTTTTCAAAGGCGGCTGCTTTTTTTTAAATCCATTACAAGGAAGTGTCTGGGCTTCTCAGAGCTGGTTCTTCAAGCTGTTCTTTAAGCTGGGCAGTTTGCTCTTGTGTTAAGCAGCAGTCACAAGGTGCAGTCCAGACAGGTCCTCATAATTAAGGTTGCCAGATGGAAAACTGGCAATAGTTGTTGCGTCTTTAGCGGTCATCCAAGGAGTGGGAATTTCAGCAGGTATTGCTTGTCATGCCACCACCTAACAAGTGGCCGTTTCTGCACTACACTGTTATAGTGCTGTTATTCCACTTTCAACATCCTATGGAATCCAGGGGTTTGCAGTTGAGGAAGGGGCATTTAGAATTCTCAACCAGAGAGCTCTTTGGCCTCAGGAAACTACAAACTCCAGAATTCCACAGGAGGTTGAAAGTGGAATAATAGCACTGTAACAGTGCACCGCAGAAATGGCCAAGTAACCTGCTGAAATCCCATTGTCTGTACAACCCTTAAAGGTAAAGGAACTATCTGTCTTTCTTATAATAGAGCCATTGGAACCAATGGAATTTAAGTTAGGCCATTTCTGCACTAGCCTGTTATAGTGCTATTATTCCACTTTCAACATCCTATGGAATCCTGGAGTTTGCAGTTTAGGGAGGGGCATTGCAAATTCTTAGCCAGAGAGCCCTTTGGCCTCAGTAAACTACAAACCCCAGAATTCCACAGGAGGTTGAAAGTGGAGTAATAGCACTATAACAGTGTAGTGCGGCAAAGGCCTTAGTCATGACTGCCATATATCCCATTGGTATCAATGGATGTGTATGTTGATCCAGCACAGTTCCGAATCCTATTGGTTATTTCCAACTAGAATAGACCCGTTGAGTCAATTGTCAAATGCTGGCTCAATATTTAGATAAATCTGAGTGATTTCATGGGTCTACTCTAGTTGGGATTAACAGTAGAATTCAGACCACAAAATTTTAACAAATCAGGCTGCTGATGAAAGCAGGGACAGGTGCGCATGTATGTGTGTGGAAACCTACTAAACGCACATTTTGTCAAAACCTCAATTCTCCTTAAGTGGACATGATGTAAGAGTGTTTGAAGAACTTGACAGCAAAAAGGGAAGTTGGAACTGTCATCCATATTTTAGCCACTGCAAAATCCCAAGCAAAATTTATGGTGGTTACTCTGCAGATACTTCTGAAGATTTTGAAGACTGAGAAAAAGAGTTTTCATACAACAAACATTACTTCTTAGGCCATTTCCACACTAGACTGTTATAGTGCTATTATTCCATTTTCAACATCCTATGGAACCCCCCCCTACAAAGTGCAAATCCCGGGATTCCATAGGATGTTGAAAGTGGAATAATAGCACTATAACAGTCTAGTGTGGAAATGGCCTTAGTCTTAAATTAGGAACGTGCATAGATACACCCCTAATTTTAACATTCCTGTTTCAATCCCTGTCAAAATTGGACTATATCTCTTATTTCAAGATTTTTCATAGATCAAGAAAGAGGTTGTTCTCCAATATATGAGACAAACTTTATGGCTTTATTAATTTTTTAGGTGAAATATCTGCCTATCTTTCCATCTTAAAAATTTGAGGGATTATAAAAACCTTTAGCAAGGTGTAGTAAAGATCAGAGGATGTGAGCTATGGATGTCATGGGCTTCAACCCCACCCTGATGTTTCCAGTGTTAAAAACTGACCCAAATCGTAGATTCCTTATTAAATGGAGTAAGTATCTTTTCTGCCACTTATATGATAAAGGTGTTTTTCTCTGCTCGCTTTCTCAGGTCAATAGGCCCTTCAGTGTTATGAATCACAATATATTTGGCAGCTGACACTTGTCAAAAGTGTTGATGATCAATTGAGATACTAATCTGACATAAGGAGGCTTGGGAAAAAATGTTGGTGGGGGAAGGACCACAGCTCAGATCGGTGTGAGAGATAAGGTCCGGCTTTAATGCGAACTACAGATGATTTTTTTTTTTTAAATCTATGCCTCAGAAGTTGATCAGGATTTGAGGCCACCTAGGAGGAGAAGATCAAGAGAAATGAAGAAAACAAGGCATTCTGACTGGATGGAGAGGTTTAATCATCACATTATGATCTGTTAGCTGAATGTTTGATTGCAGTTTGCAGATCTTCCAAACAAGTAATTAAAAAGTCCGTGTGGATTTCTCTGGGAATAGGACTGTACTGCAATCATACAGCATATCTTTTGTGGGTCAGTGGTGTACCAAGGGGGGGGCGGAGGAGGCGGGGAGCCCCGAGTGGCATGTTTTTGGGGGCGGCCCTGAGCCACCCTCCACCCACTGGCAGATGTCCAGTGACTAGATGGGAACTGGAGCCCACCAGAGAGGTCTGCTGGAGGGGTATGCCACCCCAGGAAAAGGGGGCTGTCCTTTTCCCCCTCCCCTTCCTCTCTCCCTCCAATCTGGAGTCAAACCTGTTTCCAGCCAAAGCAGCAGCACCGACACTGGCAGACCTCCGGGTTGGGCAGAGAAGGAGGGAGGGAGAAAGGGAGAGGAGAGAAGGGGCCCTGAGGAGGTGGGGAGAGGTGCCCGCCTTCCCTCCCACTCCACCTCCGAGACTGGGGATGAGCCCAGCCCAGCTGATCCTCTGAGGAGGAAGGAAGAGAAAGAGAGAGAAGGCACTCACCACCACAGGAATGCTGGCTTATCTCTGCGCACATGCAGAGTGCCCCCTCTGAGTGCGAATGCCTAGAGCCCAATCACCCACTGCCAACTCAGCAATTTTTATTTGGTATTTTGGATAGGTCCTCCCTCCCCTGAGAGGGGCGGCAAACTCCGGGACGAACCCTGGGTGGCCAAAGCTCTAG